>JAPTGW010000008.1:10797544-10812897 GCA_029814545.1 Apogonichthyoides opercularis
GTGAGAAAATAAGTTGATCTTCACAATTCTGGCCTTGACATTTTTCTCTGGGTACAGAATGAAAAGCTAAAAAGAAATAGTCATATGCTCAGAAAAATGCCAAATCATCATTTATACAATGTGATAATCAAATAAAAGAATAAACCCATCATTAAGGTTCAAAGAATATTATAAAGGCTAAAGCACTGTTGTAGTTTTCATCACTGGACTTTCTAAAGCTCTAAAGAAAGAACATGGAGTTTGATGACAAAATAGCAGTGTTTTGTCTACAGTTTGATCATGGAGGTAGTTACAGTTATTTTGTGAAATTATTATCTTGGCTAGGTTGCTTTGCTAGGTTCACATTAAACTGTAATGGTTCTGGTCTTGTTTGGGTGATTCCAAACAAATCTTCAGTGCAGCTACTGCCAACACAAACCGTATAACAAACTGAGATGATTTCTAAAAACAGAACTAAGCTAACAGACCTATCATGTAAACTATCAGCTGATGCAGCACATGAAGATTATAAAACAGTGTTATTTTGAGCAACGGTTAAAATGAGATTAAATCTGAAGAACAAAACGTGATGATACCATAATACAGATGTGTTCAAACAATGACAAACAACTTATTCAGTGAGTGATAGTCTGTGGATACATAATGTTAATTTGTTTGTGGTTTTGATAGTTTTAAGTGTGTTCTGGTTCACAGCTTCACTCTGCTGTTAAGACTTTGGGAAATCAGTACTATATTATATTCCCTTTAATATCATGACATCAAATTCATGATAGAGTGCATGATGACTGAAATTGAAGATATAGCAAAGACAAAAAAGACATCAGACAGAGGCACAATAATGTTTTGAGCTCCATTGGTGACAGAGAAAAAATATTTGTGCATTGGAGCAAAGTGTTTTTTTGTTTTTGTTTTTTTCTAATCTTTATTTTGAACATGTAGACAGTGAAATCAAAACAAAACCAACCAACGAAATATCAGTAATGATACATAAAAGGTTGATAAGTAAACAAAGAGACAAAAAATAAATCAATAAAATAGAATAAATGAGACATGCTCGAAAAGGAGTAGGAAAATGTAAAAACTTATCTACTCCTACCCTCCAATCTCTAAAAAGTTAATGATCAGTATTTAGTGGATATTACATTTTTGGTTGATTCCTTCCAGTTTTATTTATATAGCACCAATTATCTCATGATCTTAAGGAATCTCAAGGAAATTCATTCAATCAGGCCAAGGGTTTTCTAATATTTACCTTATTTGAAGTTAGAATTCATATGTGAATAAGTAGTTGTACTTTTTTACACAAGCGTCTACTTGAATAATGTGTCTTCTGTTATTCATTAATTAAAGTGCATTAAAGTCATCTAAACAAATCACATTGTGCTTTTCAAGATTGTCCAATGGTTTTGTTTTATTAAATAATTCTTGCTTTGGACTGACCTGGATAATAGTGTTTTTGGGTGTTTTGTGCAACCGTGTCACAGTTTTGAGAGCACTGAACTCCCTCAAATATCAGACTTCACGACTCCAATACCCATCTAACATTTGCCTCCAGTCTATGTTTAGCAGCAAGTGCATAAGGTCGTACCATTTTTATTGTCACTTTTCAGCACATGTTTCCTGTGTCAGGGCATTTTTCTTATTGTCGTGAATGGGTTTGCTATCCTGCTGGGAAGTATGATCCTGGTTAATGGGGGTCTTGTTATCTTGCCACATGTTAGTCACGACCCGGGGTCTGTTTGGAGTGCACATGTCGGGGAACTCCGAACAGAGGACACTGCTAATGCATGAGAAAACAGGAAAGTTAAAAGCAATGTAAGAAATACACATTTTGTGCAGCATAAACAAACTTATTCTCGGAAGAAGTTGGCCACATTTGCTTATTTATTAGTTATCGCATTTTCGCCCACATGGATTTCATCCGACATATAACTGATGACTAAAGAGAGTGCAGTGGATTTGTATAGAACGTTCTAACATATAACAAAGCACATCTTTTTTCAATTCTACAATACTTTAATATTTCTGTCAGGGATCTGAAGGGACTACAGTGGTGTACTGTTAGTTACAAATGAAAGTATATGAAAATGATTGCGGTCGACAGTGAGGGTGACATTGAGGAAAGGAAATGTTCTGGGCATCTCATTCAGCAAGGTCAGCATATTTCATTACAAATAAATGGTCTAGTGTCATCTAAATGTTCCTGTGGTGATATACAACACTATCAGGTGGTCCACAATGACAGAGAACAGACATCCACAGAAGGAAACAGAGAAAAATAAGTATGCACTGATATTAAAGTAGAACGGCAGTCTTATATTTGTTGCTTGTATTTTATTTAACCAGGAAAAAAGATCCTATTGAGATTAAGAACCTCTTTTTCAAAGGAGTCCAAGAAATGGAATGGATTTAGAACTAAATAGATGCAAAGTACAATAACCTCTGTTATTTAAGTGTTTTAGTGAATGTTTATAAATTATAAAGAAATTATTAAGTTGGATTACACTACCATCTGAATTACTGTGATCTTATATGCAACCACAGAGTAATCATCAACTACAGAATCACTGTTTTTGCTAAAATGTATTACATTTTTCTGCCATGCCTCTATTTGAAAAGCATTATGTGGATCATTCAGACACATGCCTTTATTTTTCTTTCTGTATCTCAGTTACACGGTCATGAGTGCATGCGTACATACACACCGTATGTAAAACCCAAAAGCAGTGATCTGCGCTTTCAGAAAATTCTACAAATGGTGGCTCCTACAGTCAGAACAGTTTAGTAAAACAGCTTTTCGGTGTGCTCTGCCCCTTCTTTATGGCACAATTTAGAAAAGGACTTGAAATTATGAGAACTTGCTATTTTGGAGGGATTTTAAGTGAAAACTTCAGAAATAGTTTTTGAACTCATACTTTATTCATTTTGGTCTTTTATTGTCAATAACTACATATTTTATTGTTATTATTGTATTATTTTATTTGTTTTGTAAGAAATTGTTTGCCGTGTCTTGATTTGTTGTAATCATGTCTATGGTGTTTTCTTGGCCGTGTCACTCCTTAAAAGAAAAATAAAAAAAGGGAAGATTTCAAATGGTTAAGTAAAGAATACATATATAAAAGTAACATGTGATAGGTTACAGGTTAATTATCACCCTGTTAAAGTGTAAAATGTAACCGTTTAACTTATTTCCACCATCATTGCATTCTTTTTCATTACTTACTGACAAATGATTGAAATGGGCAATACATTTATAAAGCTCTAAAGGCTTTGCTACCGAAAGGATCTGGAAATATATGGAGGTGCGCAGAAAAAATATGCAAAACAACAGCATTACTCCCTATCAGCATGGTTACAAGCAACAAGGTTGTGGTTAAAATTCTTATTTGATCCATTTTACTTACATGTTGCATCAATGAACTGTGTGAGGTCTCACCTGCTGGCCAATTTTAATGGTTTGGCTCACTTTGCTTTGGATTTGACTGACAATTACCAGGAAAAAAGCAGCCGATTTAACATCACTAACATCTGCTGTTTGTAATCCAAATATTTTTTGTGAAACTGTCAACTTTCTGGCTCCCAGATAAATGAAACACAGATGTTTCTTTCACTTTGTGTATTAGTGTGATCTAATACACCCTTCTCATTCAGTTTCTCAGTTAAAAAAAGTTGAATCAGTTTTCTATGAATGTTGGCACAGTTACGTTCTCATTCTGACAGCTGGCATACAGTGTGCATGGTTTTGTCCAACGTAGAGATCCTCTGGTGATCACCTCCCTGTCTCGAGGGAAGCACTGCCACTTGGACCACTTAAAACCACACCCTGAAACATTTTTTTAAAGAAAGAACATTTAGACTGATTCAATAAAACGTCCTCCAAATGGGCGTTTGGCTCTGTCTTACACAGGTTTGGCAGTAATTATCACGAGTTAATGGAGCTGCTTTGTAGCCTTTAAATATCAACTGTTTGTCCAAATGTCAAGAAGTTTTATCATGTGACAACACATAAAAGTTGAAGAAAACTCTGTCTACGCCAGTGATTTCCGAGTAATGTGGATACTTTGAAAGAACACTGCTGAGTGTTCTTCAATTGTGATTTCCCAATGAGCCACAAATAAAATATTTCAAAAACCACTACAGTTTAAACCAAAAGTATCTGCCATATTAAGCACCATTTTGTTTCTTTTGCTTTGTCAAACTCCCACAAAGAATGAGGTTCTTACAGTTTGGTAAATTTTGACTAGTCTGTTCTGTCGACCACTTAACATGACAGTATAATGCATGATTTATTTAAGTTCATGAGTTATTGAGTTCATACTTTATCTGTGGTGAATTACTGTTATACTTTTATATCAACACCTACTTTTCTGTTGAGATAAAGATAATAGATGAAGTGATGTTGTTGCCAGATTCTTTCCCATTCTTTCACTGTCTTAACTCTGAATCTTTTTAATAGAGTATAAAGCACCAAAACACCATTTTATCTATGATGAGAAGAAATGTTCACGCTTCCGTCTCTTCTTCCCTGCATGTATTCTGATTTCCCGTGGTAATGTTGTTGACTCAGCTGGGGTCAGTCAAGTGCTGCTGTTAGAAAGAAGCTCTCATTTGTCCTGCTGTTATCCACCAACAGCTTTTAAACCCTGTTAAACCCTTCTTTATTATCCTTAACACTTATCAGAGGCCACACTCTGCCTTCCTGTCCTGCTTTGTCCTCCCCACTGCCACCCCTTCTCAGCTTCTTCTTTTTTGTTGAAATTTTCACTTGGTAACATTTTGTTTGAATGTTCATGTCCATGTTTTCGGAGCCCCTCAGAGAGGTCAGAGGTCAGCGAGGATTCAGGGTTGTGGATTGCCAGTTTCCCTGAACGGTTTGAAAGTTCTGAGATGACATCTAAACATCCTTGTTATTCCTTGGCAATTTCTATCAGCCTGAAGGTCTAAATGGTGCATTTTTGTGTGAGGTTGTTTTACATACCACCTCAGGCATTGCTGCTAAAGTTACATTGAAGTATCATGACACAACACCCTCTTTGATATATTCTTTCTGTGATAGTTGCTGTTCTCGTATCCCACAAATATGTTGATTCTGCATTTTTTCTCTTGTTTTTTCTTTTAAAACAGATGTGGTACTGGTGACTAACATGATCGAATTCGCGATTACAATGACATGCTGTAAACGAAATGTATCCCTGTTTTGATTCTGCTGAATAAGTGCGTCAGCTGTCAAAACATCAAACCCTTATAATTTACTAGCGACTTTCTTTATTTCATGATGTAAATGCTTGAGACATTTTCTTAAACAAAGAAGATGATTGCCTTTGTGTAGCTGTGCACTATATAAAGCTAAAATGTTACAAATTGGCAATGTAAACTGCTATTATTTCATGTCATCTTTGCAAGTTATCACTTTATATTGTGATCACAGTTCATATAAGCTGTATCAGCAAAAAGTGTCAGTAAGCGCCACCTGCAGCTGATGTTTTATTGCACCGTTTTATTGCATTATGATTAATAGCGGAAGGCTGCCGGTGGTTCCTTCAGCTTTAATCCTTGAGACCTGATAAAAGCCTCTGTCAATGGGAAAGACAAATAAACATCCATGCCAGCATCCCTGCAGCTACATCTGAAAACAAATCCTCTCTCCCTCCCAGAGATAAAATAACAAACTTAAGATCTGTTTTAACAGATACCAAGCTTCCCTAGAGAGTCCATCCCTTTAGGCCTCTGGGGCACTGGTGAGACCTGCTCCCGTGTTCCCCAGTGGCTATAATGAATGCACAATGCAATACATATGAGTCTGCAATGCCATTAGAAAACATAACAAAGAGAAAAAAAAAGAAAACATAGCAGGAACATTTGGTAGAAGAGATGCATGTGTTTTCCTTATCAGGAATTAAATTAAAAGACCAAATAGCATCTGAGATCAATATCAATACGAAATTAGAGGAAGGATGCAGTTAGTTTAGCTGGATTTTAAGGCTAGAAGTGGATGAAACCAACTCGATTTGTCCTCTCTTGAGAGTTCAAAAAAAGTTTGCCTACTATCAGCTCTAAAGCTCACTTCTGTTAACACAACATTGCAGAAATCTGTGTGTATGGTTATGAGATATCCTGCTAATCCATCCAAGTGACTAAGTAATAATTTGAAAATACAAAACAAACAATATTTGTAACCTTCTCAGTGGAGGTTACCAGACTTTCCCAGGACATCAGAAACCTGAACAGACCCATCGTTAGGAGGTCAAATGGGGTGATCTCTCCATGGCACTTCCCTCTACGTTAACCCCCCCCGTTAGTACTTTTTTCATATGTCGTCTGTGTGTTGCTTTTTCTCATGGAAATCAAATGGTTTCCCTGTCTTCATTGTGGCTTCATCCACCGTACCCACAGTGGCAGGTCTTGGTGAGTGGCTGATGCATCAATTGTGAAGCATCGCTGCAAGACGAAAGAGGGAAACATTTCCAGATCTCAGGGTCTGTGGTCGTCTGTAGTAAGAGAAGCTACTGGCCCACTGCTGTGTGTGTGGGTGGGTGGATGGGTGCTGGGTATTTCCAGTGCAAAATGAAACAAGGACAATTTAATATGTCTGCCAAAGAAATTTCCCAAAACACTGTTCTCAATTTCCAAAAACATTGTCATACATTTTTAAAAAGCAACTTTTATCCCCATCAGTTTTTAACATGATATATTGTATTATATGTAGCATTATAGGCCTGCTGTCATTCTGAACAAGTTTTTTTTGCTGCTGAAGATAAAGGTCAGTTTAAAAATATTTTACAGTTTAATCATTGTGAGCAGAAGACCAAACACAGACAAGCTGGAATTCAGTTTGAGGAGCGTGACTGATAAGTGAGCAGCACCAATTAAGATACTTGTGCATCTACAAACACTTATGGTTATGGTGCAGTGGACATGAAAGTACTGTATAATATGAATGCAAACCAAACTGCTTTTACCCATACGTACATGCACATTTCAAAAGATAACTTCAACTTGAAAGTGCAATAAGAGCAGTATCATTCTGTAAAATCTCTAATTGCTGTGCAAATAACACTGCATCAGAAGTTAACGCTTTTAAAACAGGTCAGCATGAGAACTGGGCTGGAAATGCTATGCCTTACTGAACACAAAGTGCTGGGAAAAATCTGGTGTTTTAGAGAAATGGAGCCGGACAAAGAATTTTGCATTATTTCACATGGCTGTTATTGAATATTTGTTTTGCTTTTTTAAAGCAGATCTTAAAAGATATATGAGTAGAAAGTATCTGGAATCAGCGTCAGACACATACGCTGATGAAAAGTTTGGAATTTAGTTAAACAGTTTTGCTCTGTTTACTCTTTCACTGTTTATGTTATATCAATTGGATTCAGTTTCACATTCATAAGCACTATAAACTCTGAGAGCCAAAGTAATGAGTTTGTAAAAAATAGCACTGAGAGCAATTTTCAGGTCCATCCCAGGGGCAGGACAGCCAGTATAACGTGGAAGTAACCTTAAGCATTTTCCGAACCGCAGTGTAATTACTGAATGGGACTGCAATAACTGCTGCGATCTCTGGAGTGAAATTAGTAGGCATGAGAAGGTGTGAGATGCTCTTTCACCCCAGAGGAAATTACACACAATGCAGCCACTCATCTCTCTTCTCTCACTTACTCACACAAACAAACACATCTTTAGTTACAGAGAATATTTCATACATTGTCCAACATGATGCAGGATTCACTCTCATAGCTTTTTTCATTATTATGTTCCTTTTTCCTTTAAAGCAAAAACATCTGTCTTCACCATGAGGAGAAAACCATCAAATCTCCCACCTCTTAAATTTATTAACCAGGATCTCATCATTCCTTTTTATTGCAGCCTCTGACATCTTTTTAATATCTTAAAGTATTAGATTTAAATTATGCGTTTTCATCCCAGAATTCAATCTTCTTTAACATCTATTAGTCCCTTTAACACATAATAGCAGTATGAAGGACAAGCATGTGAATAGTGTGATGAACATTCTCGTTCAGCGTTGTCAGCAAACTCGTTAAAGGCCTTTCATCGAGGCACGAAAAGGTCTTAAAACACAATTTTTACTTACAGACGACAAATGACAACAAAGGTATGCCGCAAAAATCAGTCAGCTAATATTTCCCAAACACATAAAAGCATTTTTGCCAGTTTTATTTCTGCTGTTTTAAGTTTTGTTTTGACAATTATTAACCACAGCTTTCACTTTTGTGTCATCGTTATTGTGTTTGAAATTTTCACTCATGACATGTTGACAATAGTAATTTTCTTATTAACTTTCCATGGTTGGATGCAAGCAATAAAATCTTGCAGGGGGTCTGGGGCTCAAATGAGCAATTGTGTATTGTACTAACCATCAAAAGCGAGAGCAGAAATGGATGTCACAGCAACGCTTTTCATAAGACTGAACGAGACTCCTACTGTTAAGAGAGAACAGAGAGATTGGTCCATAATAGTAAAAATTACAGACCCTCTCAAAGTGGGAGGCAGTTTGTTAGTATGTGGGTGGATGACTCCATGGCAGGAAAGGAGGTTGTTGCTGTTGACATGATTGTTTCTGCAACGGCCTTGAGAAGTTGGCAATGAGTTTGAGAAAGACGGATACAGCCGGCCACTTGGTGGTAGTTTGACAGAGACACAAACCATTTAGTAAAAACATTGTTTCCCTCAGACAAATTAAAGGCAGGAGGGTGGAGTGTTAATTTTCTTCGTGTTTAAAGCAATATCCTGCAACAAATGGCAGGAAAGTGTGCCGTCAGAACGATTCATTAATGAAATCTTGTGTGCTGAGAGCTATCACATGTTCTTCTATAGTGTTCTGGTCCCAAGGGGAGCTCTCTGCCTTTTACTTCACTGTCCTTTTCTTGCCTCTGAGTCTGCAAATTAGGCCAGTTCTCCAGGCTCTCATCACTTGGAAAAGGACACTCAACGCTGTGGCTTCCTTGGCTGTGGTTTAAAAGAAAACACACATTAAAGAGAGGACGCTACAGCTCATTTTAAATGTATGTGACACAGTCTGAGAAAAAACAGCATCAGAGTTCAACCTCATGTTACAGGTGGACAGGCATCTTTAGTTACATATAAAAAACATGGCTTCACATATTGCTTTGTCCCAGCTTTGTTAAAGTTTCCATTTTGCTAAAGAGAAGGATAATTGTGTGTGAGAGTGAGTTGTGGCATAAATGCACCAACAGTATAGTACGAAATTGTACTTTGTATTTTATATGTGATGCATCACTTTCTCACTGTGGCTATATATCCTCTTCTGCCTTCTATCTGATATTACTTTTTTCCATATGTCGCCCATTGTCTGTCAAATAAATCTTTGTAACTGATTATTCATCTTTAAAAGTGAAACTTTCCAGCACTATATTTGGAGGTCTAGAATAATATTTAAGCACATTTCTTTGGTTTTTCCATGTTTTATTATTACCTAATTGTTCCATTTATTGATTTATATGATCTCTGTGCCAATGTACACATTCTTTATACATGAGAAAATACATAGAAAATGTAAAGCACTTTCTTATTTTACTGTGAAAAACAGTGCCTTGATTTGTGTGCGTGCATAAAGAGGCCAAGGGAAGAAACATGCTCCTCTGCATCCCCTTTAGACAAGAGTCTTGCCAGATCCTTCTTACCATATCCCGCCTCTTAGCTGGACTGCAGAAGAGTGTCGTAACAGGACAAAAGGTCATTAGTCACTCTTTTAATTCAACATAGACATAGTTTTCATGAACGGTCCAACCTTCATTTAACAGAAGAACACCCAGTGAAATAAACATACTGCAATTATTTATGTTTGTGATTGAACTAAATTGAATTTGTGATGGTCATGATGGGAAATACGTTTGTTCCTTAAAATAGTTCCTGCTATTAACAGGCAGTAGTCAAACATTGTCTTTCCTCTGTAGATGGGCCAGCAATAAACAGTCAACGTACAAGATCTCCTTTATGTATTGTACAATTCATACCAGATTGATAGAGAATTCCTTTCAGTCTGGGTATTAGAAACTCTTTGTTCTTGCCCCTTTGATGTGTTTTATGTAAACTGCAGCAGACAACTGGTTTGTCTGGGAGGTTGCATTTGTCTTTAACAAAAGATGTGATTCCAAGAAACCTTCATTAAGTTGGCCAGATGGATAAAAACAAATGCACCATGCAGACTGCAAGGTAAATAATCTTTAATATTCTTCACAGCTTCAGCCTCACAACTTTACTTTCAGATCTTTGGTTAATTGGGTTTTCCATAAACTGAGTGTAAGGCACGTCAGGGCCGTGCTGGGGTTTTGCTTTGAAACACCAGTGGTAAGAAGAAGCTTTGGTCTGTGTATGTGAGAATATGTTAGTTTTAATATCACACTATTAACTGTTCAGCAAACTGGGCAGAGATCTCATTATTTGGCTTAACTTTACCTGGCAAAACCTTTGATATGAATAAAGTTTTAAAATAGAACCTTTTTTTTCTTCTTTTGGCTCAGGTCAAGAAGGATTGCACACTAACATTTGACTCTTTTCTGTGATAAATAGATTACTTGCCTGATTACAACAAATAAACATAATCAGACACTGCCTTTCTTGTGTTAACTGATAAATGATGATTGTTACAGAACTTATATTTAGACTAAAAGAAGAGAAAAAGAAAAACAAACCAACTTAGACTTAGACTTAGACAAACTTTATTGGTTCATAAGAGAAATTATTTGGTCTCAATAGCTCAGTTGCATACACAAACACTCTTGAAAAAACACTGGCAAAAAAGGAAAGTAAGTGTTAAGAGATAGAAGCAATAAATAATATAAATAGAATACACTAATAAAGCAGAAAAAAGAATATAAGATTTGCATATGCACAAACAGGTAAATGGAAGTAAATATACATAATATACATATAGGTGTGAAAGTGACTAAGGTGCAATAATGTGAATGTATGGGTTGCGATTCTTAAAGATGCAATGAATAGTGGGCGGGGCTCTTCATTACAGAAAGTGAAAAACAGTTTCATCCTCCTCCCCATTTTATGAATAAGCACCAAAATGGAGGTGGGTTGCCTGGATCTATGCCTTATTTGAACTCAATTTTTCATTAAAATCACTACAAAATGTTCTATGTCATCCTTCTGACAGACAAACAAGGAGACAGATGAACAAACGTGAAGTAAATATCTTAAAATGAGAAAAACAAATCTAAAAATACTCAGGTTAAATACACCCACCTGTGAGTCATGTGTTTTGGAGAACAGTAAAATCATTTTTATCAAAGTTCTAAATGATGTAAAGAAGTACGACTAACTAGCTAATGAAATAAAGACAATCTCAAATATTTGTGGGGTATCAGTTACATCAAAATACTATTCAGATGTACTGTGGGTGAAAGCCCCTTTTTTTCTTTGACTTTAGAAAATTTAATTGTTTGAGGATGAACACTGTTGTTGAATGGTATTAGGCATCAGACCTCCCTGTCTGTCGCATCTGGACAGCGTGCTGAGGTTCTGAGTCACCCTGCAGCCTGACAGAAGGGTCTCTATAGTGATCGGCGTCACGGTCAAAAAACACTTTGTGGTGCACTGTGGTATTGGAAATGAAGCGAGTACAGTATATCGGTTTCATCCCCAGATAATGGCATAATTGTGTCTTTCTTCTTATGGTTACTCACATCCTCTATGGTTGTATTTTTTTCTCTTTCTATGGGTGTCACATGGCACTCAGAGCGACATATGGAAAGATATTTAACGCCCTATTCATGGAGGCACCATAGATAGATCAACCAATTATCATGTGGGTGATAATCCCGAAAGGAATGGAGATAAAGGGAAACACAGTGTGTGATATGTGAGTGAGATTTGAGATGGCAGTATTTCAGCTTTTCTGGGCCCCGCAGATGGAGACCTCCTACTGTCCCCTGAGTCCAGGATTCCTTTGTATCTGATCCATACCTAACATCCATTCCCCCTGTTTTTTAAGGATTGGCAAACGGAATCTACTAAAGGAATCTGGACCATGGTCGGTGTTATTGTGCAGAAAGTAGGCCCCCATGTCCATGCTGCGTATATATGTGCAAATGTTTTTCCTTCATTCAGGCATCATTGTAAAGATAGATGGTGTTGGGACTCATAACCTTAGCAATATTAGCACATGAAAGGTAGAGACTTTGCAGGAGGGCTATTTTAACTATTCATAGGGGCCCCTCTATTAGCCTCCCATTCATTCTCAAACAGACACACAAATGCCACTGTTATTACACACCACACGTTGGTCACTTTCAGCATCTGTGGCTCTTAGTAACTCTTCGGAGACATTCAGCTGAGTAATTTTGTCATAACTGTGATTAATGTGCTAGTGGGTCACTGGCAGTGTTAGAGCAATTAACAACACTCTTACAATCAACAAGTCATTTGCAAATCATTACATGGAATTTTTCAGAGGAACAGTGTGTGTTTGTGTGTGGAAATATGCTATGGGTCATCTAATACAAGAGCGGCTATGACTCTGTGACTTTGCTAATGTTTCCCTTGGGGAGAGTGATTTTGGTGCACACGGTGCCTAAGGGTAGTGGCTTGGTCTGCAACAGGGGGGTAAATAACAACAGTCAGAGCAGAAAGGAAGAAAGAAGACAGCTCCGGTTGACAGAGAGCAGGCACACACACATCAAACCGGTCAAATTGTTACAGTACTGATGAGGAGATTTGTTTTCAGCGCATGCTATTTGCAGCCAGGTGCAAAAAAAAATGGTATTTACACTTGGATTGTTCATATTATTGTATGATATTCATAAAAGCATGTAACAGAAATACTTCCAAACATGTGGTTAAGATTGCAAAAGCGTCTATATTAACCCAAACCACAATCTTTCTTAAATCTAACCAAACTGTGACCCAAAATTTGAAAAGAAATTGACTATATCCCAGTCATAGGTATTTTTGTGTGCATGTTTGTAGATGCAAATAGCCACTTATTTCATTCTTTGTGTGTTGAAAAATAGGATGTATGTGTAAGCCCTGATGTGGTGTGCATAATGTGAGAGTATAAATGCTATATATTATAAACAGCTAACAAAAACACAATCTACCTTTCATCAGCAAAATTTGTGTGTCAACAGAGTATTAGTAAATCCAAGGAAACAGTATTTCTCTCTCTTTCACAGTATTTAGGGGTTTGTTGACAGATCATTTGTGCATAGGAATGGAATAATTAGAAGGTTCATTAGAGGCCAAGTGTGTTTATTTACATAAAGTGTACTGCAGGCAGCTGATATATTTTATCATTCTCGCTTCTCTGAGGCTATGTCCTTAATCTTGAACTACAAACTAAAATACTCAGCTTTATCTTTCATTTCTGTTTATGAGTCAAAACCTTTGTGCCAAAGAAAAATGAAAGAAGATAGATTGGATAGATTTAAGCCTTTAACCGGAAAACTCAAGCGCAATCCCCCGTGACAGCCAAGTGTCTGCCCTGCAGTAGCTGACCTTGTGTTGTACCCTTTGCTAGATTAGATGTGAATTCAAAACTAGTCAGAAACAGAAAGTTACTGTCTCATCATCCCACACAATGTTAGTGTGGAAATCATTTTCCCAGAAAAAATATGCCTCTGCAAACTATGGATATATCAATTTTACAAACCAAGAGTGTTTCATATTTGTGAACACATGTATATCTGCATTTTATCGAGTCATGGTGCTTTTAATTGTGTCTGTCAGACATTAATTAATTAGTTAATTAATTAACATTTAATGGTTTTAGATTTATATGCAGATGTATTCACTTATATACCGTATATGGCTATACAGAAGAAGATATTAAAAAGGACTTCTTATATATATGATAATATTTCAACCAAACCCCCTTTTTTCCTATCTCTAAGAACTTTTTCTGCCTAAACCCAATAATTTACCTGAAGTTGGAATGTTGACTTCACTTTCGATTGGCAAAGTCCTGTATCCATCCATAACAACTTCCTGTAAAAAGTCACAGAATAGGTAAATCACTAGAACATGGAAACGTAACCTATTTGGAAATGTTGATACGCACGGTATTTTTAGTTCACAGGCCCTGACATGACACATATCTGTGGTCTGAGATGTATAACAGTAATATTTTTTTCCTGGCAATTGCATTGCTTCATGTTCGGGAATAACACAGACTGTATGCGAGGCAGTTGACTGTATTTGGTGTTGTTCAAAGGATTAACATTGTCCCAAAGGCATGCATGGTGCATTTTCATGTAGTGCAGATCAGACCTTCATTGTACCACAAAGCACTAAAGAACAGCAGATCTGTGTTGTGTGCTCTCACAACCTCTTCCTGCCAGACCAAACAGTTCATAAGCCTAAGATCACAAAGACTCAGTAACTAACTCAATAGTTTTCTTTCCCTCCTAGAGATTGCAGTTGTGTCGCAGCACTTTACTCTTCCATGGTCAAACCGCAGTGACGAAGGAGTGTCTGGGTTTTGACCACCTAATACACTCAGCAGGGCAATTTTCTTGATCCCTCGACATTTCGGGTGGTGACAAATATTGCTGTGTTCAGTTGCCAGCATAGTTGGAGGTACAGAGTAAAGTTAACAGCCATGGAGTAGAGTTAGGAAGTGACATCACATACAGTGATACGGTCATACAGCCACACCCCAATGTTAAAACTGACCCAGAGTTAACTTTACTGCATTGTAACTTTTATTAAAACTGGACTGACCTGTGTTCCCTGGGACTATTCAAAGGGGTTTCTGTGACCCCTGTTACCCCACAATGCACATGTGTTCTTACACATATACACTTCAATTTTATATTTTCATCCTCAGCTTTTCATGATGAATAACCACAAAGTGGAGTTTGATTGGCTGCACATCTGGGAGCCCTTATAACTAAAGATGGAGAGAAAATGAACTGTAAGTCAAATGAGCACATTTTCTTTCTATGTCATTTGTTGCATTTCACATGACAAATCCTTATTCATCTGTCTTGCTGTCAGGTTTCTGTCTGACATTGTGGTTGAACTCTAAACCCCAGTAGAATTTCGAAGGCGCGTTGGAGTGGATATGAATTTCATATGTCTTCTTCTGTCGCATACATTCCACATCCATTGAACAAAGCAGCGCAACATTGGCTGAGCACCTCAAGGTGTTGAGTGGCCTGCTGGTTTCATCAATTTCAACAAAAATTTTCAGAACATTTTTGCAATATTACACACAGACTTGTAACACAGACTGTACTTTTATAGGAGGTTCTTTATTTGAAAACTTGCCCTTTCAGCAGTTTTCTTTATCTTTAACCCATAAGGACCCAGTGTGACATTTGTGGCAGTGCCTAAATTAATTTTTCTTTATATTTAACCGTCCTTAA
>JAPTGW010000008.1:10902961-10913449 GCA_029814545.1 Apogonichthyoides opercularis
GAGTACCCGGAGAGAACCCACGCAGACACGGGGAGAACATGCAAACTCCACACAGAAAGGTCCCACCATCGACTGCCGTTGGAATTGAACCCAGGACCAATTACACATAAATGGCAAAATTAACTGCTAATTTAACTACTTACAACCACAACTCCCCATGACTTTTCAATTACATTAGGCCATGTCACAGGTTAGGATTTTCCTCTGCAGGTAGGCGGGGCTTAGGGATAGGAAAAGGAGTGCAGCCATCTGCTTATCCCCATGAAGAGAAGCCATTTGAGGTGGCTCAAGCATCTGGTTAGAATGCCTCCTGAATGTCTCCCTGTTTCTGTGTTTTGGGTTTGTCCAACCAGTAGGAGGTTCCAGGGCAGACAGAAGAGACATGCTGGAGGAATGATAGATTATGTCTCTGCTGGCCTGGGAACACCTTGATGTCTGGTCCAGATTAAATGGGGGACATGGCCAGGGAGGGGGAAATCTGGGCTTTTCTGCTTAGGCTGCTGCACCTGCATCCCATACCCAATCAGCAGAATAAGATTGATGGATGAGGTTACTGCTGTTGTATACATGAAATACGAAACTCCACAACCTTTTCTTTAACTGTGAGCATATTCCCTTCTCTGGAAGAAACCCTCTGTTTCAGGAGACCCTAGATGTCAGACCACACCTGCTAATTCTCAACAAGATGGACCTCACTGACATGTCCCACCAGCAGGTTAAAAGTCTAAACATCCTACCATCTCACCTGCTAATACCATTTTGAAATAATTAATGCAGAATCCTCAATTTACCTTCACCCTGCAGAGAATTCAGAAGAGGCTACTCACAAATGGAGTGACAAATGTTCTCTTCACAGACTGCCTAAAACAGAGAGATGACAACATCAAAAAGGTGAAGGAAAACTTGACCCTTAACATTTAACTATTTGCAGAAATTCATCTATAGTTGATAATAAGAATACATTCTGAATCTGTGTTTATCTTTTTGGCAGTTGGTACCAATGGTGATGGAGATTATAGAGAACAAACCACGTTTTAATAGAGATGAGGTATACATAATTGATGATTTAGACTCTTTCTGTAAATGTCTTCCCTATAAATGTTGATACAGCATTTATCTACATTTTTAAGTTACTACTATAACAAAAAAAATAATTGTTGTACATATTCCTACAGTAGCAGTGAATGGACTATATTTAATATTTAGGTCTTTGTATCATTTTATTCAGAATATAGATTATTGCCTGATGGTGATTGGAGTGCCAAATGTTGGAAAATCATCACTTATTAACTCTCTAAGAAGAACAAATTTGAAAAAAGGTTTGTACACATTAATTTAGCATATTTGTGAGATATAACTCTACTGGACTGTACACATCCTTTCTAACAAATATCGTAAATCTATGTTCATTTCAGGCCGTGCATCTCGAGTAGGTGGGGAACCAGGCATAACAAAATCAGTCCTGACCAAAATTCAGGTAGATTTAAAAGATATAATTGTTTCTCTGTTTGTGTGTGAATGGATTAATTGTGTATGCAAATCTTAACATCAAGTTTTGCAATTATCTTTGTCCACAGGTGTGTGAACGGCCCATAATGCACCTGTTGGACACACCGGGGGTCTTGGCTCCTAGGATTGAGAGCGTTGAAATAGGAATGAAGCTGGCTTTATGTGGTAAGTCAAACATTATTCTTTCTTGTGCAATGTTAACATCACAGATTTAACAATACTAAAAAAATACTTTTTTCCATCTCTTACCAGGAAATATCCTGGACCACTTAGTGGGTGAAGACATTATCGCTGATTATTTACTCTATTCTCTGAACAGGCTAGAGAAGTTCAGGTATCAATCTTCTTCTTAAATTATAGTTGGGTAGACTTTGATATAATTTTTTCATGCTTTTGTGATCGGATGTATTTGTTTATTTACAGTTATGTGGAGAAGTACGACCTCCAAGAGCCTAGTGATGATATCAATCATGTACTTAAACGCATTGCAGTCAAACTTGGAAAGACACAGCGAGTTAAAGCCATTACTGGAGTTGGTAAGAAAACAAAATAAACCTACCTGCAGCTTTACTAAATACAAATAACATTTCTAGCCTCTGCATACTTTAATGGTTCAGTGTGTAACATTTTGGGGTATTTAGGAGGATGTAATTGCAAAAGGCAATATTCATAATTATGTTTTCACCAGGATATAATCATGTGAAAGTAAGAACTGTGCCTTTGTGCATTGTTTATAGCTACATTTTTATCTACAGTTGTTTATGTATTTTTTTGTAATTTGGAGTTGGTGGCATTGAGTGTTAAAGTACATTGCTATCATTAACTTTTTTTGAGTGTTTGCTACCAAAAAAGGCAAGAACAGACAAAACAAATAAAGGGCTTTTTTTGCCTGTGAAATATGCAAGATTACCACTAGATGTCCCTAAATATCACACAATGATCATTTAATTTATTTCAGGCCACTCGTAGTGTTAGGCAGTTTTTGAACATTTGAAAGGTAGTACAGAGTTAAAAGTAATGAGTCACTCTAGGAAATATAAGTTAACTGCTAATTGATTAAAGTAGTGTAACTTATTACATTTCACTACTTGTTGATTGCTTTTCTAACATGTTTTAAACTGCAGTGGGTTTGACTGACAGATGAGACAAAGAGACAAACAAGGCAATAAATCAAGAACAATGCTCAGAATTTGAGTACATGGTGCTGCTTAAACGGAGCCTCTCCATGTGTAGAGACAGCTCTTTGTGCTATTCTTCACATGATGTTGCATGTAAATCTCTCGACGTAGTTTTGCAGCCAAAAGATTCAAACCAACAGAATGAATATTACAATTTACATATCACCTTTTAATACAAATTTTATAAAGAATACAATTGGCTGTAACCCATTGTAATCACCATCTTTATGATTCGTGACTAAAATTCCCTTTTTTCTTATTAACTGTATAGGATTACAGTTTCTTACATGTAATTCAATACTCCCACCTATATTAATTTCTTTAAAACATGACCTTCACTCTAATTGAAAATGTTTGTTCTTTTTCTCCAGGAAATATTACCATCAAAATCCCAAACTACACAGCAGCAGCTTATGATTTCATAAGATCCTTCAGGAAAGGAGAGCTGGGACAAGTAATGTTAGACTGAACTAAGAGTCAAAGACTATTTGGGGCTTTTGCCAGCCCCTCTATCTTGTTTGTCCTCAAGGAAAATACAGTGCACCTCTGTGGTCAAGTGCTTTAACAGGTTGGGGATTGATTTAAATTGTGTAAAGAACCACCAGGACACGGTATCCTTTGTAAATAAAAGACTTTAATTTTATTTCATGTATGACATTGTAATTTTCTTCACAAGGTGTAAACAAGGATATTTATTAGCATAAAGACAGTGATAATAAACTCAATTTTTACTACGTACAGAAGTGTTGTATCATATAATAGAGTGCACTTATAGATATGGAACAGTCTGTTGCTCCTGAGTCTACTGCAGGTAAAAAAAATGTTCTTCATGGATGATGGGCATCCACCACTTCCTTCAGAGACATGATAGTGAGAGCAGCAGTTTGTTTTGTCATTTCACACAACTCTAGTGAATAAATGAGATAAAGAAATGTATAGAAGAAAGGTTTAAATTGCACAAAAAGTCAGGATGATAATGAAAGCTGGCCGCCACCTTAGATCATCCAGATCAACAACCAACATCTTTAAATCCAGTTTGGAATTGAAGTAAAAACTTGAATGATTTTGGAGGTAATAAGTTAAAAAAGTACCTTTATTTTCCTTTCTAAATGCAAAAAGTGCAAATCTGGAATACAACAAAATGGTTTTTTTTTTCTGTCGAGGGATGGAAAAATGCTGGTTCTCCAACTTTATTGAATGGATTGTCTCCTGATCTTGTATAACAGAAAGTGCAGCAACAAGTGCATTTTTTGTGCACATATGAAAATACATATTTATAGACAATTTTAGTTTGGCAGTAGAATTATTTCTTATAAAAACATCACTTTTCACATCAAGAATCAGGAATCAAACTTTAGGGAAATAAAATAGGAAAGTTTAAATTTTTGGCCCCAACTCTGTCATAAAGACATGATAGTATCAACAGTATGACCAAGGTGCAAACTTTAAGAGGCAATATGTCGCACTGAATATTGTGCTGGTAATGTCAGATGAATACATATGTTAAAGCATACAGTACAGTGATCTGTTCACGTCTTCTGGATTGTTTTCCACCTCTAACTGATCTTTCCAGTGCAGGTTTGAGCCAGTCCTGCATATTATTGTCAGGTCTCAGTTTAAGACCAAAGCAGTCAGTTAGCCTAAAAAAATCTACATTATAGTGTCTAGTAAGAGTCCGTATTTTTGGGAGAAAGTGGCAATAATAATAGAAACCAGCTGAGTGAAAGAAGATCCATTTTGAGTGGACCCTGACATTTGTGCATCAAAGAAATTTGTCCTGTTGTAGTAGTCCAGCTCGTCCTCTGAGCCGTCTCCGTTGCCACGGCGATAGGCAGATGCATACCACTTGTCTGCTGACAAGGCCACCGCTGCCCCTGCTGCTGCTGCACCTGCCACTCGCACCGGGGACGTCCGCCCTGCCACCCTGTAGCGAGAACGGGTCCCACCATAGGGTCCCAGTCCTCTGTAAGTTCCTGATGTGGAGGTGCGGGCTCTGGCGCCTCGGGAAGAGCCCCTGGACCCGCCACGACCGCCTTTGGAAAGAACAGGTTCAAACAGGAAAGCAGAGAGCAGGAGGCAGATCCAGCATGTTGCAACCATCTGGTTCATCACTGACATCTGAAACGATTGAGGACAGCAACTCATTATGTCTGCCTGAGTGCACTGGTCAACAGTTTTTTTGGGAAATTATTTGCTTCACAGATAAAATGCCTTAAATAGATGGATAGAGAGAAACTTCATTGATCCCTTGCAGGAAATTTCAGGAGTTAAAGCAGGAGCAATCATAATCAATCGTCACACTCTAACATAATAAAAACACTCTAAGATTTAAATAAATAAAAATTTGTAAGAATAAGAATGTATACAAGAATATACAGTTGTAACTTAATAAGTGTTACTACTTTGATAAGATTTTAATAGAATAGCCTTTATTTTTCAGTTTGCCTAATATTGCCTAAATTACCTTATAGGAAACAACAATGTCAAAAGTGCTGGCTGGCTAATGATTTTAAGAAATATAATAGGGGGATAGGGGATATGAGGGGGTTTCAACAAGTTCATGGAAAGAGGACAGTTGGAAAACACTGATGTTTATTTTTCAACATATGCTCCATCTAGGTCAATACACTTTTGTGAGCAAGAATGCACTTGTACAAGAATGTACAGCTGCACTGAGATGAAAATCCCTGCATATGATTTTTAGCAATGTTCTTTTTCCACAAGCTTTTTGAAGCCTGTTCATAGATGAATAAATCTAACATTAGAGAGAATCTGAAAAGTGACTTATTCTATTATGCACACAGTGTTTTGAAGTAGGACTAATAGTGCAGACACAGACATTCATTTCTCTCATTCATTCATAGAATTTCATATTTTTATTCAATACAGTATCTTGAAAACTATAGCTAACTAGCACTTTTTACATATATATTTTTTCTTTGTTAGTGACCCAGCTTTGGCAAAGTTACCTCTTTAATTCTGACAGCATTTTGCTTATAGAGCAGAGCCACTGTGAGTTGGTGACATTGCAAACAAAATCTGTCAAACTGAAAACAATAAATATGTATATATAGTAATTTTGTACAATTGAGTGTATCTTTTTTGTGATTAACCCTTGATTGTATATATTGCATTATCAGGTGAGATAATGTTACAAGAATTTTTAAGTGTCAGATCTTCAGTAATCCAATCTGAGAACTTAATTTAGGGTTTTTTTGTTTTGTTTCTTTGTTTTGTTGTTTGTTTTGTTGTTTTTCTTTGTGATCGTGCTTATCTCTGTGTTGTTGCTGCTGAATATGGTCCTGATGAAGACATTTCTGGGTTGTCTGTAGGTTGCTTCTCTGTGTAAAAGTAGGTCGGTTTAAAATGCGCACTGACAATTTCTGCTTCAGTTTTCATCCCTGATAAACAAACCTCATTCTTCATACAATATTATACCGTGTGTATGTTTATGAATGGTAATAGATGGGTTATTCCTTAGCTAAAGGCCATCCTTATAAATAGATGATCAGATTTTAGCAGGTTATTCGCAGTTAAATATGAACAATATCCTCTGTATATCTTCTTGATGTCATTTGCACACAACAGATTTAATCAAAACATAAGTAGATGTTCAGTGTTCATCTCCCCATATTTCATCAATTAGCCTGACAGCTACTGTACTGAACTGAAGCCCAAAGGAATCACACCTTCGAATCGGGAAATGCTTTATGCGTTTTCACCCACGCCTACGTAATCCAAATCATCCTAAAATGCTTCAACGCTTACCTTAAATCCGTGTTTTCTCCTTGCTTATGTTTTAGCACCCAGAGGAGATGTATCGTGATTGCCACAGACGATGCAAAGCTCGTTCGTGCAGATTCCAGCGAGAACGCGCGGCGCGCTCACCAAGCATCAGGTGACAGGGTCCAGAGAGAGAAGAATCACTCCCACGCTGTAAGTAAGACTCAAGAAAAGGCGGAGGATGTGTTTTGTATTTGTTGTGATTTTTTTATTTATTTAGTTAGTTCTGATTCAGTGCTTTTGAAACAACGTTGGATTAAATTATTTCTCCATTATGCACAATGCACACTAACAGTACAATAATTATAAGGTTTTACATCAGTTCTCTAATTGGGTAACACATTCACAAACATCAATCACATACACTATATTGACCAAAGTATTGAGTCACCTCTCCAAATCACTGAATAAATGTGTTCTGATCACCATGGCCACAATGTGTGTAAATCCAAGCACCGAGGCATGTAGACTGCTTCTACAAACACTGGTGCTAGAATGGGTCAAGTCTCTGGAGCTCAGTGAATTCAGCCATGATAATATGATAGGATGCAACCTGTGCAATAAGTCCATTCATGAAATTTCCATTCTACTTAATGTTACACAGTCAACTGTCAGTGTTATTATAACAAAGTGAAGCTATTTGGAACAACAGTAACTAAGCTATGAAGTAGTATAAAATCACAGAGAAGGATCAACACATGCTGAGGTACAGTTTCAGACTGATCTAAAAAAATGGCGTTGTATGTTTTGCCAGTTCTTATGGCATTTGGTGTGCTATATGCATTTGGACCTTTCATGTGTTGTTCAAAGCCAATTTACGCCAAGATCTCCGGTTTACATAACCCTATAGTCCTCAGTGCGTGGTATTTGACACATCAATTCAGTTTGGATAGGGAGCTAATAATGGTGTGAACATACACACGGAAAGATTAGAATGCATACAGATAACACACCAATTAAAAGTGGCGTGTATATTTACACAAGTCATGATATCACGTTGACAGTTTGCAGAAGTCATTGACTTTTTACAGAGCCAATAGCTGCAGATCGCCAAATTTCATGTGGCCTTCAGATTAGCTAAAGATCAGTGCATAGAGAGCTTCATGGAATGGGTTTTCATGGCTGAGCAGCTGTGTCGAAGCCTTACATCACCAAGTGCAAAGCGGCAGATGCAGTGGCGTTAAGCACTGGACTCTAAAGTAGTGGAGATTATTCTCTGGAGTGACAAATCAATCAATCAATCAATCAAATTTTATTTATTTAGCACCAAATCATAACAAATTATGCCTCTCTGTCTGGCATTCCAATGGTTGAGTCTGGATTTGGTAGTTGTCAGGAGAATGGTACTTTCCTGGCTGTGTTGTCAAGCGTAAAGTTTGGTGAAGGGTCATTATGGTGTGGGGATGTTTTTCAGGTGTTGGGCTTGGCTCCATAGTTCCAGTGAAAGAAACTCAATGGTTCAGCCGACAAACAAATTTTGGACAATTTCATGATCCCAACTTTGTGGGAACAGTTTGGGCATGACCGTTCCAGCATGACTGTGAACTAGTGCAGACGAGATCCATGAAGATATGAATGAATGAGTTTGGTTTGGAGATACTTGATTGGCCTGCACAGAGTCCTGATCTCCACCTGATAGAACACCTTTGGCATGAATTAGAGTGGAGACAATAAGCCAGGCAGTGCCTTTGTAGAAGAATTCTAGAGGAATGTTCAAAGTTTCTGAGACAATACACTCTTAAAACTGTCACAGCTACAAAGGATTCAACTTCATATTAAACCCTGTAAATTCAAAGTGGTATGTCATTAAAGTTCATATGTACGTAAAGGTTGACATCCCAATACTTTTGGCAATATAGCATAGTAGGTTGCCTTAGCTACATTTTAGACAACTACTTATATGTAAGTCACCACACCATTATCACAGCTATGGACACAGTCAAAAAACCCTGCATACAACACCTGTCCACCACATTACCCTTCCATTATAAATACAGTTACATGACAGGATACAGTGTCACGAAAACACAGAGGCAACCAAGTGAGTAAATGACTGTTACAGTCAGTGGGCAAAAAAAACTCTATATTATACTGTCCAGGAAGAGTCCATATTTTGGTGAAAATGTTACAATAATGATAGAAAGTGAGAGCGTGAGAGAAGGTCCATTTCGACTGGATCCTGATGACCCACTTCCTCCTCCACTGCCACCACCGCTTCTACTGCTGCCACTGCCACCGCCACCATGATGACGCCAAGAGGAGCCTCTGGACCCCTTACTCCCCCTGGACCCTCCACCACGACCGCCCTTGGACAGAACCGGCTCCCACAGGAAAGCAGAGAGCAGGAGGCAGATCCAGTATGTTGCAACCATTTGGTTCATCATTGGTGTCACTATCTTCATGTAAAAATAACATACACAGTCATTTCATATAATTAAATTTAGCTGAGAATAGTTATTGACTGATTGACTTGACTTTATTATATATATATATACATTATGTATATATATATATATATATATATTACTATACATTTTTCCATCTATATCCGGTATGTCAATATTCTCACATTCAGGTGTTCCGAACATCACTGACCACTGTAAGATTAATTTGTGGTGTTCCATCTGTGTTGTAGCTGAATATGATTTTCATGAGCAGTGGATTACTCTTCCACATTAAATCAGGTCAATAATACACCCTCAAAAACTCTGCTTTCAGTCTGTTTTCCAGCCCTGAATAACAATGTTAGATCTTAGGTCCATCTGCGTATGAGCTGTTATAGATGGTATATTCCTTTTCTATAGGCCATCTTTTGAAATGTGTGATTGGATTTTAACAGGTTACTGGCAATGAAATATGAACAAATTAACTAATGCATACAGTCAATTAATGTAATATTTGCACAAATGACATTTCCTGAAAATGCATGCTCAGTATTCTCACTAATCTGGCAGCTACAACCAAGGATGAGGCAATATGGCTAAAAAACTTGCACCTTGGTAACTTGAAGAGAAATTGCAACACACAATACAATATACATACAGTATGTTGTTAAATATTGTATTAGTTAACACCAAAATAAGATGCCATTTATATACATAGACTGTACATTTTAATCGTGTAAATTATCACTAGCAGCACGATATTATTCTCTCTAGCCTAAGACTTACATAAACAGATTTGATGTTATTTATTAATATTAAATGTTTCAATGTCTGAAAATAAATGTCTTACATGCCATTGTTTCTGAGTGTACAGATATAAGTATGAGAGTCTCAAAATAATGAGCTGCTGCTTTTACTGTTCAACCATGTTAGTGTTTAGTTGAGATTTATTTTGAACAGATAATTAAAGCAACACAAGATTCACAAGGTTTCCATAAGATTTTGGGGTCTTACCACTCCTAAAAAAGTTATTGTCATATACTCCCTCGCTCCACTTACACTATCTGTAATTGCTTCAATGCAATTTCCTATCAAAAATGCTGCAATTCTCAACAGAAAAAAAATCAATTCCATTCCATTTCAAAGTCTTTACTAAGCTACAATCATCATAAAACAAACAAATGTGGGCCTAGTAAGGACCGATGTGGTACACCACATGCAATATTTAAATATAGCCAAGTTATTGGTCTATATCTATCTACATAACCCCTCTAATTAGTAGTATATCATGATGTGGATGCATGGCCCAGGTACCACTTTCTTGTTTATACCTGTCCTAAAGTTCCTTTGATGTTTTCCGACCGGCCAACTCAAAAACCAATCATACTTTAGACCCATGGGGATGAACAGTTGCTGCACTTGCGATCAAGCACGTACACAGGAAGTCTGAGGTTAGCTCAAGTTCAGGTCAAGCTCTACATCCTGGTTTTGTGTTTTAAACCATAGAAAGTCCCCAAAACTTTCCATGCTCTACAAACTTAAACTTAGTAACTTAACAACTCTTCAAAACTACAAAAGCCTCATGCAAATATTATCTTTATGCTAAAGGTAATACATTCAATCAATAACATGAT
>JAPTGW010000008.1:12722858-12737643 GCA_029814545.1 Apogonichthyoides opercularis
GATGGGAGGGTGGGGGTGGGGGTGGAGAGAACGTTTGTTTGTATTGAAACTGACAGAGGGAGGCAGATTTGGAAGCATAAAGTAATGAGTCCCCTGAATATCCCATAGCAGGCATATTTTAGCTGTGACATTCATTTAGACAACAAAATGGATATGAACTACAAGTGCCTTATTTTTTCTTTCATGCACATCTGATAAAAGAGTCTTGCCAGTTGTAAAGTCCACTGATTCTCTACACGCTCAGGGTTTTATGGCGTACAGTAGGGAATTTGTTGAAAAGGGGAGAGAAGTGCAAAAATATTGGACAGAGCCACATGAGCTTTATCAGAAAAGACAAATCACAAGCAAGGCAGTAAAAAGCATGTGAGATCATTGCTTACATTCGGTGACACTGGCGTCAAAAGACATCTAGTCCTTTCCTTATATGACTTTTCATGACTGCCTGTATGTCACAGTCACCAAACAATGTTATCATACCTGTCTATTGTTAATACTGCAGAGCTTTTACATGATATAGTACGGCTGTGTTTATTTTAAAGCCTGTCACATTTAATAGCACCAGCCCACCTGCCAGTTGTCTGAGAGTGTGAAACTCATCAAACAGACTTCATTTCTTGACATACCGTAAATATAAGTTAATGGTCTGCTATTGCCCACACTGCATTTATTGAAATATTACTGCCCTGAAATGCTCTGAATCTTATTTTACCTTACTTTCCATTTCCTCTCAAGCACAGTGGCTGACCTTTGGGCTAGTTAAAATAAATTGTAAGGATTTAGCTTCAGCCTGTTCATGTTAGGCTGTAATTGACTTAAGTTGAAGGAGTCCACACTAATTGTTATCTGTCTCAACAGGGTGATGTGGGTCTGCCTGGAGCTCCGGGGCTGCCTGTAAGTCCACACTGTTTCATTTCCATCTCATTATGCTGTGTGTATATGTATGAACATGAAGAAGAACTAGAAATGTTGAATTGTACTCATGCGGGTGTGACCTGAAATGGTGGGACTGAGCTGTGTAAATATCACAGCCTTTTGGCTGACCAGATACTACACACAGTGTTAAAACATCTGGCCTACAGCGATGGAACGTGAGGCACTCAGGTGAGCAGTCTCTGTGTCGCATTGCCATCGGGGAAAGGGTCAAACAAGGAGCAGATAGGCAGGGCTCAGTGGGCATCCTCACTTGGGCCAAAAAAGGATAGAGATGAGCAGCCAGGTGGAGAAGAATGGAACTCCAAGTCTCATAGTGGGGGTGGAGGTTGACAGGTAGTAGCTGCCTGTATCCTACATGGGTAAGACATGCACTTATTGGGTTGGTGCCACTCCTTACTGCAGACACCTGAGAAGAACTAAACCATGCTTTATGTATTTCAATTTTATAATTGGACTACCTGTACTTGTATTTTTCCCGTGGTCCTGTAAAACCTAGAGAAGCGAAAAC
The DNA here is from genome assembly GCA_029814545.1 of Apogonichthyoides opercularis. Lineage (NCBI taxonomy): Eukaryota > Metazoa > Chordata > Actinopteri > Kurtiformes > Apogonidae > Apogonichthyoides > Apogonichthyoides opercularis. Next base: position 12,724,300 of record JAPTGW010000008.1, read on the forward strand.
ATAACCTAGACATGTACTCATCCCAGTGCACATATTCTCACACAAATTGACAGTAGAGATGCCAGTGGATGGCAGATACTGGATGTGCACTTGTGGAAGCTTGCATTTTCACTTCCAACACATACAGTGAATGTGGGCACATTTGTAAACAAACCTACTCTTGATGTATAGTAAGTAGGGAGTGGAAGGCAGCTAGAGATTAAAGGTATATACTGTGGGTAGTTAGCTAATTATGTTCACATCATAGGGGGGTCGGCCTGCCAGTTTTAATCAGCTCTGGAGTGATACAAAGGCTTCGTCCCACTGCTTCTAGCTTGGCCCTTTTATGTCACCAAAGTGCTTACGGTACCCACAGAACATTGCCGCCATCCATTAGTTACTCTCTAATGCTAATTTTACATTTATAAGGACAAGCAAAACAATCTTTCCCTTACTTGCAAACATGGTTCCAACAAACTTTCTGCCTGTAAATTGCTTGCTGAATGTGAGTAGGAAACACTGAGAGGAACTTGTTAGAGTAGACTTGCTGCTGGTAGATTTGCATTATATTGCTTGGTACTCAAGGTCAAAAATCTCGTGCTCACAAGGCAACAAAAGATATACCATAATGCATGAATAATTTATTTATTAGCAAAGACTCTGCAGGGACGCTCAGGAATGTTTTATTTAGAGTGTCACAGTTCAGGGCTGTCACTCTTTTTATAGATACAGCTGCAAATATCTCAGGGTTGTCAGCGTAATGCTTACTTTTTTTTTTCTCTTTTGCAACTTCTGACTAATGTGGAAAACATATGTTTGTGATGATGTACATTTTTGCAGCTGTTTCTTAGAAAAGTCAACACATTTTGACTGTTGAATGCCAGTTGAAATAGGACACCAATTATTTGGCTTGTGTGTGAAAGCTGAGATGTTGTATGTGGCCTTGTGTCCATTCTGTGGCTCAGTGGATAGACGACTCGTCTGGCCTTTCCTGACCAGTGGCCAGCAGGGTGTCTAGGGAGTTGTAATAGCAATGCCTTGACTTCTTATAGGGTCATGGTATCCAAGGATAATTACAACATGACCAATTGTTTCACTTGCCTATAACAAACAAACATGCTCATGTATGAGTGTTGACTGACATGCCCTTGATTGTTTCATTCCTAGGCTGACAGCGAATGTCTCAAAGGAGCTCAGGTACTTTAACTATTATTAATTAAATACCTATGAATATGTTACATAGCTTTCACTGACAAAATGTAAACATACAGCATTATACTATCTGCGTATTTGATTTCTTGTAAACACTAATCTTTGTATCCTTTATTCAGGGCCCCCAAGGTGCCAAAGGAGAGAAGGTAACTTATTAAACATTAGTCAATTAACAGTTTTTCCACTTGAATAAAGTTCGCGTATCACATTCATAAGCAATCAAACACAACTGTTAAGTCAAATAAGCAATTATTGAAGCACCATCGGCATATCTTTGAAGTAGAACTCAACACAAAATCATGACTCAGCGCGCACCTTGATTAACTTGCAAATAGTTCCTTATCAAGATACTGTGTAGAATAATGGAATGAAACACTGATCAGCCCGGGCTGCAAATTGCCTATTAATGGGATGGTGGAGAAGTCACCGAGAAGCTATTCATGTGTAAGTCTGGAAACAGCAGTATTACCTACTGCATTGTATCTGTTCATGCAGTTTAAACAGATTTAACGGTGTGTTTTCTATCAGTGCGAATAAGCTCACTAGTTATCCACTGGTCTGCTGAGAACATGTGGCACAAACATCTGTCTAGTTTTAATTTTAAAAACCAAGCCGTAAATGTGTGTTTGTTGCAGTGCTTTAATGTGCAGTCAAACCATCATGATGTCTTTCCTTTCTTAAGGGAATGACCGGGATGCCAGGTCAACCAGGCAAAGAGGGCAAAAGGGTGAGTAAACAAACAGCTCACCAGTTGTGGCCTAGTGGACAGTTGTATAAACTGGGAGAAGACCTGACAGCTGAGTGGATGTTGTTTTGTGGACTGGAGGGAAATGGATGTTTGGATGATCTGTGGCTGATATATTACAGTGACTAGTTGTGTTACGGTTACTGAAGGGCCTCCACAGTCAAAGGGCCACACACAGAGTACAACTACAAGTGCACGTGTGACTGTGGTGAGCAGTTTTCCTGCAAAGGTAACAAGATTTTGGACATTAAACCACTTTTTTCCCCTTAATTCTTGTTTTGTAATGGAATGTGGCTTAAAGGAATAGTGTGCACTTAGTGTAATAGTCTTCATCCAAGTGGGATCTGTTCCAAAGCTTTAAATAGAGAAGAGAATGAGTTCCAATAATTTATGGGACACACTTTCTAATACAATGATGGCCTGAAGTTTCCTTACAACAGCTCTCTTACTCTGCTTTTTTTTTTTTAGTATTCTGTCACATTGCAGCTGAAAGACAATACACAAGGACAGGTGGATTGATTGTTCTTTTCTTTTTTGTCTAGTTTAATTGACTCCCTCTGACTACCTTTGCCTCGCTTACAGTGTTTGAAAACAGACTCTTCAGATGCTTCAGTATTCATGCTTGTCTTACAGTGGTCATAAAACATCATGAAAACATTTGGCTCCTCTGCAGCAAATAGAAAATATATAGCAGGTTGAGCAGTGGAGCACCCATAAGTAGGTCAAGCAAATGTTCTGTACAGAATAAGCAAAGCTAAGATGATGCACAATACTCAAGACATCTGGACACAAATATCTCAAGCATCTCCCTCTTGTGAATGCATTCAAACTTAAAACTTCCTTCAGTAGCATTAACAATTTATGACCTATTGTTGGTTGTGTTTTTTTCCTCAATGGATCATTTCCCACAGTGTAGAAAGTAAGATAAATTATTTTCTAGCAAAGTTTTTATGATCAACAAAGTGAGCTGTGACGATGGTACGGTTGTTTTTGATGCCGTTGTTTCTCTACCTCATTAGTAAGGTGTTATTTCATACCGGTCCTTAGTCAGGAACGGCGCGTCAAAGGAACAAAGTGTCAAAGGCATCAATTATGGTGCAAACTTTTCCTTTGGGACGTAGGTTCTTGTGGACTTTCAGTCATAATTGGTGGCGAGGAAATAGATTGTCATTTGTATTTGATGTTTTTACTTTGTGGATTGTTACATATAAGTGAAGTTTCCAACACTGGGTGTTTCTTCAAAGATTTTGTAAGTAAAGCTTACCTATGGCTTTAAGCTGGTTATTCCATACTTTCCGTTGTTGTTGTTACTGAAGACTCAGTTCTGATCTATTAATACTCTGTCTTTGATGACTGGCTGACTTCATGGTGACTGTTAATGTGCTAAGGTTTCTGCTTATTCTTAGCTCGAGGAGTCACATGTATCCCCCGAAGTTGTTGACCAACCTGTGTTTCTGCAGTTTGACGGCCTATTTTAGGAAGGTGGACATGTATCATTACCAGGGGCTTGCTAGTGGCCAGCTGATCCAGCAAGAGACTCTCACCTAATTAGCAACTCTTGGATGTGTTTGCAACTTATTGGTTTCACTAGAAGCCATAGCTGCTGTGCAAATGATGCAGAATGTCTTGATGTAGACTGACCACTCCACAACCTTCATAGAATAGCCAGGAGTGAAAAGCTTTCACAAGGCTTTAGTTTCAAGTCAGAACATCTCTCACACTGTCTACTTCAATTTATTGTTGAGGAAAATACGACCACTCTAAGCCATTTAGATTTACTTCAAGGAGATGTGGAGGACACTGTAGAGGGGAAAAGAGGAATGATGCCATTTCCACTGATCCTTCTCTAAAGCTTAAAGCAACATATGCAAGAAAGGATATCAAGGGCAGCCACCCAAGCCCTTCTGTGACCCCATGTCTAACATTCACAGAATCTTGATTTTTATCTTATTACCTTGATGGATGACTGGTTCAGTTTGTCAGGGTGGAGGTAAGGGCCAATCCAACCATGTCGAGGAATTTATGGGAATGTATTGCCCCCACATAGCACATTACCATTAATAGTAATGTGAATAGCTTGGTTTTATCTTTTATGGATGGCATTGACACAGAATGGCAGGCAAAGAGTAGGACTTTGGGACTCACAGCAGATCAAAAAAGAAGATGGAGAGTGCCAGTAAAACGGATATGCCCACCCCCGCTGAATGTGGCGTACTAAAATATTCATCAGGTGCTGTAATGATGTGCTAAGCTCCATGTTGTCGTTGTAGGCCGGCCATGTCCTACACAGGTCAAGGAGGCTTGAGTTCTCAGTAAGTGTAGCCAGTTGTAAGACTATCTAGGCATACTTGAACAACATCCATACACACTGCAAATATGTAAAGTGATTTAAATGAAAACGGTAAAAAAAACAAAAAACAAAATGACGTAATTTTCTGTCTTCAAAATAGGATTGAAAACCTACGCTTGGTCAATGTTTGCTGCATTATTTTTTAAAGCCAAAATACACAGGAACGCCATGGGAAGCTTGGTTTATTCATGTTGTGCCAAGTCCTCCCAGCATACTTTGCTTCAGTAGTTGGCAAGATGTTGTGAGTGGGTTCAGTGCAGACATGGGTACATCCATAGGCAAGGTAGTAGTGGTAGGTTCTTGCTGATTAATAAATAATCACTTTAAGAAATCCCCCATTACAAGGTGCATCTTGGGATTTAATTCTGTGCCTAATTCCGTGTAAGTCTTATTAGCAATAGAAATGTACCTGTGTATAAAAAAAAGTCATCATCTGTATAGGACATATGTTGTAATGGTTGCTTTTGTTTGCAGTAACATGCACATACATAATATACAGGCCTCCCCTCGAATCAAATGTTTTCAGACCATTGCATGTACATCTATGCATTGAATTGTTTTTTTTTTCTTCTGATGAACAACACGCACATTATTTTCACTAAAACTTAAATAGCATATGTTAAATGCGCCACAGTCAGCTGAAGGCCTCATGCCGTCTCAAAGATTTCATGTCGTATTTGATAAATGTGCAGCAGTGTTTGTTCTTATGAGACGTAGTTGTCCTAGTGTAGGGATGATGAAACTCCAGCAAACCCTAAAGGAAGCAGAACAGTGCAACAGCTCTGTCTACGGATGTGTTCCCTTCAAATGAATAATGCAGTATAGATCCTCTTACTGATTTATTTATTTATTTTAATTTACTTAGCTGGTTATTTATTTAGTTATTTCCCTTTTGAGAATTGCTATAGTTTGTGTCTTTGGACCACTAGTTGATGAGTTGCAGGAGATTAGTGAACCATTAGAGTATGCATGATTTCTTGCACATGAAGTTAGGATTTTTAAAATCTTTGATGCTGCAAAGAATTTTTTTTATCTGATAAAAGGTGACATTCTCAATCGACTGCATACTGATTATCACCTGTGTCACTTGCCTTTCATTGAAATTTTTGCCTCTGCTGGGGATATGTGGGGATGACTCTGTGCCACATGAGACGTCTGCCTCATATGTCAAGGAGATAAGAAAGTACAAAAGTCACAATAAAGGTGAAAAGGCCTGCAGACTGAAGATCACCCAGCAGAGGGAAAGACTTTTTGCGCAGAGAAATAATTTTTAGAATAAAATGATATGATGTACTGTACCACATGAATCTCTTAAAAGAACCTACTAAGACGACTGATAATAGTAGTTTAAAATACTGAAAAACTGTAGATATGGCATCCTTACTATACTGTACTGTACTGTACTGTGCTATACTATGATATAATATACTATACTGTGCTGCACTGTACTATGCTATACTGTGCTATACTATATTGTACTATGTTGCACTGCACTATACTATGATATACTATACTGCGCATACCATGTTGTACTGTGCTATACTACATTATACCGCACTATACTGTACTATACTATACTGTACTGAACTATACTGTACTATACTGTACTGTGCTATACTATGATGTACTATACTGTGCTGCACTGCACTATACTGTACTATGCCATACTATACTATACTGTGTCCACCATACTATGATATACCATACTATACTGTGCTATACTGTGCCGTACTATACTATAATGTGCTGTACTGCACTATACTGTACTATACTGCAATATCCTATATTGTGCCATATTATACAGTACTATACTGTACTGTACTACACTGCACTGTGCTGCGCCGCATTGTATTATACTGTATCGTAGAGTACTGTATTATACTGTACTGTACTATACTATACTATACTATCCTGTGTGGTACGATGCAATACGATACGGTACGGCGCAGCACAATACGATACAATACTATGCTATGCTGTACTATACTGTACTATACTATAAACTATGGTATACTATACTATTCTATACTATGATACACTATACTATACTAAACTGTCCTGTATGGTACGATGCAATACGGTACAATACGATACAATACTATGCAATGCAGTTACAGTGCAGATGTCCAAAGGATGAATTATTAGCTACTATTACCATTAGTATCATGCAGGATAATGCTTTTGCTTGTAACAAACCTAATTCACAAATGGATGCAGTGAACTTCATGACCCATGTTAGGTGTATTGAATAGCTGGAAGTGATTAGATTTTGCTGCTTAAGATAATGCTTCAAAGCTGAGCCATATTGCAAGAAAGATAAGTGTTTTTGTTCTTGCTCATGCAGGGTTTGTGTCCCCTTCAGTTGTGTTTCACCTGTACTGTGAGTTCAAGTGTTCATGTGCCAGAATTAAACTAGCATAACATATGTCTATGTAACAGATACACTGGACAAGGTTACTCTTAAGTTGTTTTCCTAATGGCCATTTTAGTGGATTTGTAGCTATCCTGTCATGAAAGACAGGCCAGATTGTTTCATTGTGTTTTTTGTTTCACTACAAGGACATATCATAGAGGTTGACAGGCTACACTGACATGTGATCCATTTGCCGGAAGTCAATTGAAACCAGAGAACAAGTTTGGTGTAAACATGATGTCCAGTTGTTGTTGCCTGGTAGGAGTATGATTTCAGAGTAAAGGAACCTTCAACCAGTGATATGGGCGAGACAGCTTTTTGTAAAATAATGCGGGGCAGTGTTTCAGACCTAAATCGCTGTCATGTCACATTTGTCATCCATCATCATGTCTGATCATGTGATATCACAGATCAGTGCGATGCTGTAAGTGTAGCACAAACACACTTCCTTACTTGTGTCAACATGGGGAAACAATATAAGACTCACAGCAGCTGCCTGGGCATCTTGATGAATCAAAACAATAGAAAACATTGTTCATCTTGTCTCTACTTGGCAGCTGAAGTGGTTCAAATTGGTAATTGCTGTCTTTTAGAAATGGAAGTGGTGTTTACATTTTCCATGTGCCCCCTGCTGAATGACAGAGACAGCTGTCCATCCATAAGTCCTGACCAACATGCATGGACATATATTTGCCCTTTTTCCTTTACCCTTATGTGTCAAACGTTATATGTTCATTCAACGGTTGTTGTTTTTCTCTGCCAAGAAACAACTATATCATCTTTCAATCTTGTCAATTCCTTTCCTACCAAACTGCACAAGTTACATGTGTGTGTTTGGCTTGGCTGTGTCCAAATGTGTACATCTGTGCAGACAATTTACTGTCACTGGGTAGTGGTATCTTACTGGTGCTCTCTATTGAATAACATTATGCAGGTGCACAGAGAGTTCAGATCAGATGCAATAACATTCATCTACTTTAAAACTTAATCTATGTATCCTCATTGCATAGTTAATAGTTCTTGTCATTTAACCTAATTTGGTTTGAAAAAGCATGGCTTTCTCTGAAAGCTAAATGCATGCTATAACTGGAATTTAGATGCCTCTGCTCCACAGGACCGAGCAAATGTTGTTTTGAGATAATTGAGCCACTACCGTATATATAATGCTCATATTATATCTGATGGACTTGGCACAGGTTCATTTGGACCCGTCTGTGTGTCTGCAGAGACAAAGAAGGCAGTGACACTGATAGGGAAGGAGTTATGGTTTGGTTTGTGGCGACTGGAACATTTGGCAGTGGTTTCTTGCTCCATAGGTGGAGGCAGACAGGAACAGCGATACAACTGTAACAGACTGTTGACCTCTACCAGAGCACCTGCAGGGTGAGATTATTAAGTAACGAGTCCCTGGTGAGAATACCAGCCATCCTGCCAGAAGTTCTCCATGGGAGGCTGCCGCTGATTTGGGTGATGCAGTAAATGCATGAAATTGCAGCAGGTATTTGATTGGAGCGCTGCTTTTAGTTGTCAGACTTGGTATACTGCATAATCATGTCCGAAGTGCTTTTCCCAGAATCATAAATAGACACATTTTTTACGACTTTTTAAGTAGTTGATGAAAAACAATTTACATTTCCAGATTGGTTCATGTTTTGTTGTGTTTAAACAGCTTTTAGTCTAATTTAACCCATTCATCTATAACCATATGCATATTCTAATAAGTAGACCAAGTTTTCTTACACTGTACATAATTCAATTATTGCTCTAAATGTAAATTTGGTAAGTAAGGCCACTATTTCAAGCATCCTTAATAATGTTAGTAGCATATTGGTATGTTTCAGTTATTCTGCTGTATATTTTAAATAACTGTTTGAGAAAATATACAAATCAGACTTATGTGCTGTATGTCCAACACCCAAACATGCAAAATATAGGCTACTATGTGATACTGTGTAATACTATACAAACAGCACATGTAATCCTCGTGTATAACGCTGGAGAGGTGGTTTATTTCTAGCCAAACTATTGAGACATAGCTGGTGATTATATTGATGGGCTGTGTCTTTAAAGTAGTGTTTAAATACAGTAGTGTGATGTAGCTATGTAGTTACAGTTTTGGCACGACCCGTTGAATGGCAGAGTAACACAGAGGGAAGAATTTACAGGTCAGCAGGGCTCACAGCTGAGATTTTATGGCAAGATTTACACCCTCTGCAATTTTACAAGCAGAGGGAGGATTTGTTAACCCTTTGTTGAACAAGATGAAATAGGTTATTCTTCTCTCTCTGCCCAAATTCATATTGAAGTAATGCAGAGAGCTGTGCTTTTGACACCTGCATTACACTAGGAGGTAACACTATTGCCCAGTGCACAAAGCAATTAATCTTGTCAATGTCAAGTGCATTGGGAGAGAGGATGAAACAAAGATTTGACCTGATTGGCTATGAAAAGGTCTCACATTTGGGCCCAGTTGGGAAAGAGGAGGGTTACAGGGGGAAACGTTTGGCACATGCAAGGACAGATGCACAAAGCTTTGATTTATCTGTCTGACTCTCGTCGTTCCCACGGAGCCCCAGTATGGCTACATCCATGGGTGTCCAGAATAAACACACATTAATTGGCCAATTAATTACAGGGACAAATACAGGGGGCAAGGCTTTGAGTGGGCCATTTTGATTGCACATTGTTCACTGGCTTTTATAGTAACGGCGTACATGAGCTGATGTGTATGCATATGTGTTAGAATGATGCTCCGATGTTCTACACGGGGTAATGTAGGTCAATTCATCCTCTGAGCATTAGATAGAATTGCTGTAGTTGGCCAGAGCACAGCCCTCATTCACGTATCTATAACCTCATGTCTGATGTCTGGAGACAGAACCTTAGCACACACCAGGGACACTGCTTGCTTATACATGTTCCTTCTGTTCCAGGATCCAAATTCAGCAGGGCCTGGCCACGTTTCTGTCCTGCGTACAGCGCTCCAACTTTTTTAAGTGCTCTTTCAATGTCATGCGAGGTCAAAGCAGCACTACTCAAGTGTCATGCGTCAGTTAGGGTCAGCTGAACTGAAATCACTTGACTCATTGAGGTATGTTTCTGGACAGGAGGTGACTGCCCCCCTTGACTGTTCCAGGTATTGTGGTGTACGCCATGCTTTAGTCATCCAAACAATGGGATTTCTCTGGCTCCAAACAGTCTAGTAATTCGCAAACATACTCTCCTGGCATTTTAGGTCAGTTTGAGAGGCAGACAGAGTTTGAGAAATGTTGAGAATGTAAATACCTTTAAAAGGGCATTTTGGATCCGGGATGCTTAGATTGAAGCATGCCCGGAGTAAGCTGTGTCTCTGTCTCCTCTTCCCTCCAGCATGGAGAAGGAGCAGAGGACACAGGGAGCTCAGAGTGCAGGGTGAAGGAAGCTTTACAGGGAGGAGATGTAGCCCTGAAAACTGCAGAACACAGAGGCGTGGTAGTGGGAGGCTGCATCACTTACAACACACTGTTACTGCCTGCCATCCATATTCTGATTCTCCACACTCCCATTCTACCATTCAAGCAATTTATATACATTCATCTGTGTCCACTTAATGGCATGCCAGGGAGCAGCACATTGACAGTGGTCTGATATTATACAGACGGTAGTGTGTAAGACCTTAGTGTAATCTGTTATGTGTGGTGAGTGATATGAAGCATAAGACTTGCCAAGGGCTACAGTACCCGGAGTAAGCGCCCTGTGGATCTTTGCACAGTGTATTCTCTCTGACCTCAAATATTTGGTTTGTAAAATGAACCAGGGTTTATTCAAAGTAGATTTTCAGCCTCTCCTATTCACTTGTTGGATAATGCATTAATGAAACACTCCATATCTGTAAACATAGGATGGAAGCAATCTGCTCCGGATGAATAATACGGCCAAAAGTCCAGATGAGACTGTGAAATTTCTAAGAGCCAAGACTAATAACAGCATCCATTAGGAGATGAGAACATTCAAGAGGCAATGCCGGCCTATTGAAGAGCCAAAGCAGTAGGCACCCGGCTTGCGTGGAAACGCTGCACAGACATTCAGCTGATCAGTGGGAATTGAGCTCATAGTTTAATATAGATTTATCATCTTCACCACATAAAAATGCAAATTCAGATAATATCATCAGCCCTCTTTCTTCTCCTTAGGAGTTGTTAAAGTCAATGAGCTCTTAAAACTTATCGCTGAAGACATGGTTGAGACGTGGATGTTATAAAGAGCTGTTCGGAGCCCCCCATGGGACTGCCTTGGCTTAGTTTCTATAGACATTCACTGTCTGCATTTCCTGTGTTTGCCTTTGGCTCTAGTGTTTGCATACTGTGTGGTAGAGAGGAGTTGAATTTTGCTGGAATAGCTCTGTAATGGTTATTTTGCACAATGATATGCTACGCTCTATGACTGCTTACCCTTGTAATGCCACCTGTGTCCCTTTGTATTGTGTGGCAGTTGAAAAGAGGCATAATGCAGCGTGAAAATTATTGTCACTCTCTCTCACCAGTGTTCGACTTCAACTTCCTTCTCCTCTCATCTTTGTAAGCCTTCAACAGAAAAATCTTCTTTATGGTATTCAGCGCCTAATTGCCAGACTGCTTAATTAGGGATGTTACCCAACACAAATCTTACATTCATGCATTGAGGACATCCATCCTCTCTCAGAGAGAGCTTGCAGTTTCCTTATTGGCCCTGTCCCCCATCATGAGTAAAATTTGTGATGAAGCTAGTTTGCCATCTAGTGGCACATGCACAAATGACTGTTAAGTCACATGGACTCCATGATTGAGTCTCTGTGAGGAAAGCCTTCATGGAAAGCTTTAGCCAAGAGACTATAGGTGCAATCTTAGCCAGCTGAGCTGTGTCTTAAGTCGGCTGCAGTGTCAGCCATCTCTTTATACGTCCCTGAATATTTAGATGGCTGGGAGTTAAAGAGAGCATTGTGTGCCAGTCAGAATGGTGAAAAATGCTAAGCTGCATTTGAGCCCCTGCCAGGCAGCTGTCGGCTTTGCCGTTCTCTTCCTGCCCCGGCCGCTCCTCTTAACCCTCAGTAAACAACTGGAACAAATCCTATTTTATTAAGGCTTTTACCAAGTGCAAGGGATCTCTGCAAGCTCCAATGCCCAGGCATTTTCTGAGCTTGTGCAGTGTCCTAAGATGGCATCCAGTGAGGGCAGGGAGAAGTAGGAAATTTACACTGGTCTCTCTCTAATTGGATATGTAATCAGAAGCAGGTGAAACTGCAGTGTTCTGTGACATTTCACACAAGCAGGGCAATCAATATTTGCTTCATAGCTGATTTGACACAGTGAAAACAGGTTTGTTAAAGATTTTGACCACTGCAGCATATTAAGCTGCATAGTTGGTGTGATTCCACTGAATATTTGGTCCATTCACCAGCTAATAGATGACATTGTGAAGCTCACGCCCAAAAACAGCTGGACTGATGCATAAACAAGGGACTATTTCATGTAAGTGGCTGAGAATGTGCCTATTTAGTAGAATTTATGTTCTTATATTTAAAACATTAACATAAAGGCAATGGATCATTGCTTGCTTCGTGATAAAAAAGTAAAAATGTAAGAGACCAGTGATATTGGAATGAAGCTGTTGCTGAAAATCATTCCCAGCATAATTCTTGGTATTTAGATATTTGAACAAAAAAAGCTGAAGGTTATCATCATTGTGGAGTTGCTGCAGAAATCTTGGCATTTATCTTGTATATAGTTTTTGTTGTTATTTCTGAGTCTTGCTGCTTCTTAAGGTTCATGGTGCAAACTTTAAATGAGAAATGAGAAGATATTAGCATGGGGACTGGATGACATTTCAAAATTAATTACAGCATAAATTAGCTTTTGCTGGCAGTCTGAGTAATTGTCTGTATCTTGTCTGAATCTGGATACAATAAGTGTTCCTATGGGATTGTGGGTTGACCGGAAGACTGAAATGATCAAATACATGTGGTTGTAAAGTCTCAGTCCTTTTCTTCTATCTTTCACTGACCAGAGGTGGAGGAGCATTTTCTCTGGGGAATGGATATTGTGACAGGCTATCCTGAGGAAAACATGCTCTCCCCTGCCTATGTGTGTGAGTGTAGTGTATTTTTTGTGTGTGCGAATATACAAGTGCACACATCTGGTTCTTCATTGTGGGGTCATTGTCCATTGTTACACTGATTTTTAATGACCAGTTATACCTTGCAAAACTGCCTGCACCTACTGTGTGCTCTGCGGATTACCAAGCGACATGCACTTATTAAGACAATTTGTCTTTTACAGTGTTTTTGTACATATTTGTTTACAGAGCAAATACAGCTGCTGTTCAAAAGCTACGTAGTCAGTTCCAGTTAAACATCATACAGCAGTTAGACAAAAGTCTCAGGTGGCCTCAGTACACGTCCCCAGAGGGAGACGAGACTTAACTCAGGCAGAAAGAGTGGGAGTGGCATGTGAGTTTTTCAGGCAAGAAAAGGTCATCTCTCCCATGAGCTATATAACATTGCAGCACACCATCTTAGCTTGGTGATGTCAGATAGTCTCCCTTCAGGTCAAACTCATGTCACACGTAAGATAACAAAAGCAAAGAAAACAGGAAGCTGAGGATGTGTGAGCAGATGGTGACAAATGAATG
>JAPTGW010000008.1:13967282-13977493 GCA_029814545.1 Apogonichthyoides opercularis
AATTGAGGCAGTCAGTAGGGAGAAGCCCCCCTCTTCCAGTCGACACACAGGACTCTATTGAACAATAGAGCTGTGCCAATAGGCCTGAGGCTAGTCAGACAAGCCCTTGTTCAGGGTCACACTGTGTTCATCCCACAGTCCTCCATGACTAATTAACTTACAGCGAAGAGTGTCGTTAGGACATCTGATGATGCATCCATCACTGGCACAGCCCTGGAATCTACATTAATGTGAGGTGCGTTTCTGGCAGTCTGCCATGTTAGAGCAGTCAAAAGACATACAAGAAAAAGGGAATGTGTGGTAGAGCCGCCACATGTTGTGCTGATCACAGCTTGTCCAGTCAAAACAACACTGAACTGCTGGACTTGGTGGGAAATATTTGCCAGCTGTAACATGGTCATGTGAAAACTGAGAACCTAGCCACATGGAGAAGTAGCTCTTTTAAAGGATATGCCCAGAATTTTGATCTTGAGGCCTTCACAGCAGGTGGCAATGTTGATCAAAAATGTAAGCAGTGAAGAGCACTTATGCAGAATGATGATATTCTTGTTGAAGTTTTCAGGACAGAAATGTGAGTAGTAAACATGCTTCAGTGGCAGCTTTTCTCAAATAAAAAACAGATACCAACAGTATTAACAAGAACAGGTTTTTATTAATATTTTGTAATACCATATATAATGCAATTGCATATCTTTGGCGAAAATAAATCTTATAAACATTTTATCAACAGAGGTTAGCATACAAAAACCAAAAGGTGTGTCATCCAATAGACATGGCAGACAACTGACACAGACCGATACTGGGTTGGCAGCTTTGTCAAATGCAACAAAATGTTCAACATACCCATATAGTAACTGCAACAGAATTTTGAGATCGAAATACTCAATATTCAAAGAGAGCTGTTGAGCAAAGAAGCAACTGGGATTTGGGATTCATGTTTTTTGTAACCCCAAAAACTATTAGGTAGCTCACCCCTAGATAAACTCAGATTCAGTGTCACTTTAACAGAAACTTTTTCAAGTGCTACTGAAAGAATGATTACAATTTTCTTCAACTAATCTCCCCATAATTTCACTGCAGTCATCCCTATACTCAACTAAATTATAAGTCTGGTAAATGAGTTAGTCTGTTCCAGTTTTTCAGTGATGAACAAATGTTCCAAACATCCCATAGGAAGCATGTGTTGTGAATGGCAGTATTTCTGTGATGAAACTGAGAGCTAATCTTTAAATTGTGACTAATTAGTCATAATATCTAAACATAAACCATAAAACACATGTAAAAAATTATTAAATCAGTTTCAACAAAATTCTACAGTACATGGGGAATGCGTCCATCTTAGCTTCGATACCCCAGCTGTACATCCATTTTGGCAACAAAAGGTTCCAGGATCAGTGTTAATCAACTGTCTTCTATCCAGTTTAACGAGAAGCAAAACAAAAAACATCAAGGAAACCTGGCAGTCATGGTTAAATTAAAAACACCCGCTCTAAAGACAGAAGACATTGGCAAAAATACTTAAAACATACAGAAAGAAAAAAGGTGTATTGCTGTAAAATAAAAAGGAGGAAAAAAAATACTCAAGAAAAATTCACAGAGGGAGAAATATAAATGTGCCTAGTCATTGGCTTCAAATGACCAGTGTTTGATAGAGTATGCATTCAAAAATCCCATAAATTAATGTCATAAATAAGATGATGATTAATGAACAATAATTTGTTCTTTTTTCACAGCTAAACAAGACCAGTGTATGCAAGTATTACTTCTGAGAACTGCAGCTTACTCTGCAAAGAACAGCTCCCACTCTAAAGCGACATAAATAAACCCAAAAAAAAAAAAATTGGTTAAGTCACTGCACTGACCAGAGTCCTCTCCCATTTCCTGTTTGAATGATTCAGAAAACTAGGGCATTGTTAATCTGAATCACAACTACACAGTGGCAGCAGGGGAATACAGTGACCACGACCCTTTGCACTTTAAATCAGTGGCACAAGAAAATGTTTGGCACCGACCATGCATGCTATATAAACAGTCACTGTGACACGCAAATTTTTTTTCCTGTGGGAAGGAGCAGTATAAATTTCAGTGCGTTACCATTGTGCACTTCCATGCTACTTTGTGTTGTACGTGTGTGTCTAGCCTTTTTGAAATGCGAATTGTGGCCTTTTACACAACTTCCCCTCAGTGAACTGCATGCAATCAACTGATAATAAACACTCCATTTCACAGCTTGAGAAGAGAACGTGCACTTCCTTATTTTGTTCTAAGAGGAAGAGCAAGGAACGAACACTAGTGGCCAGCTAGAACGGGGGCCAAAACATAAGAGCAGCACAGGTTTTCAACATCTCGCCTGCGAGCGACTGCACATCCAGATCCCAGCTCTCTCTGGCTGTGACAATTACATTGCCCACTTCTCACTTTTGTCTCCAAAATATGGTTCACATTTTTCACTACTCTGAACCAAAGCAGACATTTTTCTCATCAGTTGCAAATTAACTTGGCCACGGGACATGCCTAAACAAAAGTGTCCTTACAGTTTTGGAATTTTTCATTGTTGGTTCAAAGACACAAGGAGAGCATATGGAGGTGTAAAAAAAAAAACCCTGTAAATTCTATAATGGAGCAAGACTCTGGTAATTTCCTGTCTGCTCCTGCTTATGTTAACCAATTCTGTGTCTAAAAAGGACCACAAACAAGCACGAACAGCCCTAACATCCAGCAGTGAAAAGGAGATCTGTCAAAACACCAATCATATGCATCTGAGCAGTACGACTACTGTCAGAACAAGAGCGATGTTTGATCGTCTCAAACTCTTTTCTGTCCTAGCTGTCATCTCAGGCTGGGGCTGAAGTTAACATGCACTATGATACACACACACAAACAAATAAAATAAAATAAACTCTATGGAGGATAACCTATGGATACACAGTGAACATCTGGCGAGTGCATAGCAGATGTTCACTTTGCATAGGCTGTCACCAAACATGTGAATATACATTTTTGTGTCTGCACGATAAATGTGGAAAACACACAGATGAATAAGAGAGTGACAGGAGGAGCAGTGGATTCGCAAAAATAAACGAAAATAGCTTTAATTCGTATAGCACTGTAATGGCCGCACAAGACTGAGCGGAGTAGAATAGCTAACTTTGCAACTAAATTTGGCAGTGGCAGAGTAATACTATTTCCACATCTTGCTAATCCTGAAATTAGAGCCGGAGCTCATGTGTAATAAGTTTATCGCATAACAAGATCATAATACTACTCCATTCATTCTCTAAATTGTAAAGTAAACTAACATACTCAACTCTGAAAAATGCCACCATCAGGTAATGTGAAAAAGTTAAGGTTGTGGATTAATTATTGCATCTCTCTTACAAGAGGATTCAAAAAGCAAAACTTCCTTCCAAAACAGTGGCATTTTTTCTTTAGCACAAAAAGGAGAAACTGATAACACCAGGAGGTTAGGTTTTGTCTGTTACAAACATGCACTCATTCGATTCATAAATAGATTCACTTGGAAGAGGATACAGGTTTGAGGAGGAAGCATGCAACGCTTTTGAGTTAGAAAACCTTCAGATTTTCCCACTTTTGTCTTTCAGAGAAAAAAATTCTTCAATCACAATCGTCTAATCCAACAGAAGCAGGCAGGTCGTTTTGGATAGGTATCTTGATGGTTCTCCATAGCCCAAACACCCACCCCCCCAGCAGTTAGCCCCGAGTTACAAAAGTCTCTATATGGCTTTGTTCTCCTGTGTGAACGATGCTATTGCCATTTGTTTTGTTGGACAGGAATATCCCAAACAAATAAAAGGCTCAAAATGGCCAATGAACGATCAGATAAGGAGAAGGAGGCACACTGGGACACACGTTCAGGGGTCAGAGGTTAGGGTTCACAGGGTCTGGAGTCTGATGGGGTTGGGGAGGGATCTTTATTTCCTGTTCAGTTTTGTGCTCTTGACAGTGCGTTTGGAGCCCTCCGTACAGCTGCGTATACCAGCCAGGTGTAGCAAAGAGCCTGCCGCTTCCTTCAGCTCCTCATCCAGCTCTGGCTTGACCTCACGTTTTGCCCTCTTGCCAGCAGGCCACTTGATGGCAGGCGGACGCCGCGATGTTTGGTGGACGCCCCTCTCGTCCCAGAGGTCGGAGTCCTCGTCGCTGTGGAAACCCTCGCTGCCGGCGCGGCAGGACTGCCTGCGGTCACAGCCTCCTTCGTCCAGGGATGAAAGAGATGAGGAGGAGGATCGGGAGGAGCAGCGCTGCAGGGCCACGCTGCTGTAGTTGTGGTCTTGCTTTGGATCACTGCTCACCAGAACAGAGTCAGGTCTGGAAAGGTCCAGTGGACTGTCAGAATTGCCTGAAGAAAGCAGAAGGTAAATAGGGATGAGTGTACAGATATATCATCAAACCCAAACACTTAATCCCTTTTCTGGTTGCAGGTGACATTTTTTGTCATGACTTAAGCATCATCATCATAATAATAATAATAATAATAATAATAATAAAAAAATGTAAACGGATAACAGATCAACATCTGAAAACCTTTTCTTACATTAAACAGCATAAATATAAGTCAGTATGTCACAGGAATTACATCTTTTGACCCACTACAAAA
This sequence comes from Apogonichthyoides opercularis, assembly GCA_029814545.1. NCBI lineage: Eukaryota > Metazoa > Chordata > Actinopteri > Kurtiformes > Apogonidae > Apogonichthyoides > Apogonichthyoides opercularis. The sequence continues at coordinate 13,971,898 of JAPTGW010000008.1, forward strand.
CACTGGGAGGCAAGAAACAAACAAATACAACTAAAAACAACCTTTTCATTAATTAAACCCTCAAAGCTTTCTTGTTTTTTCTAAATATTTCTACTTATGATATTTGCTCTACAATATAACTCTAATTGTATTTCACTTCTTAACGCTATAAGAAAAGTCAATTCTTCAGAGTAAACACTGAACTACTGCTTCTTGGTACTTCTTCTCGGTTCAACTGGTCTGGTCTAGCTCTAAACTAGTCCAGCTGAACCGAGAAGAACTACCAAGAAGAATGATGACCTGAGCAAATGAACCTATACAGACTGAACTGTAAAAGTTCACTGTATAGGACTTACATTTGACTAATGTTTGCATCTGACGTCCAGAAGTCAAAATAAAAGACACTTTTGCCTAAGGGCATACTACTTGTATACAATCACAGAGCGTTTGTCCTGCTATAAGCTGAGGAGTCAGGCAACAGATGAGGTCATACCAGCACTGGTTTAAAACTAATTTTGACAACTTTATTAACATATCACTGGTGCTGAGAGATAGACACAGAAAACACAATGCTCCGTTTTCAGTTTTGTTCAGGTTTTTGGGCCATTTGACCTTCTGAGACAACCCTTCCCTCATTATGGAAGTACACATTACTTTCAATTATAAGTAAGTATAAACACTTTTGTTAGTAATAGATAATCACTTCTGTTTTGCTGCTGTGTAATAAGTGACAGGAACATAACACATTCTTTTCCTCATATCACATAACTTTGATTTCTCTTTTATACAACTTATTTCTTCCCATCCTTATCTGTAGTCAGCCCCATTGATGCCCATGGTGATCTGTCATAAATGTAAGAATTTTCACTTTCAACACCGTCAAAACTAGCAGTTATCCATGTTTTTCTTTTTGCTAAACATGAACTAGATTGACTGCTCTCCCTTTTGTTGTGGTATGCAAATTTTCTTTGTTTTGAAAGTGAAAACTTCCACAAATGTCAAGTGTTTATGCACTTATAGTACTGGGCAAAGTCTGACACCACCTTTAGTTTTGCTGTTTTTACAGGGTGGAAATGAGCAAACATATTTATTTCTCATTCTCTTTTTTTCTGATACAAGAGAATACAGGGATTATATGTACAGCCTTAAAAGACATGCAAAAAAAAATGAATTAAATGGAGTTCTAGTAGTATAAAACTTGGTAGATCACACTAAATAATACCACTTTGGTTTATAATAGCTGTTTTTCCCCTGAAGCATTTGTTGTTAAGGCTGTACATACTGAAGATACAATCTGGATTTATCGTAATACAGAGACCAAGAAATGCATATGTGTGGTCATTAGAACTTTACTAAACCAACAAACCTGACGTTGGCCCAGGACTTTTGCACAGTGCTGTAAATAAATGTATGTTTTTAAATATTGGTAATGACCTGCAGTGCTTAATCTGCATGAACACAATTTTTAATATAGCACCAGTTGCAATTCCATTTTACATAAAAATAAAACAAAATGTTTTAAAATTTTACAGAGTTCCTACAGGTTTCTACATCTTAAATTTAAGACCTTTTTATGACTATTTTGAATAGAATTTAATGCCCATTTCACAGCCTATTTCATGGTCATACTTAGCGATAGCAAAGTTAGCAATAATTGATTCCTCGTTTCAGTATAAATTGTCGGATTGGAACGGGTGAAACTGAGTAAACTAACGTTATTTTCTTTGCAGCTTGGACATTTAAGAGACACATTTAAAGACATTAATGGCAACATAACTTAAGACCTACCATATCAAATGTAACACCCTTTAAAGACTTTAAGGTATTAAATGCAGATCTGTAAATTTAGGACTTTTAAGACTTTTTAAGGCCCTGCGGGAGCCATTTTTTTAAAATGGTCAAGTTGCTTTCTTTGGTTTCATTTACTAAACAGTAACTAATATCTGACATGCTGACATGTTTGTTTTCATTTTATAGAAGAATAGTTACATTTTTTTCTGAAGAAGAAAAAGCAGAAATCAGCAGAGCAACACAGAACTTCAGTTTGATTTTTTTTTTTTTAACAAGTATAAAGAGGAACTAAGAGTTGTCTCGGTATGAGAGGAAAAACTTGATTTAAAAATATCACATTATTGTGCATGTACATCAATACAGAATTAACATTCAAATAACATTCAGGGAAAAGTACAAAACAATATTATCAAAAACCCAGTCACATTAAAATACTCTTCAGACTTCAGTAGTCCAAGAATTGCCTCAATTAAGAACAGGATAAATAAGTCATTATTTTCAGCATAGGCAAAAATGGCCAGTAAATATGTCATTAGTCATATACTGCATTTAATTTTTCAGAAATAATGATGACTCGTAAAACACTTTCCAATGTTGACTGTCGCTCTTGAAACATTCTGCTTCGATGGAAGTGACATACACAAATCAAAGCACAGAACATAAAAAGAAGACATAAGCGATGATAAAGTGGCATGTTGGGAGGACACAAACAGCAGGGAGAGTAGGTGAAAGTATGGCTGCTGGGGGATTCTCTTACATGGGTCAACGTGGTGCCCGGGGGCAGAGTTTAAGAGCATCATGGCAGTGGCAGCATCAATGTCAGACTCTGGAAGAGGAGAGAACATGCATGATGGTCAGTCCTACAGTATGGAAGAATGGCACTATGGATTCGCACTAAGAGGCTTGGCGTTCCTCTAATAAGTAAAGATATAGTCCCCTCAACCAATGTTTGTTCAATGGATCTGATATGTAAAAGATTTACCTATAAACAAACGGAAGATAAATTCAAGTTACTGGTATTGAGAGTGCATCCACTCTTTTCAGAGCTGACAAAGTGTCTAACGGCCTCATAGCTCACTTCTGGGGCTCTAAATTATTAATGATTACAGTGAGACTGAGTGCTCGACACTCAGCACCAGCAGAACCTCTGCCTGTCGTCAAGGTTACAAATCCAAGAGGCAGAGAGAGAAAGAGGACGCTGAGACATCGACTGGGAGCTCTCACCATTATGGTCTACATGAGGCATCAATGACTTGAAAGCAACAAATCAAACCAAGAGTTGAGGAGAAAAGCACAGTGATGCTGAATGTTCTGTGACTGGAATGTGATAAGGCAACATAATCAAAATACTGCACAAACACACACTTCAAAAATCCACAAATAAGAATCTCCAGAAATTTGCAGATTCTTTGCAGGCAGGCATTTTCAAATGCTTCAATCTCACCTTTAAATGAGCAGCCTTGTAGAAAGAGATGGCGAGGTGGTGAGGAGGCACTGCAAAAGGTAAATAAAGAAATGCCGGATCAACTGCTGGGTGTAAAAGAGGTGTAAAATTGGGTGTGACACTTGAACTTTGAAAACTGTTAGAAAACAAGATCCACGAACGTAATTTCACCTGGGTGGGGAGGCGGGTGGTGTGCAGAAGGCATGTGCGGCAGGGAAGTGCTGCTTCTTAAGGGCTTGGATCAGGTTGGGGCGGTACTCAGGGTCAACACACCACAGAGAACCTTTTCCATTGGCCTGTAGCAAAGAGAGGGCACAGTCAAACTTCTATGTCCCAAATAAGTGGATATGTCGAAATGATACATAATAGCACCTTGATGAAGTGCCCGTATCATGTTCACTGTACAAATGTTTTACGGAAATACTCTGCACTCACCCAGCATACTTAGTTAAATAAGTTAAATACGTTATCAGTTAAAGAGTCTTGGAGAAAGCATTATTTGCTAGTCGTCTGGAAGTGTCCTGCTGGGTAAAAACAATTTTCATGATCATAATTATGCGTCAGAAAAAAGGGAAAGTATAACCCTAACCTTTTACAGCTTAGTCACCATGAGACACTGCAATCTGTTTGTGCTATCAGCAGCAAGCTTTTATCATTGCAGTGCTTTTTACACGTCAGCTTCAAATTGCATATGCCCCATTTTCAGTCCATCAAAATGATGCACAGAACAATTTGTCGACTGGTTTAAAATTCTGAAAAAAACTCACCCAACAAAATCTGTCATTGAAAGACTGGCCTGAAAGCACACTATTCCAACGCCACTTTACAGTTTTGTTAAAAACTTAGAGTTCATTTTTTTTTTAAATAGGTCTGCTCAATTAATTGCATCAGAAGTCAGCCAGTGCAATTATATAATCGCAAAAGTGACATTGTGCAGAGAAGTGTACCATGCAAAATAAGAAAAAATATAGTTTTTAAAAAGTTTTTGTATCTTAATACTCATATTTTACACTAATAATTTGTGTGTAAAAAAAAATGTAATGTGGTCAGTAGGCTCTATTCATAACGCTGTCTGCAATTATTACAATCTGAACTTTTTTCCCCCCCAATAAATCATAGCTTCCTCTTTTAAAGGATCTGAAATGAGAAGCAAACATGGGAGCACAGCAAATATACAGCAAAGAATTCCTCAACAAGATGAACAAATGGAAGAAAAAAATAATTTCACAACACCGTGAGGAATGAATTTGTCTGTTGGTGTAGTGTGCGGGAGTGTGTTAACTGTCACTTTATCTGATGGCAGAGTATTCTTGCCCAGTATGGGAGGAGAAAAGAGGGAGGGAGGAGAATAACCTTGACTCAGATTACCAACCAGCCCTGATGCAGGAAGAAGGAAATGTCTCCATGGCAACGGAAACCACCAGCAAGTGTCATGTGAAACTGGTGCCGTTCTCTCAGCAGACGTTAGCGCTCACGCTGTGCACCTGCATGCTGAGCGGGCTGCACCGCACCGTGTTGCTACTCGCTGAGTGCTAACTGCCATCCTCTCCCACGGTGAGAAAATAACAGGTCTGAGGTGGGCACAGACCTGGCACCACGGGCTCTACCGGTCACAAGTCTGAACTCATACTGAACCTCAATATGGCAACCTGTGTCACTGCCTGCATCGGCACAGTAAAGTGCAACATGAAAATTAAGTTGTGTATGCAAGTCTGACATTGTTTTGACAATCCTTGTAAAGGCCTCACATTCCTGGGTTTCTGCAAGGTATAACACCTTTTCAGACCATTACGAATGCAAATATACGACGTAGTTGTTTGTGCTGAGTGACCAGACTTTGGTGATACTGCTGCATTTTTACAGCAGCAACTGTAACAATTGTCTTTCCAAAAGTTCCAAATGTGGAGACTTCTTTTATTAGTAAGCTTCACATCTCTAAATGTGCTGGTCAAGCTAAATCTCACTGAACTTCTAGTAAGTACTTAAAGTAACTTCTAGAAAGTTTTTTTTAGATACAAGGAGATTCCATTTTAGCCTAAACACCATGTTGTGGCACACTACCACAGGTAAATTCCAAAGGTTGCTTCCATTTTGCTACTGAGTGATTATTGCAAAATTTCCCCTAAAATATATTTAAGATTGAAATGAATGTACATTAACTTCAAATTGAAATACATTTTAAAGACCTGTTGAAGTCATTTTTCAAGCATTATACAACAAAGTTTTGATAACTGGACATGAGACTTTTTGCAGACCTGCAGACTTTGTACATTCTTTAAGAAAATTTGATTTGTAGATTAAACTATGGGTCATTTCACAATCAGGTTTTGTCCGTCACGGGCTTGACATGAGACTTTAATCAATCATTACAGTAATACTCTA
>JAPTGW010000008.1:13992079-14004605 GCA_029814545.1 Apogonichthyoides opercularis
GGAATAAAGTTACTCGGTGACAAGTGAAACATATTCTCAACTTTCTTACTGTGCCAATTATTAAATGTTTACATTGAGCCCACAGATTCAGAAGTGTTTGTAAAACCACTGTTTCACATGACTTGGTAACGACAGGTTTTCACAAAACTATGGGTTAGAAAGCTCAGAATAGCAGCTTTTAGAAGGCTCTGCACGTTTAGACTGTGTAAGTCAAACCTGTACAGGTCTGTGATATGAGTCAGCTTTACTGATGGAATGAAAAGACTCATATACCTAGAAAGAACATGGTGGATTTTCATAGACGCAACCTTTCATTTACTCAGGGTCAGAGTACACAGTTCTGTGATAAGGCTGATTACATGGCCACCATTTGGAACTGTACTTTCTGTGCCACTTCAACTTTGATAGAGGGTCACATCTACAAGCTACGACAAACTGCTTGCCAGTTCATTTCCCCAATCAGATGTAACTTGATATTCACTGTTCTGTGCTGACTGAATAAGAGAATGGAGTTTTAGCTGATTTGAAATGCACTTTGAATACTTTGGGAAATACAAAATAAAAATACAGCACTGTGGTGGTCTCCTTTTTGACAATGACATTACTTTATTGTTGCTATACACCATCTGAGAAACACCTCGCTGTACTGCCAGTTTTACAGTATAACTTCACAGAGGTGTAAAATCAATAAGTTGACAATATGTTGAATACAAATGAAGAGTGACATTTTCAACAGTTACAGTAGAGCTTGAGTTCATACTGCTCTGTCGACAACTGTTGTTGTAAAATATCCCAATAAGAGCACAGACAGGGAGATAGCATGGGAATAAAGCGACGCATCAAAAATATGTGACTGCTTTAAAAATCCCAATAAGCACAGAAAGCACAGTTTTATCTTATCCAATTAACTGGATTTACGGAGGAGCCAAATACCCCTGGATTTTGTTTATATTTAGAAATTTTTTGAGACACTGCTGATAATACCTTCTGTTATAATGACTCATACAGCCACTTGCTGTGTCAATTAGATGTCAATTTTGGTTTCCGGTGATCTCTAGGTAAGGGACAACAAATGAAAAATGGCCATTAAGCTAACTCTGGTACATTTACAGTAATGTTGATGAATGTACATTGTCCTTGTCAAATAAACTAATCAATCGAATTAAATTAAAATATGGCAGTTACATTTCCAGGAATCATACAGTATGACTATCCCCACAAGAAAAGAGTGGCAAAAACACAAATGACAAACAGGCTTTCCTCAATTTCACAGACATAAAAAATAAGTTCCATTGTCCATGGTACTTAACAGAAATGACGACACTCCTACTTCACTGACAATGTATTAGTTCCCTGTAGTTATTAAAGCCAAAACACGTCAGCAATAACAGCATCACTGGGTTACGACAAGTCTTATTTATAGAAATGAATTTCTGTAAAGTTAGCAGGCACTCATCTATTCTGGGATGCAAGACCCTTCAGAGGTTTGTGCACATACAAACTTGTCCAGAGGTGGATCCATGCTAGGACCATGACCAACAAACACAACAGATGGTTTGGACTTACAACATGACCCTGGAAGTTCTGGCAATAAAATAATGGCAGACTGATAACATCTGTGTCTTTTTTTTGTCCTTTTCCTTAATCTCCTGTTGCCATTGTCTTCTATTTATCACAAGGGCTTTAACAACTGTCAAGCAAAAAGAAATGTGTAATGTCAGTTTAGATAATTAACGTCACAACCACACAAATGAAATAAATACACTTTAAAAATCCTCTCACATTTAAAAATATACGCAGAAACCACAAACCACACAGTGACTGTTAAACTAGATTTGTCCAAGGCAGTAAATACAACAAACTTGAAGCAGCCAGAGAAAGTAAATAAGCAAACAACACCACAAACATGGAACAACATAAAGTATGATATCCTCATCAGTGACAGTACACTGTACTATATATCCAACTGGATTAAACAGATATTTTTCCTACACTCTGACATTGTTTGTTGAGCGCTCTCTATCTGGGACAATCTTGTGATAATCCATTACATCATGTGCTTAGCCAGCCAGTGTAGCCTCCCAACCTCTGGTACTGCTGTTATATACCATTAAATATTCAGCTATTTAGAGATGCATGAGGGAGATATGGGTCTTAAATGAATACCAACGCAAACCTGTTTAATATGGGCAACTCGAACAATTTGGCGGCTAAATCAGCGACATATTAAGAAAGACACAAACTGTTTCTAACAAAGAAAATTAACGTGCTTTGCCATTTTGATATAGTGTATTATCAGTCAAAACGGACTACACAACCACCACCAATAAGACAATGAGGAATTCAAAGTTACCCGTAATGACGTGGACTATTGCACAACACTTCCCGGCTGACGGGAGTCGTTACGAAGAAACTTATTTCTTCTTAGCTACTTGATAAAATGTTGTTTAACAGAGCCAAGTCCACTAGCTAACTAGTTACCAGCGTTAGCTCATCCAGCACAGCCGTGAAGTAAAGTAGCGTTAGCCGTCGCCGAATGGGTCAGTGAAGGTAAATGTACTGCTAGCGTTAGCTTAATATTTTTACGACAAGTGCTCAGAATAGTATAGTAATTTTGTTTGGGTATGTTCGTGATAATAGCCGTTCTTTGACTCTATAAAGACACAAACCTACTCTACTCTTTAAGCTTCGAGCCCCGAAAACATACAGAAGTAATGTTAACATTAGCTAGCCTGCCACATGCTGTCGCTTGATCTGCCATGCTGGCTGCTCTAAGCAAAGTCACTTGACCACATTTACTTTTAGCTTGTTCGAACCGCACGCCGTATTCTGGCAAAATTAGGCAGTCGCGAAAAAAATAAAACAAGGTCAAATACTTACAATCATGCACGGCGTGCCTTCGTGCGGAGTGTTTAAAGAAACGGCCGTGCGCAGTTTATTCAGATGTCTGTCTCACACAATGTCAGAGATCAGATCAGCAGCTGCTTCCTCCATACACGCAGCGCGCAGATCACACAGCGCACGGCAACGCTACCAAACCCCTTGCCGTCGTCATAGCAACAGGCCCACTTCAGCCAATCAAAACCCCTCCCCTCCTATCTCCCCTGGCAACTGCCGCAGCGCAGGAGTTCCGCGAGCGCGCACGCCATCCTATTTTGCATCGTGTAATGTGCTTTCACTTTTATCAGCAGCTGCTTGTAACGTAGCCGTAGGAGTAAATATGTTTATGATCTTTTACATACAGGTTTATTGAGTAAATAACTAATCACCGGTAGTTGTAGGTGATAACTTGGATGTGGTATATTTTATAGAATTAAATATGTGATCCAGCTTGACGGGTCCCACACAAACACTCCCGCGTTGGACTGGACAAACACCTCGGGGCGGAGATAGAGGATGTGTCACCACACCCAGCCTCGTGACGATAGAGGACCCTCAAGTGGGCCCCTCCTAGAGTAAACCACCATACAAGGAGTTAATGTGACATGTGTGGTTCTGTATTAACAGCAGAGTGTGTAATGTTTGAGGGTTTAGGCAAAGACAAAAAGGAAAATAAAGACATGTTTTTCCCCAGTTTTGATTAAATATATTTGCTTTTCATGGATTAGGCTAAATGAATATCCAAAATGACCCATAAGTGCCTGTTATAGGTTATACATGACTGAGTGGACATGCTTCTGTCGTCAAAAGTGTTTTAGCAGGAAATCTGCTAAGTTCTGTTCTTGCCTGACTATCTGTTGAGTGCAGCTTTACTGGCCAACAGTGACTTCACACCAAACTGTAACTTTCACATAATGGTGATACCTTACTCATCCCCACCACTCTATTTCATAAGCGTACACAAGTAGCTCTCTGTGGACTGATCTAATAGCCTAATTTGCTTTTACTGTGTATAACCCCAAATACCTGCCATGCAGTAGTGCTGTACATTCTTCTACACTGGTGTAGATGCACGCCCTTGTTTTTGCTCTGCTTTTAACTGGACAAACAGGATTTGCAGTGGCGTAATTTCAGTTCTGTGCCAAGCTTGACTGACGGATGTGTTGATTTTTTTCTATTTGTATTGAACTCAATATTACTACTATTCAGTCTTGTTTGTTTTTACTTATACCAGTGTGTTTGGGTAGAGTACACGAAGTAGAAGCACTAATGTATATACATATTTGATGCATACATAGAAGACAAAGAATAGCATTAAGAGTGGCTATGTTCATTTTGTCAACTAAAAATCAATAGAAATGCTTCAGGGGCTTGTTTAAATAGAGATTTATCAGTGGTGGCAGGGCACTTTGGATACTGTTCATTCATTCATGCTTCTGAGCCTTTGCTTGCGTTGCTGCAACATCATCTTCTTGCACACAGAGCTATTCTTAGGGCCAGCAAGCAGAATAGACTGTGCCCCATTTTTCCTACTGTATCACTCCTAGCTTGATGAAGTCGCAAAGCTAAATGAGAGAGAAGTGTACGAGATACATTAATCACCAAGGAAACAGTTGATTGAGGATTCCATGAAAAGACAGACCCATTAGACTGTGTGCCTGTAATGGTGCTAATCTGATTGTAAAACTGTTAGGCTCAAACATGCCCCACTGACCATCAGCAGAGTTCATGTTTGTAATAACAGTATTGGAGCAGATCCTACACCATATGACATACCGTCTGCCCAGGGTGCTAATTAGAAACTAAGGATGGCAAAGATGATCTTGACATGACAAAAATAACACTGTGAGACTCCTGTTAACTTGAAGTGTAAGAATAATTGCTGTTAACAGCTCCCTTTGGATAAAAGTGAGATTACTGCCCATAATCTGTAGTATGATCATAGTCTATGAAGGGTCATAAAGTTGGGGATGAACAATAAGGCAGCAAGCCAATGATGGAGAGGAGTGACTGAGCATGCAGAGGGTGCCGTGTGTCTTCACAGGCAGCCTATGGTGGCATAGTGGTCAGGAGGCCTGCTGCTTTAATGGTCCATAAATCTGTGTGGACTGGCTGGTCTGATGCCGCCCCAGTGAGACCCTCTCATGCGGAAAATGAATCAGACCATTTTTACGGAGCGCAAGTGTTGAAGCTCTCACCCTCCCTTACTGCCAGTGAGCCGATAAGAGCTGCTGCACACGCACAGCACTCTATTTCAGCAGTTCTGGAGCTCATAAAACTCTCTATTAGTGACAACCCTTGTTTGTATGGTGCTCTTCATTCAGTCCTGTCCTCTTGCCTTTGTTGTTCTCTCACTTTCCTTTTTTTCTCTCTCTCACTCTCTTTTTTCATTACACCTAGTTTTAGTTTCTGGACCGAGAACACAAATGCTAACACTTTGTCAACCAGCCTGTAAAGAATAGGATAAATGGTTTTTAGTGTCGGAAACTGGAAAGATGCACCACGACCCAGAGGAAAGTCTTTTCACACGATTATCCCAACATGCATATTGTCTGCAATAAAGACAATAGCTGCCTCTCTGTTTTGTCTAAGTTTGTTCCATGCATGGAAATACACACTGCAAACTGAAATAATGAACATAGCAGAAACATCATCATTTTATCAAGGAAAACTGCATTCAGAACTTCTCCATAGAGGACTGTTACACAAAATGTTTACTGGTATACACAATTCAGCCCTTTTTTACCTGTGGTTCCACCTCAGTTAGGAAATGATATGACTGACTATAATTCTCTGTCTTAGTCCATTTAGATCCTGAAAAAATCAGTAGCAGTAGTTATGGGACTGATACCAACAGACCACCGGCAACCTGAGCTAATTAGTTTGAACCTTCTTTCAAATGTGAAGGGAAAGATTCATCAAGAGAATTGTGGCATAGATTAAACTGTGTGAACTATCTTATGCACACTGGAATAGACATGTCTGTTCCAGTGCTATGTGTTAGCTATAGACATGTCATTTTCCTAGATAAAACAATATTTGTATACTCCTGAGAAGGTAGTTGCAACTGTCTGTGAAGCTGTCATATGCCACCTGCTGTGTAGAAACATACACAGAAGTCATAGTGAGGCAGACTAAACTCTGGAAGTCTTTCTGTTCTGTTTTTTAGTAGGAACAAAATAACACTTTATTTTTATCTTTAATAATTCCTCAATAAATAATAAGTTACATTTATGTTTTTGCTGTAAAAATAGTGTGAATGTTACTTGTACATGCCCACTAACTGTCAGCAGAGCAACCAGGCGTGGTCAACATGTTTCAAATGCAACACTTTCTTTGTTCTTCAGGTTTTTTTTCCCTAGAGGCTCTCCCCGCTTTTGCCTGCAGTTATCCTCAACTGAGGAGTGTGTTTGCCGACAGAAGCCTTTGTTTGACAATCCTTTCTGCCAACCAGGTCTTATGAATTGTGTCAGCAGTTGCTGATTGTCTGTTATCTATCTGCTGATAAGTGCTTCCTTTAATGCAGAGGCAATAAAATGCTCAACATGTAGGATAGAGAAGTGAGCTTCTCAACAGTCAAACAAATATCCAATAAATCTGTATTGATTCAGTGTATTTGCCCAGGTTAAACATGGCAAACACTTGTTAAAGAGGTAAAACTGACAGTTAATTCCAGAGCAGGATTATGCATACCAATATGAATTAGGGACAGTGAATTAAATCATGCCAGGTTTTAGATATTTAATGTGACAGAACAGTGTAGCTAGCTGCATAGTAAGTTATAGTAAGCTGATTTCTGTCAGTTTTTGTCAAGATTTTATCTGTATTAAAAGTAACAATTTGGTAAATAATGGGGATATTTTTGTAATGACAATGACATCATTAAAAAAAAAGCCACAAATTCTTGACCCCATGAGAAACAGAAGACACCTCCTGTTACAAATACAATAATACATAACTGAGACAACTTTGTAGTTTGAAGATCCTCTTTCTCCACAAAAACTTATAGATTTGGTATACAATATAGGCAGAATGAAACTAATAAGAACGCAATTCCAGAAATCTGCATGCTTACAGTCTGCAAATAAGCTCTTAAAATAGTTAAATAATGTGAAGAACACATGAAGGCATGAGAGAAATTTCACACCTAATTTGTCCATGACTTATTATGAAGATGCAGGACAGACTACAGTGTTTGTCTGCAATAGTGTGTAGTATACATCGCCTCAGACTGTCTGCATGCAATATCATGTCTTATGAGACTTGACCTCATTCTATAAATCAGTCAGTGTCAAAGCCCCAATGGATGCATCAATCCCTGCTTGATTTTCAAAGTTTTATATGTGTTTCAGATCCATGCCCAATGTGTAGTAATTGTTGGAAATGAAAAGCTTCAAACAACTGAACCTATAATAAACAGATTACAGTCTGTTTGAGCTGTCCAGATGATTGAAGTACTGATTGCAGGGTTTATCTAACAATCCATAATTTGAAAAATAAAAATGACTGCCTTTTTAAATCACCATTATTTAACAGACTGTTTTTAGTGCCAGGCACACACACCACTGAACTTTGGTCTGTTTTTATTTCATTGCCTCCAGAGCTGTCCTTCTCTCTCTTTATTGACCCCAATCCATGCTATCTTTTTGCACTTTTAGGTACACTTAAACTGCACGACACCCTTTTAAAGGCCTGCAAATGGTCTTGCTATACAATACACCTCATGCAGGGGCAATTGAATTAACCCATTGATCCCTAGCTGTTCTATTGCCAAGCTAAATTTTGTTATTCACCCTTAATGACTGCTCCTTGCAGGCAAATGAGCACTTGTAGTCAATTAACTGGGAAGCAGCAGGAGGATAAAGGAAAGACAAGCTACTGTGACATGTTATGTTCTACCTACAATTTAAAATGCTTCATCAGCATTGTTCAGTCATGAGTGACGTTTGTAGAAACATTCAACTGATGACTTCACTGTAAACAACATAACACCAAGAGCTTTGTTCTTTGACACTCCCTTATCTTTTCTCAGTGTCTGGACCGCCCCACCATGCCTTAGTCACAAACGCACTTTATCTTGTAGGACAATGGTGGTCTTGTGCCCAGCAGTGTTGTCTGGCACTACCAGCACCGTGGTGAGCTATGACACGTATGAAGGATTACTAATGTTCCCCAACAGGGTATGTCTTGTCTTGCATATGGATTCAATGCAATTATCCTCAACCTGCTGGTTGATAATATGAATAATACACAGGTACAGAACATAGTGACATAGCTTTGAATGCATCGTTACAGTATCACCAGTCTGATTTAAAACTGTGCACTCATGCAAAATCTGAGAGCCATAGTTGTGGCCACCCAGTTGTTTTTTTATCACAGGGTCACCCATGATACAAGGGCAGACCTTCCCCTGTTGTCTCTGCCATGTATATAAAGTGAGAGTGACCTGATGCCTGAGGGGCAGCGAATACCCTGCCTGGGTCAACAGGGAGCCTGGCTCTGTGGCTGTAAGTGGGCACAAGGCTGTAGTGAAGAGAAAGTGGTGCAGTGCCTCTCTGTGCCTGGCTGAGCACTGGGTAATGAAGCGTGGCAGAGGAGAGAGGAAAGGAGTGTGTCTGCAGGGTAGGCATAGCCCTCGTGTTCCTATGCAACCAGGGCGGATGGCTAGGTGATGCAGCACCGCCTCTTTTCTGCTTACTTGTCATGCTTCTGCCACACTTTTTTTCATGTACTCTGTTTTTGTTTTGTTTTTTTTACCTGCGTTTCCCATTTGTCTTACCTAAATATAATAAATAAACAATATAATGCTGTACATCCTCTACCCAAACATTAATAATTAAAATGTATTTAACCATACTGGCATGACATTAATTAATATATTAACCTAACAGTAACATTATATTGATGTGCTGTTTAAAATTATAAAGCAAACTACTACAAAACAACCGTTTTATAATAATTGCAATTATTACAAACATTACTGTCCTTGCAAAAGATTTTTAAAATTGATTTCCCTTATTTCCTGTTGTTGTGACAGTTGGCTGCACTTGCCCTTTTAACCAGAGGTCCCGAGAAAGCAGATGTGCTATTGTTTCAGTTGTGGTGTCTATGTTTCTTTCCATATTGCAAATAGTCCCTCCCATCACTCAGTGTGCCTTATTTTAGTAGACCATTAATGTATGTATGGATGGATACGTTAAACAGTCAGTGTATTAGTGCAATTAGCAAAAACAAGAAAGATTCAAAATAACAGTGACTGGAAAACAATCCTAATTTCTCTTTTTTCCCAGTCATTCATGTTATTTTTGTGGATGCTTGTGTAGGTGGGTGTTTTATTTTAGAAAGCCCCTACACATGTCCAAATCATTACTCTTAATTGTTTATAAATTAGATAACAGCGGGAAGAGTGAGAGAGAAAACACAATCTGTGGTTATCCTCAGTGAATGATGCTCGATCTTACCAGTGCATTATACTATTAAAGACAAACTCTGAACATATTATTGTGCAGGCACTTTCCCTGTGGGCAACAAGTGTGGATCTATTCTTAGCTGATGGCCTGGGTTTCAGCTCTTTCTGCTCTTGCTCCTCATAGGTTGGACAGGATTAGGTGTGATTCAGTCCTGCCAGGTCTGACTGTGTCTGTGTAGCCTGTGTCCAGCTGTAGAGACGGTGGGGCCCATCGACCATCTGTCCCCGACCGGCAGATTCAGGCTCGGTCCCCAGAGCAGGGAACAAGGGGGCGGGAACAAGATGAGGTCGGATGGGGGAATCAGCTTTGTGTTGCCATAAAGCTGTCTTTCCTTTCTCCTAGCAACGGCCTCCCATTTCCTTGGTTTTGGGCACCATGGTCCTGTTGGTCGATGTGCACGGCCCCCTCACTCACTCTCTCTCTCTCTCTCTCTCTGTCCTATTTATGGTAATGAGCCATCTGCCCTCTCTCTAACAGCCGCCCAAATAAAGGAAAGGCAGGGAGGGGGGTGTCTCTGACAGACAGGAGTCTGAGACAAAGACGCTTATCCTGTTGTGTCTGCCTCTGCTCCAGTGGATGCCTTCAGATATAGATAGGACTTAATGATGACTAAGAGTAGAGGCACTGAAGCACATTCAGGTTTCTTGAGCATACATAATGCAAAGAAAGTGGTTATTTGAAGTAAGGCCATTGACATAGACTTTGTGATCTTGTGAGTCTGCATCTAATAGAAAAGCAGAGATTAAGAAAGGGTGACAAAAAAAAACCAAAGTGCTACCTCCTGCAGGTCAGTACATTAAGTTGTTGGACACAAAGAGCATTTATAGTATCAGTGGTAGGGTGACCCTTCCCCAATCTCACAGACAGATATTGACTGCTGAGCTAAATATTACACAAACCTAGCATTATTCAGTGCTGCTATATGGATGTGCCTCTGTGACTTGATGACACTAAAGAGTGGTGGGCACACCAGCCAATACAGAGCCACCCAGCATTCAATAGACCTCTGTTGCCACTGGATACTAGATTGGTTACCAAGCCAACACATGTGCCTTGCTGTCTCTAACAGATTAGTATTAAAAACAACAGATATCTTCACAGCTAAGCTCTTCGTGTTTTAAGCTCAGGTAAAAGAGTACATTGTAATATCATTTTTACGCTGACAGGTGATTTTGCAATAAAAAAACTGAAATAATGAACACTGACATAATATTTAATTTGGTAAAAAGACAATCCCTTGTTGGATCATAATGTAAACAAACAAAGACAATGGGTTTCTTTTTCATCCCACAACTAAATAAAACAAGTCAAATTAAAAAGCAAACAACTTGATATAATAATAGACATCCACCCACATAAAATTACAGAGTTAAAAATGAATGATAGAAAATAAAGACTGTAAGAGGAGGTATTTTATTACAACAATGTGGCAGCACAAGGCTCTCAGTTGACTTGTGATATCTCCATCCATGAGGTCAGTCATCATTAACCTCATCAGACAGACAAACTCACACAGATGGGTCAATGACCAGAGATCAACAAATCACAGATGGTCGTGCTGACCGGGTTTGGATATATTTAAATCCTTAACTTTTGAAACATACATACAAGAGACAGATAAATGCTTATGAAAGGGCATTAAATTAGTTCTGATGCTACAGTATATTGTGGAGTTTTACTCTGGATGAATATTTTAAAGTTGTGAGTCTTTTTTTTTTTTTCTTGGACCACCCAAAAAAAGACAATTATATTTGATTAGTAATTAACATTTTGACACCACATTAATTTTAACTAGGAAAAAAAAAAAATTCATAATCACAACAAACAATGAGTGATTCAGGGACTGAGGTTTTAGTTTTGATGGACAGTACAGACCTGTGTTTTTGGATACAGACACAAGATCATTTATCATTGTAACAGGCTACTTAATATTATCAGTGTGACAAACAATGGAATTGTCATGGCAGCATCCGGATGCAAGAGGTCTGGAAACAAATGATTAGGATTTAGAATGACTGCCAGGAGGAAACGCTGATGTATACGAGACGAAAATTGCTTCAGAACCAGTGAGACTAAAAATCTTCAAGTGAAAGCTCCATTCAGACAATAGAGATAGACTGAGAGATACTGTGTGGTATCATGTGATGCTCGGCAGACACATGTGGTGAGTACACAGATAGAAATGAAGAGACATCTAGTGGACATTCACACTGCTGTACAAGTTAGACTGTAAATTGTGATGGTATGTTTATTTAAGTAACAAATAATGCTCACAATAAAGTCACACATGAGCATTCGAAAAAAGACTAAAGATGAGAACAAACATGTAGATGCAGATGCCAATACCAACAACATAACAAAGTCATTTATGTGATCTTGCACATTGCATGATTAGTTAGACTGTTTGCTGGGTTACATCTATTCTCCCCCAAATTAAAAAAAGCAACATTTATTCAGAAACTACAATTGTGCTTGACTGCAGCAATTAAAATACTACTAAGATTGCCATTAAAATTGTCAGAGACTGTGCTCATCTGATCAGGTGTGATAGCACCACCATCAGGACAAAAGACCACATTTTTACATGGCAAAATGTCACACCATTTTGATGCAGGTGAATAATTTTGAAGTGCTGCTTTGCTAAAAACAAAGGGTAAATCCTATTAATGTTACTCCAGTAAAAGCACTTCAAATAGAGATTTTCATTATTTGATTCCTTATGGCTATTTTAAGATGAAATAATTCATCTGTTTGAGGAATAAGGAATAATGGAAGCAGGCAGAGAGAGAAATCTTGAATCGATTTGATCATTGTTGCACAGATTTACTTTCAATATTGATAATGGCAGCTTTTTGTTCTAACTCATTATTTTAGCCCATTAACCTATTACATAAAATGAGCTACCTCAGGGTTGTCAAACATACAGCCCATGGGCAAAAACATCCCACCAAAAGTTTCAAACTGGTCCATGGGATGAATTTGCAGAGTGCAAAAATAACACTGAAGAAAATAACAGACAAGGGTGTCACATTAATTTTAGTTCCAAATGACAAGCTCCAAGATTTTAAGCCTGTTACTAAATGCTTAAAACAAACAAGTTGAATGGACTGCACTTATATAGCGCATTTTCTACACCATCAGGGTACTCAAAGCGCTTTACAAAGCCTCACATTCAC
>JAPTGW010000008.1:14602767-14614176 GCA_029814545.1 Apogonichthyoides opercularis
AGAGAGAGAGAGAGAGAGAGAGAGAGAGAGAGAGAGAGAGAGAGAGAGAGAGAGAGAGAGAGTGTAGAGACACAGTAGAACACTATTTCCATACATATAGAAATGTCAGAGAACTACAGCCTATAATGGGACTGGTATTGGAGCGATATGAAATTTTCACAGCACAATAAATGTTTCAGAAAATGGCACGGTATCATGGGATTAAATTATACAGTATTACACAGTTGCGATTGTTATTATCAGTCACAGGTACCCTTAAAGTAGCGAACACAGCAGGGATGTTTTTTCTGGTTGAGCAAACACCTAATTAAATTTGAAACCATTTTTTAATTTTAAGATTTTTTTTTTTTTTCTAAAATTGTGACAAGCATGTTTTTCATTAGAAAATTAATGTTAAATTAAGAATGTTATCTTATTTTCAGAGTAAGACCACTTCTCGCTTCTCAATCTCTGAATATTACGCCTATCTAGAAGCACAGTAAATTATCAATAGCATGAGTTTGTGTTGCTTGTAATAAGCACAACACACTTACATTTCACCATTTTTTCTAGTTGTAAGATAATGTTTTTGACAATAAAAACAAATAAGTCAGGGCTGTTTTTTTTGCAATGCTGATGTGCAGGAGAACTTCACTGTCCAGACCATGTGACTTTACCTTGTAAATGTTTCTCCTTGCTGCTTGACAGTTCAGGTCGCTCTAAATATTCACTCCAGGATTATTTTGGCTCAGTTATGAGCTGTATCTCAAAAGCGCAACAAATTAACATTTTGAGAGGTTGGTAAATCCAGATTGAAAGGAGAGAGTGAGCTGTATTGCTGTCAAACAGTCTTGGATATAAATCGACTGGATTGACCTGACACAGCCAAGGCCCACTGCTGTTAAGCCACGCGTCAGTGGAACATTGTAAAAAAACATGCACATACAGATTTTATGTCACCAATGCCAGCTCTAAGCATGATTCAACTTGAAGCCTGACACCAGTATTTACTGTTTCCCATCTTCCCATGCCCTCCCTTCCCTATTAATTTGTTTGTCCTTCTGCATACCACTCACCCTTCATGAGTGTCTCTCTCTCCGTCTTCTACAGTTTGAGAGAAATGATCCTGTGGATGGAAGAATCGCTGAGCGACAGTTTGGGGGCATGCTACTCGCCTATAGTGGCGTCCAGTCTCGTAAACTCAAGCTGATGCAGAAGGGTTTGAAAAAGATGTTTAAGGATGCACAGGTAAACATATGCATGAGACTGTTTTTCATGTGAGATAAGTGATTGGTGCCCAGTGGTTATATATGATGCTGTTAGTGGTGGTGTGTATGTTTTAAGTAATAAGGAAGAACATGCGACGGACACTTGAGAGGAGAGGAGATTGTTCTTGGATGTTGTGTTTGTAAGATGCAATGAGAGGTAATACATCACAGAGAGAGGTTAATACACATGAATGACACCCACTCTCTCTTGTGGTGAATAAATATAGAGCATCCAGTGCTCAGCAGATTGGCATAACACTTGGGACGCGTTGCCTTATTTGTGTTTAAGGCCTTTCTGCACTGCTGCATTTTGATCCACTCTGTCAGTGTTGCTGCTGCATAGCTGCTACTGCCAGAACCTACTTTTTACTGTTAGCTAACCTTTGATAGTGGTTATCAGTGTCATTTAATTTCATTATAAACGTGTTTCCTATTTAAGTTGGAAAGAAAGAGGAGCATGTGTTTGATTCTAAAAGAAATACTACACCTTTTTATGTTTGTGGCTTATGCAGATGTAGCCTAGGCACTGAAACTATAACCAAAATAGTTTTAGTTACAGTACAGTGTTACTAGATCGGTGTCAATAACCTAATCAACAGATATTTTCACTGTCCATTTAACTCACAAGTGAAAAATAATTTTGATGTAAAAACTGTAGATGACACACTGCAACACCAAAGCTAGAGCTGTGCCTCTTATGCAAGCTGTGCTGTTCTAATCATTAAACATGGCACCAAAATAAAAACAAATCAAGGGGTTCTTTGACCTTCACACAGCAAAGGTAGACAGTGTGTTGCAGGTGTAGTTAGAAATCCATCTCCCTTTGATTTCTCCTCCTGTCTAATTTCTCTGCGGTGCAGTGCCTCTGTCTTTTAGCTCATGTTTGTTCAGGCTCGTCCTCTTCGTTTGCTCTTCTATCAGTCAAAAATTGCCTAATCGGTTAATTTTGTCAGACAAAATATCAGCATGACTTTGCAAGGCCTGTGATAAAAGCACACATTTTTTACCCATCCATCATTTCTCCAAACACTGTAACATTGCTGGTCAAAGTCAAATGGCTCCACAGGGAAACACTAAAAGGGGGAAGAATGTAGAAATATTTTAAATGCTAAGGGCTCAAAACCAAACTCAGAATATGCATATCCTTTTCCAAGTCTTTTCCTGTCTCCAATGTTTTGCATCAGCTTTGGTTTCATGTTGGTTCTGCTGAACTGTAACAAGCCCCATCAGTCATTTCACTAAAGGAGCACTCATGCATACTGTATCCCCAGAGGTATCGTCCCACTTCGTTTTAGGATAGGAAACATCAAATAGTGGCGTGCTGGTACGTATTAAAGCACAACAAATGTCAGTCAGAGGTTTGATGGCTAAATGCAGCGATTAGCAGAGGAAACAGAAAACGGTGACGTTGATGTGATGTTCCTCTGAGGCATGAGAAATGAGCCAGGGTGAAGCCGTAACTGCATCCCTTTAAGGAATAAATCTGCAGCAAGCAACTTTTTCTATTTTAGTTCCTCTTTTACTGTTTACAGATTTTACCATCCTGTTCTCAGTCATTCAGAGTTGGCATAACCTGTAACATGAGTGAAAAATTGTTAATTACCATCTAAAACCAGCTGCTCACTTTTTTTTTTTTTTTGCTGCAAATAAGCTCATCAGCATTATGGGAGCTGTGCGACTGTACATGTGTATATGTGTGTATTTTCACATGTGTGTGTGTCTTCGACCGTCTGTTTCTCGGTCCACTCGTGTCGCACTGTTCATCCATGTATGTCGAGTGCTTCTGCCCACTTCCTCATTTGTGTCACCCTGCTGAGCTGCTCCCCAAAAGGCATTTTGCATTTGTATTATTTCTTGTCATGACAATATTTGGTTGATTTTTCAGAGGATTGCTGTGTTGTAATTGCACAGGTACAACTGCAGGAATGATTTGTTCCTAATTTGTCACAAGTTTTTCATCCAGACTCCTATTTTTTCATCTTGCATAGGGCATCACGTTTGAGGAGGTGGAGAATTTCTTTACTTTCCTAAAGAACGTGAATGATGTGGACACAGCCCTGAGTTTCTACCACATGGCAGGAGCCTCCATAGATAAAGGTACACTCACATTTGCCCTTTTCTTCTGACATTTTCTCTATGTTCTCCTAATTGCTCTCCTTTAGACCTTACTGTTGTCACTTTCATGCTGTCTCCCAGAGCTGTTAACACTCCACAGTCAGTTAGCCCCAGCCTCCCACACCCACCCATCTCTTTAGTCTGGCGTTGTTCCCAGTCTTAGCCCAGCCATTTTTCACATTTGTATCCAGTGCCTTATCCTGCTAGCTCCTCCTGAAGCACGTCCTTCAATCCTAGAATTGTAAGCTTAAATACATGATGCATCATTTCCTACTTGGCAGTGCAGGCTACTGATGCCCTATGACACATGCCAGCATCATCAGTCGGACAAAGAGAAGGGTGTTGGACTGAAGCTGACCCCTCATCACATGGTTCCCCATGATTTTCACTCCCGACCACCAGGAGTCTATGTTCCAGCTGGGAGCTCGTGACAAAAGTTCCTCCAAGTGTTCTAAAGCTCAATCCTGACCAAAGATTCATGCCGAGATGTTTTAGAGCGCCACAGGGAAAAGTTGCAGCGGTGTGAACTGGCTCGTCTCAGCTCAAATCAAGTTGGCTGATTGCATCGCCTGGAACTCAGCTTGTCAGTTCAGCAGTGGCTGTTTTTTGAACACGGTCTTTATATAGTGTATGTTTTTCCTTTTTATCGACTGTAGCTCAAGGAGTACGTGTTGCAAACAGGGAATTTCCAAAAAAGATACAAAATCTAGGATTGTTCTGTCAAGTATATTTTCATCTAAATACTAATGTAAAACAATGAATTGCATATGCACAAAAAAGAAAAGGAACAAGATTCATTCAGTGATTCATTCATTTTCCAACCTTGTTAATCTTCTGGAGGGTCACAGGAATGTAGGAGCCTATCCCAGCTATCAGTGGGTGAAGGCAGGGTGTATCCCAGACATGTCACCAGTTCTTTGTAGGCCTGACATACATAGAAGACAAACATTCACTCACATTCATGAATGATTTTGATTAATTTCACAATTTTTAAAAAATAATATTTTATTTTGCAGTTTTCAGTTGTGTAAAAACACAAAAACAAAGGCTCACACGTGTACAATAACTAATTAATTAACTAGCCAATCCTTACTTAAAGGAGGAGGGGCAGAGGACAGTCACTGGTATACAGATGTAAGCCTTAGTCCAATAGAACGACCTCCAAAATAAGTGAGAAACAGAATCCAAGCACTTGAAAAAGTGTTCACAGAACATGTCCTCAAAGACCTGGGTTTTTCCATCTGTATCAAAGACAACATATCATTGACCCACATTTGAAAAGGAGGAGGATTTGGAGACCTCCATTCTTTTAATATCAGCCTCTTGGTGATTCTCATTCCAAGTTCCAGTGGACGCTGTAGTGTTGCAGGTATATTCCCAACAGTCTGAGAACAGCCAAAAATAACAAGTCCTGGTTCAGGCTGAAGAGGCCTTTTACAGGCCCTGGAGAACCAGTCAGATATTTTAGACCAGAAACCTGTCGATGAGGAGCAGAACCAAAAGGGATGAGACCAGGTACCTTCCAATGATTTACACTTGTCACACATTGGGGAGACTGAGGGATAAATCTTGTTCAGCCTGACTGACCAATTTCACTATTAAGGTGCATGTCTTTGGTCGATGGGAGGACATAGGACATTTTACTGTACATAGATATTCTACAGACGCTACAGGATACGCTCTGGGTACTCCAGCTTCCTCCCACAGTCAAAAGGAACAAGATTGCTTTCTTTATTTGAAATTTGTCAGACATTTTGTCAAACACAAGAAAATTAGGATATATGTAAAAGAAATATTTGGTTTCTTTCCTGTAAGCTGTCTTTTGTGGTGTTGCTCAATATTACAAATCACAAATTTTTGTCAGTGGACTTAATAGTCTAGAAGAAAAACATCACCAAGGGAAGGGGAATCCTTGTGGTTCACCTGATAGTGTGTCCCCCATGTCGGTCTAAACCTTACTGCAGTGGCCTGGGTTTGATTCCATTTTGATTCTCAGGCCCAGTGCTGCAAGTAATTCCCTTACTCTCTCTTCCCTCTTCCCCTTATTTCCTTGTTCTCTATCAAATGAAGTCAAAATGAATATTTCAAACAAAAATGGGAAAAGTGGGTGTTGTTTGCACATACACAACCTGGCCAAAAAAAGTCTCCTCCTGGATTCAGCTAAGCAGATTAGAGGAAGAGCACACCATTGGATAATTACTTCAGTGATTAATATGTTAATAAGAATTAAATTATTTAACCCTAACCGATGCAGTGAGCAGCTTCTCATTTCTTAAAACAACCAGCAGTTGGAGAACATACAGGCTGGATTGTGTTTCAATGGAAAAACATCATGCGGTCTGATGGGTCCAGATTGACCCTGTTCCAGAGTGATGGTCACATCAGTCTGAGAAGAGAAAGAGATGAAATGATTACCCATCATGCCTAGTGCCTACAGTACAAGCCTGTGAGGACAGTGTTATGATGCGGGGTCACTTCAGTTGATCAGATGTAGATTCAGCAACATTGCACCTCCAAAGAATGATGGAAATAAGTGTTCTGACATTTCCTAAGTTTATTGAACCAATGCGTCACAGTAAATGTGTGACATAAGCAAAGCTTTATACAGTTTGATGAAATATTAGAGTGAGATTCTTTTTGGCAAGGCTGTGTAAATTGTATAGAGAAAATGTACTCGTATATCTGCAGTAATGAATATGTAGGATATAGTTCAAGAGACGATGAGGAGGAAATCAATCACCAACATTACAACTGTAGCAAGTAACTCACCATCACTGTCCTCATTCATATTTTAACTCACGACAAATTCAGTCCAAATGCACAAAAATCTAAAGCCTGCAGTTAGAACAGAAGTCAAGTGATTCACTGCTACGGAAGCAGTACACCATCTCATCCATTTATATTGATGTAACCTGGCAGGTTTTCAAAATGCAGAAGACAGACCCACGGTAAGTAGGAGCAGATTTTCAGCTCATCTCTTCATGAATCCTCGGTCTGAACTGGGCTTTCATCAAGATATTACACATCAGATGGGGCGCTGACTGCGGTTGACCCTGAATCTACAATGGACCAATTACAAAGTGCCAAATCAGCCATTAAACCACCCTTCACCCTTTTCTTCATCAACATATTCATTACTGCGGAATCCATTCATCTTTCACATTTTAACAATGAAAGTCAGTTTAATTCAAGAGGCAGCAGAAAGCTCTTGTTTCCATGAAATGGCAATTGTTTGATGAGTCAATGTTGCCTAAATTTATTGCAGAGGCAGCCACTCAATAGGTTGCCATATGTTTCTGTCTGCACATCCATTAGTTCTGAATCACTGATGAAACAGCTGGTGCTTTGAGGGAGTGCAGGACCTACCTTCAAGTGCTTACAGCCAGTGTATGAGTTTAGCTGCATGCCAAAACAGTAACAAACTGCATGTGTGTGTGTGTGTGTGTGTGTGTGTGTGTGTGTGTGTTTGTGTTTGTGAGTCTGCGAGTAGAGCATGGTGAAGAGGGTTATTAAAAAAATCAAGCTACTGTGGGTTTTAGAAGGGCTGCTAGGCATGACTGTAAATTCCACCCTGGTATAGTGGGAGAAGTGAAGTTCTTCTTACTCCTTAAGCTTAAAGAAGCCCTTGTTATCCTCCCCACTCTTGCACTTTTGTTTGTCTTTTATTTTCTTGTTTCATCTTTTTCATTTTTTTTTCTCTCAAATCTGATGATCTCGCACCCTTTTTCAGTAGTTTCTCACATGTGGGCGTATTATCTCGAACTGCAAATTACCCATCTGAAAGGTAGAAAGGAAAGCCATTAATGAGATTGGAGGTGGAGGGGTTCAGCTCTTTTTTTTTTTTTTTTTGTATTGTCTTTTGCATGAAAATTTAGTCAGGTTTGTTCTTCTGTTCCTAATGCGGCTTTGTTCCCTCCTCCTCCACTTTTGTGCTTTTGAAGTCCAACAATCAATCATTTCTCTGTTGGAAACCAAGGAGATTTTCATCTTCTTTTTTTTGTTTTTGATCATTTTGTTATTGTTTTTTGTGAAATGACCCTGAGGCTTTTTGCTTCACTACGTCTCCCTCGATTTCCCACTCCCACTCCTAACACCTCCATCCCTTCCTTGCTTTTTCCTTCTTGTCATTCCTCAGCCAGTCTCATATCTCAGCTGGATGCTGTTTGCTCCTGTGCTTACACCTCCTCCTCCTCCTCCTCCTCCTCATCACAGTTCCTTCTTCCCTCTCTTATTTTTGTGTCTACAGTATATCGGGTAGTCTCTCTGCTATTGATCAACAGCAGATTAACTCACACGTGTACATTCACACCTTGGTCTCACCAGGTTGTCTGCACACATCCATAAAGCGTCTTTAATTGTTTTAAATCCTGTTTTATAAATATTAGCTTATAAGTGCCATTTTTTACTATTATGCATATTTTTACAGAACATTATTACTTACTGAAATACTGCAGTAACAATGATTTTGAGGGACATTCACAACTAATTTTAAACAGTATGAGCTTTAGTTTTGGCCCTGTATGGCTTCGATACATCTGGAAGAAGAATGTTAGCCCATGTTTTTGTGCCACTGCTAATAAACAATCAGACAGTGGAGCGATATGGTAGTTTTAGTGTTGTGTCGATGCTGATTTCACTCAATCATAAGACTTTGTCATTATGAAGTTCTATAACAAAAAAGTTGCAAATGAGAAGAAAGAACAGAAGATAATCACTAAAACAGCTTTAGAAGTCATTATATATAAATGTATGCCAGTTTAATTTCCACACATTTAGTTCATCCCTCTTTTCTTCCATTGTGTCAATATGAGTCAAGATGTTCTGCCTCAAACTCCATATTTCTGATGTTACAAAGCTATAAACCTACCACTAACTATGGCTTTTTATTTGATACTTGCACAGTTGGCACAATGTAGATGACCACAGCTCATCTCTAATCATCATGTTCCTACATAAAACCCAACTCTGCACAAAACTGTACATCATACTCACCTTTTTATTTACCTCCAATTCTTAAATAAAAAGACTATTTAGCCAAAATCTAGTCTTAAACTATTAACTATATAGA
This sequence comes from Apogonichthyoides opercularis, assembly GCA_029814545.1. NCBI lineage: Eukaryota > Metazoa > Chordata > Actinopteri > Kurtiformes > Apogonidae > Apogonichthyoides > Apogonichthyoides opercularis. The sequence continues at coordinate 14,611,198 of JAPTGW010000008.1, forward strand.
CTCATAAATGTGACAGCTAATTAAACAGGAAAACAAACATGACTATAGAATTCAACTTTGTACTAAGCATATGTTTCTGCATATTTTTTATAGCAGGATTGCATGCTCAGGCTAATTGCTTTTGGTGCTGTTGTTGGCAAATAATTCTATCTTTATTTTTTCAGTAGCTTTGGCTGTCTTCTCCACTTATCTATTTAATATGGCTAATTATAGTAAATCGAATCAATTATGGTGATGGCCAAGGTTGGGATCTTGTCAGTTTATGGCCTTTGTAATAAGATAATTTATTTATATGTTTGAAAAGTAAATCTTAGCTTTAGAAAAAGTGTCACAAAATGTATCACAGTTGCTCTTTCATGTTCTAAAAATGTATCATTCTTTATTCCTCTGCAAAGGCTATTTACCTGAAATACTAGATTATTTATCCAAATCTAGTTTGACATTTGATTAAACAAAAAGCCTTAGAAAATATTTAACAGACACCCTGTCTGTCTTTGTTTCCCAGCGACAATGAAGCAGGTGGCCCGCACCGTGGCCAAGGTAGAGCTGTCGGATCATGTGTGTGACGTGGTGTTCGCTCTGTTCGATTGTGACGGTAAGTAACTGGCAGCCTCATCAAAGCTCTCCTCCACAGATGTTTTTATGTAAAGTAACATTAGGAAATCATCTCTACATGGAATTCATCTTTTCCTCTTACTTCCTCTTCCCTCGATATTTCATCATCTCTGCTCTCTGTCCGTCCGTCATCCCTCCTCTCCTCTCCTCCTGCTGTCCGTTGTCCTCAGGGAATGGAGAACTCAGTAATAAGGAATTCATCGCCATTATGAAGCAGCGGCTGATGCGTGGGCTGGAGAAACCAAAGGACATGGGCTTCACTCGGCTGGTGCGCGCCATGTGGAAATGTGCCCAGGACACCGCTTGGGACTTCGCCACACCAAAGACATAACAGAAACAGGTGGCAGCGTGCGAGCGTCAGACAGTATGTGAGAAAAGCAACATCACAAGTAGCATCAAAAACATTCTCCTTCAACAGAATTTAATTAGGCGATTAAAGCAAAGAGCTCATTAAGATACAGCTCTGAAGGGCATCACCACCCGCATGCCGATGTAGTTCAAACTATCAATATAGTGACGAAAGCATGCTGACGCAGCGCAGTGTGTTCTGAAAGGCTTTCCTAGCCTGCCCGCTTAAGGCATCTGTTGTATATTTAAATAATATACAAAGTTTACCAGTATATTTATTTTTGCCATAATCTACAGGGAATGGCAGTCTCAGCAGGTCACTGTGGGGCCCTTTGTCAAACGCTAAATACAGCACTTTCATATGTTTAACACCATTTACTGAAAAGGCAACACATCAGGTGGAATATATTTTCACCCTCAAAAGTATAAACGCTACCGCATGTCTGTTATACACTTCAGGAATAGCAGTTTTTGGTTTTGTCTTTGAGACGGAGTATATAATCTTATTTCATTCAGTACTCTGTTTCAGTCCAGTAGCTTTACCTGAATCCTTACTCCTCTGATTTTGGCCCATAAATAATCAATGATGCCTGTCTTCCTCTGAAATGTGTATTCTGTTTATAAATGCTCATTGAAACACTTTATATAAGATGGATGTAAAACAAAAACAAAAAAAAGAATGCTCTATTAAAGATGTTTTTCATATTGTAAATCTGATTTTTTTTTTTCTACCTAACTTGAAATTCCAATTGTCCTGTTATTTTCTCACTTCTAGTCTTTGTGGGGGCGTCACGGCTGTAATTTGTCATGTGTAATGAAATTGATTCCAGCATTTAAGGCAAAATGCATGGCTGATTGTCTGCAGTGGCTTTGAGCGCATGCCAGATGAGGGAGAAGATGGTAATGTGCGTACACGAGCAGTCAGCAGTTTTGTCTAATTGAAATGGACAAGATGAACAGTCCTCGGCCTTTGCTGCCCATTAAAAGATTGTCCTGCAGCTTTCCCAACACACTCTCTGCTGCATTGGCCTCAAACACGCCAGCTCGTTCGTTCGCTTGCACATGCACACATCGTGGCGGTTGACAGACAGACGGAAGTGGTACTCAGGAGAGATTGCCAGGCAGGAGATTAGGTTGAAGGGCCTCTCATCAGTATTCCTCATCTGGGTTCTTTCCAGGCCTTAAGTCTGACTTTGCAACCGCATAGAACGTCAAATTATTCTTTACTGCTTTAAACACACATCAGTATTAATACCAACAAGTTTTCTTCACCTGCCAGCTCTATCTTTAACATAATTATAAGCTCCTTAAAACGTCTAAAAAGCTCTGACGTTTCATTTATAATAATAACTTTAAACATTAGGCCTTTGAAGCTGTTAAGTCATCTCACATTTGATGCAACATTTCAGCTAATTAAAAAGCCATCTTATTATCAATGTGTGTAAAGCTCGTCTGCATCCAAAGTTCATATATCTAATGACAGCAGTAAACCTACCACTGAACCGGTTTTACTTTATACTTACACTTGTTGACAAAATGTGCATTAACCCTAACTCACTCATATAACCGTATCAACCTACCTCTGTATAGAACCACATGAGGATACTACTTGGGCTGGAAAAAGGAATTTCAAGACAGTGTAAAGGGTCCTATGATGTAGAATGAGTCTTTTTTTTTTTTTTTTTGTCTAAAAGGAAAAAGAATCTTAATCCAGCATTTCTGTGACTAGAAAATTTATCTCGCTTCAATATACAGTCGGGTCCATGTGTATTTAAACTGATACAAATGTTGTACTTCTGCCTCCGGAAACCATCACAGAAGATCTGACATGAAGCAACAGGTAATATGTGATTGAAGTGTGGCCAATTTAGCAATTACACCTACACTATATTCCCAAAAGTATTGGCTCACAGTGCCATCCCATTCTTAATCCATAGGCTTTAATATGACGGCTCCGCTCTAATTCAGCATGGAATTGTCCAAAATCTCTAGCTTCTTCATACCAAGAGATTTTGC
>JAPTGW010000008.1:14953196-14966120 GCA_029814545.1 Apogonichthyoides opercularis
GGCGAAATTTCAAATGTCTATAAAAACATCCATTTTGTATCAATTTACTTCAAACTTGGCACATGTATAAACCCAATTGATATGCTGACATCAGCACATGCATAGACATGATCACACCAGCTGGATCAGTGTCAAAATAAGATACAATACATGCGAGGGGCGGGGTTTGTTGTGCCTGGCACCACTTGTTTATTTAAAAAAATTTTTAGAAAGAAAAGGAGTAACACAACATCTAAACATCTATATGATCAGCAATGGAACAACTGACCTTATAAAGTTTGACAGTAAGATGAAGATTTGTGTTTTTCTATAAATTGTTATTCTCCCCAAAGCTGTTTATCAGTAAAAGGTTAAATCTTTAAGAATAAAGCTATACTTGTACATTTAATCAATACATTCATTTAATAGAATACCCAATTGTAATTATAGTCAGATGTACTCATGCCATGTGATATTGATAAGAATATTAACTTACTCATTCCCACAGTCTACAGTTCTTTGTCATCTTCTTTTCCTGGCTTCGGCTGCAGCAGCTTTGTTACTTTTCGTACATATTAACGTCTTAATTCTTTAGATTTGTTCAGGATTATGGTTTGTTCTTCTGTTAAGAAGCATGTAGTTGTAAACTGGCCATGTTCATCATCTGTCATCCGATGCCAACTTAATCCCTTTATTTGACAGCGCTCATGACCACTTGATGACAACACGTCCATGTATTTAACTTGCTACATGAGACGGGCCCCTGGAACCTTAAGCTAATAATAGCTTATCGTTTTCTTTCTCCTTCATTTCAGTCCACCTTAAAAGACAACATGATGTAAGCTATGACTAAATTTAATACTGATAAATCAATACGGATCACCTGCCATTGCCAGAGGTGTGTGAGATGTTAACATCTGAATGCTGGCAAGGCGGGTTTAGTGTCAGGACTCTTCTGATCTCACACTTTTTGGCTAAAGGGAAAGTATATTAAAGTCTGACAAGTTCATAACTGTCCGTCTGCCATGATGACTGTATAAAAGGCAATGCTGTCTTACACTAGAAACCATTTCATATTTTAATCATTCATACTCTAGTCCAGTGACTGTGGATGTCAAGAAATCAAGTGTCTTTGTAAAGACAATGCTGGAACTTTTTTCACGCTTTACAAGAAGAGAAACACTGTTATTAGGAATGGAGATAAAACTGAGTGTTATCACAATGTACCAAGACCTGAAAGTGAAACATCAGAAAATATACATTCAATATATGAGGTGATAAAATTGTTCCTGGAAAGTATAGTTACTGTACAACTATAAGTACTGCCAGCAGTTATTGCATGCATTAGGGAAAAGCATGTCACTATCACAACAAAATCACACCACAAATAAGTCATTTCACAACGATATTGTGTGTTTCTTCTTCATGTCCAATGCAACAAATCAACTGGAAAAGCTTGTTACTAGATCTTCTAGTTTGTGCATTTCACCGTAGATGTTTATAACTTACCTGTCAGCGTCAGTTACCAGAGCGAGGCGCCCGTAGTCCCATGCTACTTTTCGTAAGAAGGAAAACACAAAGAGCAGGCCCTAGAAGACACAAAATAAACAGGAATTCGAGTGCTTTTATTTACATAACACAGACCTATTCAATGTGTGTTACATAATCTGCCTGAAGGATCCTAAATACTGGCATCATATGTTAGGAATAATTCTGTGATGATTGAAAACATTGTAGGATTTATACTGCATCATGGCTAGGACTATAGAATTATGAATGTGCCCTTCAGATGTAGTACCTAGCCACTGTATTTGAATTTTAAAAAATTGACTTACCAAGAAGCACATGAAGTCAAGGGCAAGGACAGTAGGCACCCCTCCAAAGGGCAAGCCCTGTAGTACAGTGCTGCGAATTCGGGCAGTGTAGCAGTAATCCTTTGAGCCATTGGTTGGCGGAGACGGCATTGTCGGACAACTCTCTGAATCGGAGCATCCTTGCGCCGCCGAGAACGCCATTATTAATATCAAAGCTTGTAGCATCACTCACTGTAGCATGTTGATGAGCTGAAAAGGAAAGACACCAGAGATGGATCTTAACTGGTTGCATCCAACAGTGCATTAACAAACTGAGAAAACACACATTGATTGAAACAGTAAAAGAAAAAAATTAAACTGTTTCTACTGAACCTGACATCACTTATCATCAGTCACATGTTCTGCTCATGGTTTTGACCACTTGCATGACAACTTGCTTGTTCTAACCTATTATACACTTTCTGTTCCTTGTCTGCAGTGTTAAGGACCAGTGACGCATAGCTGAACTTTGAGCTAAATTTAAGCAAGATGTTTTTATTAAGCTTGAATCAATGTGTAAAATCTTTGTTCACTCTCCTTTTGTATCTATAGCTTCCAATACCTTAAGTCAATAATGGCATTTTTGTAAGAGATGCGAGATAAAAAATAAAAATAAAAAGAAGAAAAATACAAAATGTGACTATACCATTTAATAATATACAATTTTATATGAAACACATCAAAAATATTTTCATGATTTCATAATTTTAGCTGCTTTTTACAAAAAAAAATAAATACATCAGTCTGGTTACCAAGTAGTGGCATACAGCACACAAAAACACGAGAAACACATGTATATACAGGCTTAGCCAACACTTCAAGAACTGTCAACTCAGATACAAATGCTCCGATTCAGGAAACAGACTTTAAAAATGAAATCTAAAATAGTGCCTGTCCAGTTATTTCTACTTATAGCCACAGAGACACTTTTCATTGGGGGAAGAAAAAAAAAAAACTTCCTAATATCACATCACTACTCCAAATTATAGCTAAAAATGATAAAAGTCATAAAAGAGAAAGAAATACAGTTGACATTTATGATATAAAACCAAACATAAAAACATGTCAAAATATTATTGTGATATACTGTAGATACGCATTGTGTGTCAATGGAAAAACACCACTTTTTAAAATTTTATTACATGTTTATGTAACTGCATTTTTTACAGCAACATATTTCTGCATTTGGACACTGCATTCTTCCACACAAGATGGATGCAGGACTGTTTGGTTTGCTAAGTACATTTGTTTGCTGCTATAGTTTAAACCTTTAAGGTGCTTAGTTTAGGGGCACATGTACCAATATTTATGTTTGGTGTGCAATTTTTTACTGTTACAGCGCACCATATATAATTTATATTTTAGGCCTATATTTGAAAAGTGTTCTCTATTTACCCATTTATTTTTATATATTAATATGTAGCAAAACTTAGAAATCCCCAGCCATTTAGAAAATGTGCTATATCATGATGCATCCAATTGTCTGGAATAGGAAATGCCCTATTCAGAATGTTGTCATATCCCACAGTCCCACCCTGCGTATAGGCTTTGAGAGATCACACAGTGACGGTTCAATATTTCTCACAGACAGAACAAACTGCTTGTGGAAGGACGGCCTCATCATAGAAGAGGCGTAGGTGTTCTGGTGAGCGCAGGCGAGTGTCCCGCACTGCTTTATTTGTGCCCTTCGACCCACCATTACCAGCATTCACGATGCTGCTCATCTGCCCTAACACTAACTCATTTATCTGCTCCCTGGAATGCCGTGACCTCACTGGAGAGGGACGCAGCCAGAGCTGAACAATAAGTCGATAGAGTCCAGAGGGTTCAAATGGACCGGTCTCAACCCAAGGAGGACACAACATACCCCCCTGTGCTTTCAGCAACACTGCAGCAGTTCACACTGTTTAACATTCCGCCAATGTCTTGAAAAGAACTTAAAACACATCAAAATCACCTTCTTACAGCAACTTTTTAAACTGCAGCAGATACAGTTACTTTCAGTACAGTAAGCTCACTTGCATTGTTAATCAATACCAGAGGAGGTCAAGTATTATTGCTTATAATATTAAGTGGTATATACCATCTTTAAAATGCACTGCATCAGTTAATATTTGAGAAGTAAGAATAAAATAATCTAATAATGATGTCCAGTATGACCCAAAAATTATATCAACATTTTTTACAGTTTCTGGCAGGCACAATATTTTTTTTTTCCGTGTCAGTGGGATTATTTGGGTTTGTGACTTCTACATTTAGTAGGATTTTAATTTCATGTACAATGATACATTAGATTAATATTGCCGTGTTATATCGTATGCGCTTAAGAAAAATTAATATGGTATTGATTTAGAAAACATGAGTTGACAGTTGTCATACACATAACAGTTCACAGTATTATTGTCTTTATTATTATAACTTTATGCCAACACGGCAGCATGGGTCTAATGATAGTTTAATTATACACTTACACCTTCTTGAGAAGAGATATTTATTGGCACACAAGTTGTAACATTAAAAGAATATGCTTTCTGTTCACTCTTAATAAAAGCTGAACATTGCAGCTATTATATGATCTTAATATGCAAAGTGCATTCCTAAAATATTGGAACAAGGTACCAAACCTCATCAAAACAAACTGCTGGGATACCACTGTGTGGTAACTCACAGCAGAAGAATGAGATGCAACAGGATGATGCCAGTGAAGGAGCAACAGTCAAACAATGGTAAATGTGTGGAATTGATGATAAAATTAGACATTTGTGTTCGCCAGGTGTTCTTATACGGGTATTACAGCCTGGGTGAAAGTGTGGTGCAACATGAAAGAATGGACTCTCCTTGTCCCAAGCACCACTACTAACAGAAATAATTTGAATTATTTCAAATAACTGTGATACGGTGAAAATTAAAAACACTGTAGTAATACATCAGCCACTGGTGCTTAAAGTTAAAATGTATCAAATATATTAGCAATAGTCCGGGAAGACGAAAAAGATATTACATTTCAATTACAATCCAAGAACTGACAATAAACAGTGCCTCAAATATTTCCCATTGAGCTGAAACTTGCTGAAGTCAGTCTCATCTTAAACTCTACTGAGATCTGCAGGTGAAAAACAAAAACAGAATTTCAGAGCCTGTAGCTACAGCATTAGAGCTAATGTTGACTCAGATCTTCATCAGCTCTGACCACTGCATGACTCAGCAGCACAGACATACTACACTACCTTTTCACCTGATGCTGGTTGCTATGTTACCATCAGCCGAACACAGACTCTGGATGGAATAAATCCAGTGGTTAATTGGAAAGTCAGTCTCGAGTGAATCTGCTGTTTGCTCAACAGCTTAATTAGACTAAATAATGGGGTGTATCTATTTGTCTGCAATATATTATATTTCAGACAAACCCAACAGCAACAACGTCTGTCAGAGAACAAATGAAAATATATAGTCATACAATAAGGCCTAACTGCATCAGTGCAGGCAGCTGCAGTGTTCATTACATGATGATAAAATAGATGCAAAGCTTACACTCCATCTCAATCCATAAGAGACCAGAAATTGAAAATGCACAACACTAATACTCTCAGACTACAGTGAATCTTATTAGCTACCACACCCCAATTTAGAGCATTGTGGATGCCTCTATTTTTATTGTGAATTTTTTATGTGAAAGGTTTTTTTCTTCAGGTGAAAGAGGCTGATGCCTCTTTTTCCTCTGTATCCACTTAGAATTTAGATTCGGCCCAGCTGCTTTAGAAGTAGTCATTTTCTAACAATTACAAAGATTTTTTAGCATTATAACATCACCTTTAAACAGAACTAACACCTGATGAGACACTGCAGCAAGTTAAGAACAGTGTTTCCAGTTATTTCAAATGCTGCATAATGTTTACTATCCAGAACATAACACCACCCAACCAGAGGTACCCAGATTAGTTGGACTAGTAACTGGTTTTGTTTGACTATTTTTCATTCTACTATAAATAAAATTTGACATCAAATATTTACTTTAACTTTTAACAAAGAATAGATTATTAGCAAGCAATGTAGAACTACAAAGAATTAGTGTGCACTCTAAGAAGAAGGTGTTGACTACTCCTGGCTTTTGTAGACTTTCATATATATTTGTCCAACTGTAATAAAACAGCACATGTATGTGAAGTAATAAATGCTGACTCTTACTTCAAACAAGAAATAGAGCAGATAATCAGTGCACATAGGCTGTTTTACAAACTAGCCTATTGTATCAGAAATAGTTTGTTTCAGTGCTGATTTTTTCCCCCAAAAAACAGTATCAAATTTTGATCCACTAATCTGCTTTTGGTTCATCCACTATAAATCAATCTAATGAGTAGCATATATGTGTTTTACATTTACTGCATTTAAATATCCATTCCGCTTCACAACAGAGTCTTGGCTTAAATCCAAGAGTGTGGGTGACTGATAACACAGACTGCACATATTAGCATGGTGTGTATTAGTCTATTAATCATTGACTATGCTAATTCAGCTGCTCAGTGCCTGAGCTTTGATTATCATCACAGATTACAGTAATGTCAGTACTTTTGTGCTTGGTTTCACAATCGTGTCACAAAAAGTATGTAAAATCATGACCACACAAGACAAAAAAAAAGCTGAGTCAAACTGTCTTCTCTTGCCCACAGATAATAATGTGTGTAAGAACAGCAATTTATTGTAAGTGACATGACATAAATGTGACAGCAGTTAGATATCATTATATCATTATAGTGAATATTAGTAGCCAACCATTACGGGAACAAGAAATTAGGGTAATGCTTTACATTTAATTGTCTGTTGGATTCAAAAGAAAAGTATAAGACAATGTGTGTTTTAAAAAAACTTGCCTGCAAAAGAAAACAATACACGATGAAATATGTTTTCATGTAATGCCAATGATGTAGTCTTTTTGTTTCACGATGAAGGAAGGCCTTTTGGAATATACTGAACCCTGACAGACCACAGAATTATAAATGTAAAAATAGAAAGCATTTGGTGATTGTACTATTCACATTCATAACTTATCTACAAAAAAATTTCAGGTAATATATATTATACAGTATCTATTTAAAATCAACTATTGTCAGTTCATCCATCCATCCATCCATCCATCCATATTAAAGGACAAGCAAAAGTGCTTGTTAAGTAACTAAGGCCTTTCCCTTCTTGTCTTGTGCAATCTCAATATGAGAAGAAACATGTCAGACTGAAAGGCAAAGCATTATTATTTATTTATTTATTTATTTATTTCGGGCATGAAGGACAATCATGATCGAAAAGGGAACGGGAGAAGCCAAAGGCTTATACGAGTCCCGTCCCTGTTTATCAGGGTGATTCAACCTCACCAAGATTCATGGATTAAAAAAAGCACTACTTCTATCAGACAGGTTTTATCCCTTCATATGCTCTGCATAAGGAAACGCTCAGGCCATTAGCTGTCAAAGCCAACCTGTGACTGGTCATCGGTTCATGACAAAGCCCATGTCTGCGGATGTAGCACAGCTTAACCCGCTCTCAGTACATTCTCAGTGCAGTGTTGCCTAAACGCTCGAGTGAGTCCTGATCATGGTTATCTAGTTTACTGGTATGTCAAAATACCGGTCTGGGTAAAACGCCATAGCTCGATTTTAATAATTAATTTATTTAGTTTACCCGTCCAACATGCGAACTACAAAGTAAACAACACTAAACAATGTGCCTTTAAAGGATCCCAACAGGAGACGGTCTGAAACACTGTTGTTGTGATACCTTGTTATTGATTCGCTCTGTGATCAGAGACCAAACAGCTTGTTCCCCTGGCAGTGAGGGCCAGCTGCGAACTTAATCTAGGGCTTATGGCTCGAGTGTGACACATAATAAATTAATCATGTACATCATGTTAAAACGGCACTAGAACCGTTATTGCTTTTTGTTTATATGAAATTTAAAGCAACTTAAACCACTTAAAGCAAATTGGTTCTAATTTCTGCTAATTTGTTTTCATTAGTAATAAAACTTTTGCTGGTATCTGTTAGCTTAACGGTGTGGTACCGGTGATCCAATTTAACTGGCGATCTTGTTCACTGTTTGGGGTTGTTTTGCAATATATAAAGGAAATCCAGATTTCAGAAGCGACGGTTTGTTGTATATACATAGTTCATAACATGTGGGTTTTGTTTATACAGAGATAAACGTAACCAGTTAACATGAACGCCAGTCTAATTGAAACAACGGGATGTGTTTACTTGCTTATTGTTCTGAGCACTCCCATGAAGTTTAAGACCAAGAAGCTAACTGTTAGCGCCCGCAACTGTGGAAAACATCCACTAACCACGCAGATAAATACAGCGTTGTTATAAAACAGAATACCATCTTACCTTAGTATGATACGTAGCAGGGGCAGAAACTATCACAATTAGCTTATCTGAGCTAGCCGTCAAGCGTTGCACTGGTGGTAACGCTAGCTCAGTTAGCCCCTCAGTGTGGCAAATAACAGGTGGTGGCTATCTAATGCTTGTCAAGTAATTTCCGAATCGAATCAGAGTCCGCTGATCCACCCTGACCCAAGTACTGAAGCCAGACTGGACCAGTTGACCATGCAATCTAGCTGTAAGCAACGATAAACAAGACCAGTCCACTAAGGTTGTGTGTCAGACGGCTGAACTATCGTTGCTAACCCAACCAGTCCAACAGGAGGAGAGTGACGAGCCAAGTCAGTCGGGTTTAAGCGTGACGTAAATCCACATAGATATAGGATATATAGAAAATCAATGAATCGTCAGCTGCGTTCATAGGTTCGTGATGTAGCTTCTATAATGTAAGGTTTATATTTTCTACGGCGCATTTATATGACGTAAAAGCTCAAACTAACTTTCTTTTTTTATAGCGATCACAAAGACTTGATATTTACAAATTCTCATTTACGATCAAGTAAACCAATTAAATGCTGTATTTAGAGAAAGGGATATTTTGGTTGTAATATGTTAAAGCATATTTTGATAAACAGACAGCTCGGTTGTCGTGGTTAGTCGGGTGTTACTGACGTCACACTTTTGACATTGTGGTACGGAACGTGAAAGAAAGGTAACATTTGCTGTTTTCGCACTTTCTTGTACACTTATGATTAATTAGCACAATATTTTTCTGGGCCGACTCTATTAATCATAGAAGCTTGCTTTTTTTTTTTTTTTTTTTTTTACAAGCTACCTCATTTAAGACGTTACTGTAATGTCAGCCTTGTTAGCAATAGACGACGACTGACTGACAGAGACATGCTAGCTAGGCTAAACTTAACTGCATTATTTCTTTTGCTCCAGGTGAATTTGCACTCAATGTAGTTATGGCTCTTCTTAATGTATCAAGATGCCTTGCTGGGCTCCTGGTTGATACATCGTCAAAAATGCACCACAGAACCTTTAGGTAAGATCTTTTCTGTCTGACAATGGAGAATGATGTATAACGACAGACATGAAGTATGACTGGAGTTGCCTTGTGTTCTGAAACTAATTTGGATAAACAAATACCATTTAATCGTAATTTGTTATCTATGGTAATTATTAACTTATTTCTCTATTCACTTTAAAAATCTATCGTAAAATCCACCTTCTTAAACTAGTGTAAATAAACGGTTAACCTACATTCCTGTATTAGGCCCAGAATGCACACTCACGAATGCTTTTTTTGTCTGGCCTCATGTAAAATCAACATTTTAACGATATAACGTTGACACAGGACACTGATGCTGCAAACAAAGGAAGCACTAAAATAACAGTATCAGCAAAAGCACTGAAAGATATTTTACTGTTGGTTTATCTTTAGGGTTTTATACACTTTTATTTTTGCATTTGTGCTCATTCAGCATTGGCCTATGCTAAAATGGCCTTTTAAATATCAATGTTAGCCCAGAATTTGATCATCAGTTCTTCCCTGCTACAATTATATAAAATGTTGTGCATTCCTGTTGATTATCTTGCAGTTTATAAAGCAGTTCACATGAGATCAGACTACAAATGTACTAGCAATAAAATGCAACATACAATTTAATGCAGCTATGATTTTGAATTTGTAACAGTGATCATTTTATTCCACAATATCCACTTTTAATTTTCATATTTAAGTACATTTTGTTTATAATTCTTGCATACTTTGACTTTCAGGGGAGAATTTGGACAGGGTGGTATTTTTACTGAAGTAAACGATATGAATAGTTCTTACAAAGTTAGGTCCTGACATATCTCTATAGTCAAAAATGAACTTTTTGAGTAACAATACTGTTTGCATTAATACTGAATTGTGTATTCTGTAGTCATGATGTCTGACTGGAACAGAGTAATGGGTAATGCCAGAATTTCACTGTTGTGTGTGTGTTGTTGTTTTTTTGTGCAATGACAATAAAAGGAAGTCTAAGTATAAGGTATTGCACCAGTTAAGACTCTGAGTAGTTTAAGATGATGGACTGTTGAATTTCTGTCCCATCAGCATATCTCCTGTCACAGCAGCCATTCAGAAAATGACAAGAGTGCGTGTTGTGGATAACAGCTCTCTTGGAAATACACCGTATCACCGTCCTCCAAGAGTGATCCATGTGTACACAAAGAATGGCGTCGGAAAAGTTGGTGATCAAGTTTTGCTGGCCATTAAAGGACAGAAGAAGAAGGCATTAATTGTTGGACACAAAATGCCTGGAGAACGTATGACTGCACGTTTTGATTCAAACAATGTTGTGCTGATTGAAGACAATGGGAACCCAACAGGAACAAGGATTAAAGTCCCAATACCTACACAGCTACGTAAAATGGAAGGAAACTTCTCTAAAGTGTTGGCAATTGCTAGTTCGTTTGTTTAATAATTGCATTGTTCTCATGTTTTTACATGTTAATCATGAAGGGTTATCATTTGCTATAAAATTAAAAAGTATATAAAGCTGTCTTTTGGTTGTATGACTTTGTCTCCAACAGACTTTCCATAAACACACCCCATGTTACAGTGTTTACAATAAATATAACCTTTAGCTTAAATGCATAGAACAGGAGTTCCTGGTACAGTTTTGGAGGCTGAATGTAGGTCAACTTCATGTTATGAATTCAGGGAACACATAAGTGAGTATAAATGTCGGGGGAAATATTTATTTAAGGCACAACATACATTCACGACACAAAACGCATAACTGGCACAATTTTAATAGCAGTGGTAAGTAATAACTGTTTAAACATGGTGTCATGTATAAGGCATTCAGTACCAGGTGATCCCTGCAAATGTCACTATGTGACCAATGGTAAAATATTATTTACTGATGTCTACCAAAATTTTAATACACTTTTTTCCCAGTGCAAAATAATAGAAAAAAAATTAGCAAAGGAAACAAATGTGTTATATATAAACAAGTTAAACCTTTGTCAAATGAAAAAAAAAACCCATCTTTAGAGACATCATACCTATGCTGCCATCTGCAGGTGCCATCATGAAACTACCAACTTGAACAATAATTTCCTAATAAGAATACTTCTGTTATAAAAATCAAAAAGTATCAAACATACAGCATGAATGGGAGATACTGTAAGACATTTAATATACATAGTGGCAATAGAGCCCTCAGAATATTCATCTTTTTTGTTCCTGTTTCAACAAAATAGAATTTAATGAAGTTTCAATTTAAGGAGAGCACTTAGTTAAGCATTAGTATATCAGTTGACATTCATACAAAAAGCAAAACTATATGTTATGATATGTCACGCTACAATGCTCCTTATCGCTAATGATCTTTCTGTCATGCACTTATTCATGCTATGATAGCGGTATGGTGATTCCGTCACAGGGTGGGTTTGCATAGATTCTGGCATTCAAGTGGGAACACTTGGGTTAGTTGGACTTTGGTTGACCATTTTACAGCTCTTTTACTACTATGTGTTCACTGAGGTGGGATGTTTTAAAAGGTCAGCAGGTCACTAAGGCTGGGGGTCTTCAGGGCTCCAGGCTCATGACAGTCTGCATGGCACTGCACCTTTTTACTGTATACTTCCTGCGGTAGAGAAAGTCCTACTCAGCCACACATGGTCAGGTAAAGCCACTAGGAACAAGAGACAGACATGTAAGGTTAGAATTACATAGAAAGATGAACTAAGTTTATTAGGATTCAAACTTAAGGCGCAACTCACCTCTGTAAGATTCATCTCAGCTGTTCCAGACCCATCTCTGTCAAGCTGCTGGAAAGACCCTGGTAAAATGGTGAAACAATTTATTGCGGTTCCAAATTTGTGCATGAGATTAAATGTATACATGGACAGTTGGCAAAATATGCTTGTGCAGAAGTGAAAAAGTGCCGTTTCTGAAATGTACTCCAAGTATAAAAGTAAGCGTTTCTGTGTGTGACATTTTGGATACACCAAGGATTTTTTTTCCCCATGTCTTATTGCTCAATACATTTAGTTTGAAATTAGCAAAGATGTGGTTAAGGTGCACTATGATGCAAAATAAAAATATTGAATAATTCTCCTAAAATCATATAGACCTTTGTGTTAAAATGTAGGGAATAATATGAAAAAGTTGTCAAAAAAAATGCATGATTGAGTAAAATAGAGACATAAGAGAAATAAGCCTACCTGAGTTTAACTGAGTTTCCATTGGATTTATCATCTCAGTAATTATTATGTTTCAGCTGCAACAAGTTATTTAACCCAAACTGATGCAGTAAGTAGCTTGTCATTACTTAAACAACTATCAGTGTGCCAGGGAGAATAAAGACTGGACCATGCCAGGATTCGTCAGACTCATCTGGTTTGCAAAAGAGCGGTTCATGGCGAATGAGACATCATTTTCATACATGGATTGGACACCACAGAGTCAGGACTTTAACCCGCTGAAATCTTTTGGACGTGCTGGAGTACACTTCTTAATGCAGCGGTCCATTGTCATGACTTTTTGGTGACACTGTATAAGCATTGTGTGGCACGAACGCTGCAAAAAGTAAATGTGCCCTGTAATCAAAGCTAAGGGCGGTCCAAAACGGAAAAAAATCCAAATCTTACCAAGTGTATTTTTCTCATTTCTAGTCAAAATATCTCATCACACTTAAAATTAAGACATAATCACCTAA
>JAPTGW010000008.1:15190371-15200480 GCA_029814545.1 Apogonichthyoides opercularis
GTTGCTATCGGAGCCGAAGCCACAACCCCCTCCAGAGAGATGGGCGTGGCCAGGTGCAGCTCATTGCATTAAAGTGATAGACTCTGAAACAGGCTGTTCTGAACAGAGCTGTTTACTATTGATTTAGAGACTGCAATAATATTTGATCTAAAGTCCATTTTGATAAATGCAGGTCGCAGACATGTCTTTTACACACTTGGGAAACAATTTTAATATGTGGAAAAGGGGCATAATATGGGACGTTTAAGAGCCAGTAGAATGCAGGCACTGATCAAACTATTGCTATG
This sequence comes from Apogonichthyoides opercularis, assembly GCA_029814545.1. Taxonomy (NCBI): domain Eukaryota; kingdom Metazoa; phylum Chordata; class Actinopteri; order Kurtiformes; family Apogonidae; genus Apogonichthyoides; species Apogonichthyoides opercularis. The sequence goes on from JAPTGW010000008.1 coordinate 15,190,659, forward strand.
AGATATGCAGTTGAAACTATAGAACTGAGAAGACTATTATTTAACTCTAAAGAAACCGTTTATTTTCATAAATCAATCAACTCCAAAGTCATATTTATTATGTCTCTGCATGTGTGTTGTAGAGGTGTTCTGGATGTATGAATATGCCAGTACATGACATTGGGAGAAAAAAAATTGTAAGTGGGTTAGTGTGTGAATCAACTCCACGCGTGACTGTTTGACTGCACTTTGGAAGAAGTTGCTGATTTAGTGCAAAAGGCCATCTGTGCCATTTTCCCTGACCTTCATGGGGATGTGACTGTGACAGCAAGCAATTCCCTCTCTGTAGGAAGGTTGTTTTTTTATGTGTCTGTGGGCATGTGTGTTTATATATGTGTAAAAATAGGAGACAGGATCAGAACACTTCTTGCGAGTGTGAATGCACACACTTCTGATGACTTTTAGATTTATTTTCTATTTGTCTGCAGGATGCAATCTTCCACTTTATGCGTGAGGCCAAAAGCAATGTCCAACAGATATAACCTGACAGAATCTAGAAAATTACTGCCGAATTGGACATGTCCAGAAAAAAATAAAGGGTCACCACACGTTTGTCCCCAGCAGGCAGAGGAGTGGACTAGTGTCCCCATATAAGTGCGGCTGACCTCCTGATTTACTCCTTTTTGCCCTGGTCACAGTGCATTGTCAATACAGCTTCCACTGTTCAAGAACACATCAACACCCAAGGACAATCCACAGGCCTGGCTGGTCAGCCTGAACAAAATCCAAACAAATAACCTTCCCTGCTGTCACAGATTTACAACCTTCTGCCCGCCAGAGGACGACATCAACACAGCACTCCAGGAATGAATCATCCTGCCTTCTGCTCTTTACCTTTAGATCACAGTTTTGAATTGCGATGCACTTATATGTGCATTATTATGACATAAGAATAAAGACGAAACGATGGACTTGATGTGTCAGAATTTTCTCCAAACTTTGATCGAATAACTGCTGTTGTATTTATTCGGTCTGAGTAATTTTGCAGACAGTAAGCACTACGGGACAGGATAAACATGAGGAAACAGTAGGCAGTGATTCTTCCAGATGTGACTAAGTTGCCCCACTTTCTACCACATGCTCCACAGAGCTTGTCCTGCCTGAGGAGCCTCTCTCTTTTCTCCTTCCCTTCTGAGGCTAAGGGCAGAGCCAGCTGCTAGTATAGATTGTCCAGGGGATGGCGGGCAGGCTGGTTCCTAGCTAGGCGACTGCTGAAGGGGCTGTCATCAGTGCCATCTTGCCCTGGGCACCGCAGCAGGACCATGTTTCTGTTCCCTTGATCGCTGTGGTAAAATGCTCATCTGTAACTGTGGAGGGGGCAAAGAGGCAACTGATGCTTAACTGCTAACATGGAAGTAAGCCCAGCAGAAAAAAGAAGAATATCCAATGTGTGTGTATTTAACTTTGCCTTTTAATTTTACGCATTACTTTAAAAAATTCACCTCCTGCGCAGCTTGTTTATTCAGACAGTCAAGCTTACAGTATCTGTTGATTTATAATGCTGTGATCGTTTATGGCAGAAAAAAAAAACAAGCAGGAAGATTTATTCGAAAAAGCCACTAAAATCCATCTGTTGGGACAGGAAAAACTTCAGAGAAACCAACAATACTTAGCAACATGCACACATCTCCAGCCTGCTGTTAGTGTATACTGGTATATTAGGCTTGAACTGCAGACACTGCTTGCTTGTAAATGTCTTGTAGCTGTGGAGGGTTGGAGAATTACTGCTTTGGGTCAGCTCCTCAAAATACTGTCAGCATTACATAACAGCTTTCGGTTAAAAGGTTATTCTATTCATTGTTTCTAATACTTAGAACTTTATGTAACTAGAATCTCTAAACAATGTTATGTTCTTACAAGCAACAGCTAATATTGTGTTCGTGATAAGCAGTTGGAATTAAGATTAGAAAGGACAATTGCAATGTTCTGGAAATGCACATGAGATTTACTGTATTCCCTTTTCCACATAGGGTCAAATTACATAACAACCCCTTCTTGGAAAGGCACCACTTTCAAACACTTAAACTCCCTCGGATGCTTTCTCTAATGACATTTCCTGGGCAAGGTTAGTTCACTATATTACTATATATTACGATGAATCTTTGAGGAAGGAAAAAAGCTCTCAGTGCATCATGTCTGGTTTAGACTTGAAAATAATATTCTTCTAAAATGCCATCATAAACCAAAACAGTTTAGTGGATGTATTTGAACACATAATTTTATGTCAGTCTAGGTGGAAAAGTTGACTGTACACTTTCAGCAGCAGCAGATGAGACACTCCTCCATAACAGACTTTATGTGGCTATGAAGAGGGGCAGTGAAAGATGTCATCTGCCACTCTATCTGCAATATGACCATGATTAAGAAGTTCTTGTGGCTCTGATACAGTTATCAGGGGTAATGCTTGTAGGCAGTTGAATGGACTCTCCAGCTTGAATAGGAATGTACAGGCTGATGAGTGGCTCTGCTCCCAAGGCAAATGAACTGACATTAGGCAACATGAAAACACTGCGCCAGGGCGAAAGGAGGAAAGCAAAAACAATGTGTCATTAATCACTTTGCTCAAGTCACACTGAGCAAAAAAAAAAAAGGCTAACTTTGAGAGTAAAATGACATTCATGGAAGAGGCATTTACTATGATGAAGGTTGACGGTGATATTCCAAATCACATTTGTCACTCTTGACATTAAACTCAGTGACTGACTTATACATGCATCTCATTATATGCAGAGAATAGAATGAAAATCAGACTGTTGTGTGAAACGACGTCATTGCGAAGACCGTTTCATGCATGCTCTGTTCAGATCACAGATTGGTAAAACGCAGCACAGTCTCATGAATACAGATATTATAACAATGCAGTTTTAACACAAGCATGGTAGAACATGTGACTGCGAATCCAATTCATCTATCATCACTGTCACACTGATTTCAAAAGGATTTTTAATTACTGTTGTGCAAAACAGCCTACTGAATATGCAATAAGTATCATGCAAAACGCAAAGGAAGACTTAAGAACTTGTTAAATACTTGTTAAATATGTATCATATTAATTTCTGAAATGGAAACATATTTGCAGCAAAAACAACCCCGGTGGTTGATTAAGCACTCAAGATATTGTGTGACCTTCAATTTCTTTTTCTTTCCTCTCAGTGTCTTCAGTCTGATTGCCTGTGTTCCATTTCTCATTCAATCTATTTTTAACTTTGTAAACTATGCACACTGTAACAACTGTGAAGGGTGTATAGTCTGTTCAGATCTACTTGACACACCACGTACACTATCAGGCTTCAGGTAACAGTATGTTGTTCTCTGTGTAGGAGAAATAACAGTAACAGTAAAGGACAAGAGCAAACCAGCAGGTCCTGCTGTCATGGTAGCCATCCTCTCTTTATCTCAGTCTCACCTGTGTCCTGGACAGTTTAATCCATCCAGCTCCTTGTGGCTTTTCAGAGTGACATTCGATTAGTGGCCCAATTAGAAACACCATTGCTTTAAGGTCTATTTTTTCCCTACATGTCAGGGTGAGGCCAAGATGTAGTCAGAGGAAGTTTAAATCAGGTGAAAAGGCAACTAATGTAATGTAATGGCAATCCCAGCTTTACAAAGTAAATCAATATAGCTTTAGGTGATATACCAGATAAACTTCCACGCTGGTTGGCTGGTTTTAGATTTCTACATGGTGTATATTTTCATATCCCCTTTAATATTCCAAAAAAATTATATACTGTCTGCTGTCAGTGGTGACAGAAAAAGGAGAGGGAAAACACACTTTAAAACACAAAAATAGAGTACATTAGTAGTAAGATTCTCTGTATTTTTTCCTTTTCCATTTTTCAATCATAAACAGCTGCAGGGAGCACTGACCATTTTATTTTTGTGCTAAATTACACAATGACAATCAATTCTATTCTATTCTATTTTGTTTATTGCTTTTAAAAAGAAGCAACTCTAAAGCTGATGGTGTAACTATTCATCTATAACTTGTGTTTCTGCATGGTTTCAATGCATAATTTGTCCATTGGCACTTATATTCAATTTTAATGCATGCCGATTCTACTGATGTGGGTCAGAGCAAACCAAATTTTCGTAAAAGCTTTCTTTGTAACATGAAATACAAGCATACATTTTTGGTCTTAATTGTGCTATAACTCATTGAAATAAAGTGGTAGTTCTTATTGTTCACTTTCTAAATATTTGCTCACATTTAACACCAGTTTAGGAAAATCTGCAATAAATTAGTCATTAACAGCTGTTGTTTAGTCCTTGGAGAGTCTGTACACAGATGCTTCCACTAAAGGCCAGAGAAAAAAGCTGATGCCACACTATTGACGAAAGACATGTTTGCCTTAACCTATTTCCTCTGATAGTAATATAGATTTTCTTCAAAGAGGGGTTAATGCTTATGTTGGCTGGCTCCTTGCCTTTTAACAATGCAATTAGTGAGACAAAAGTGGCAACAAATCACTTTCATTTGCACTAATTGATTTGTTGTCATTGTAATTATGACTATCAATTGTGAGTCATATCAAGGAGGCCACACTCCTCTGCAACTCCAGTTTTAATTTAGTCTCACTGAGTGGGTAAACCTCATGGTTGAGAATAGGTCTAAACCAAAATCTCTCACGTCAATGTGCACACACAGCACAGACTGATTGGTTCAGTTTCACACCAAATTTGTGTGGATGTAACTTGACATATGTTCCTGCAATAGCCAGGCGTGTGAACAGGTGGAGCAGAAGATGGTGTGAAAGGCTAGATACGCAGCAAGGTAGAGGCAGCTCCTTCTGTCACAATCTTGGGACTAGCTCTAGTCTGATCAGCCTGGGGCCACCGCTGACTTGTGAGTCATGTTGATGAGAAGATGAGATTAGTTAATCACCCAGTTATCACAGACTGCTTGAGCTTTGCCGGCTCCTTTTTCTGCTACAACTTTGTCATTGAGGTGTAAAACGCTGAGCAATGAGCGCCGCTAATATCATGCTAATTCAATGAGTCAATCGGAAAAGACAGATGGGCTAATGCCAACTCCATGCCTTTCCTTTGCATTTTTTTTTTCTTCTGGAAGAAGGATTTGATTATGAGGAGATGACACAATTACCTTATGCAGTTAGCTTCATTCCTAATGTTAAGTAGACCCTAAATGAGACAGTCAAAAAAAAAATCACTATTTATGAAAAGGGAAAACGGAAATGAAAGCAGAGCTGAGGGCAGGCTTGGCCCATAAGTATTCTTTATCAAGTGTTTTAGTCAGACAGTGAAGGACCTGTAAGCAACCAGGGAACTGATCCTTTCCTTCCACAGGTAACAAATGCCACCTCTAATTGTCTACCAGAGAGAAGCTGGCCCTGGTGGAAACTCTGCTCAGGGAGGCCCCTGCGTGGGCCCTCATGGAGTGACAGGAGCTAACACACACTTATACAGTTTGCTCTGAATAATGCAAATCATGTCAGCCCTCACACAATTCTACATAACAAGACTCTGGTGGTTTCACAAAGCATCATCTGTAACAGTGACAAATCCCAGCATGATGCAAATTAAAACAGTGTATGAGATTATTTTCCCTATAGTGTCCCACCTCCAATGAATTATGAACCAATAAATTAAATTTAACAGAAATGGCTGCAAGCCACTATACTGATAGATGCTTGGTGAGACGCCTATTAATTGGATTGTTGGTCTACCAGCAAACATTACCACACACAATCCATCACCCAGAAATGGCATCCTGATGAGTTCACACATACACTTGCACAAACAAACACTTGCACAAACACACTTGTGTTTTCTGTATTTTTAGGCCAGTCCCCAGATCCCAGCAGCAGGTCCAGAGCAACATCTTTGGTCTTGGTCACTTCTGAGGTCTAGGCCCCCAGGCCTCATACATCACATCTGCTTCTGTCTGGGGTTCTGGATCACAGTAGGGCCTTTTTTTCTGCAGACTGTGCATTCCAGGATGCCCACAGGGAAGGGAGGGGATGACGGACACACCAGTCAGGCATCTGCAGCTAACACTATGAGCCATCCAGTGAGGTTTAGCCTCACTGACAACACCACTGTAATACACCAACTCTTAGGAACACAGGGCCCATATCTGGCTGTATAGTCAGCAGTGCCAGAGGAGCAAGTGACACTCCGATACCAAGACTGATATATGTGTCCAACTAGTATTGTTCATGCTAGAGAAAAAAAATTAGCTTGGCCAAAGCTGTCAAATAAATACTAAAGTGTAATTCCACCTCATAGAGCTACCTTAAAAAGAACTCCCTGCCAGATTTTCTTTGCAGTGACAGATATGCCCAAGAATACCCTATTATGCTGTTGAATATGATGCTGGCTTGTCCTTAAACTGCACACAGTGGTTGTGGGTGATAGGTAAACATAACTAGATGATGAATTGCGTTGGACAGTAATTCTACTACTCTCCGTCTCCTCTGGGGCAAATAGGAAGTCTGAGCCTCAGCGCTGTGACTCACCTAAGGCCATTTTTACACCTCGACACCTTGGCCTGATGAGACAAACCATGCATGATAATTATGTGTGACTCAACAAGCTGCAGGGACACTGTTAAGTAAGCATGGAACTTCCACGTGCATGTTGATGTGTCCATCATTACTCAATTCCCATTTAGCTGGCTGCTGACATATTTGACCCCAGAAATAGGCATAGCAATGACAAAGTGGGTGGCACTGGTAATAATAAAGTATGAAAAGGCAATGTTTGAATCTAATTATTATTCTAATGTATTAGATGTCATCACACAGGCTCTCGAGTGATGAGGAAATCATCTCCTATACGACTCCACACTCATAATTACAATAACATTAACCTTTGCCTTGTTAATTCAAGCCCTCATAACAATTCATCTCAGGCCACAGACCTATTTCACGTTTATTCACACTAGTTTTGCAGGGTGAAAATGCTGAATGTGGTGTGGACAGAAACCAAGTGGTAACAAGCGCACACTCTTTAAGATGGAAAAATGCAGGACGCTGTATTTGGAGCCTACTAGAGCATATCTCCTTGTTACTCCTGTCCACTGTGCATGAATGCATGTGTGTCCATGTGCAAATAATATTGAGAGAGGACGGGTTACAAACTGACAAAATAATTAGAATACCTCAATGGCAAGCAGAAATGACTCAGTAATCCATTCATGTCTCGCACTTAATGACTGTTCAATGCTTGTGTTGTGCTATTTGGTTGCTTCTAATGATGTGTGTGTTGTGAGCAGGCAAAACTACACTGCCACACACACACACACACACACACACACACACACACAACAGCATTTTCTATTCTCTCACAACTGCCACACATTCAATCTCAAATGAGCTGCAATAACAGAAACCCAAAATTAATATGGATACGGCAGACAGTAAACACTTGATAAGGCGGACACACAAATGAAAATATAAAAGATTGCACAAAAACACATCCACACACACACACATGGGGAGATACACATCACAATAAACTCTCATATTCAGGTAACACAGCTACTATATTGAACTGTGAATGCTGAAGAGGTTTCAGAGGTTCCAGGTTTCTGCTCCCTTGGCTGCATTATTAGATCATGAGCAAGAAAATCAATCCACTCTCCTTGTCATTACAAGATTAGCTTTCACATAAAAAATACCTATAAGTATCAAATCAAAATTTTTAAAATACTGTAAATACTGTAATACTGTATCCGTGATATGAGTGTTACAGCTTTGTGTTCAGTGTTGCTGTGAATGATTTCCCATCAACATGCTGGTCAATGTGTTGTTCACTCATGTGGAAGCCGGAAATGTGACTGTCACTTCACAAGGTGGAACATAACTGAAATGGCATTTGCTTTCATGTGAGAAATATACACTAAAATATAGCTGGTGTTAAAAGGCAGAAACATATAGCATGTGTCTTATTATCCATTACGCAGGTAGTGAATGCCTTGTGAGAAAGAGTGAAGAAATGGTTGCACTTGTCAGAATTATCAATCACATCTGCAACTGACACAACTGCATGGTTTGGCTCATGGAGTTATTACTTGCCAATCACAGCTGGTTATGTTGTGTGCTTTGTTCATTCTTCAGTGCACTGCTGAATCTGCCATCTCTAAACCAGAGAATGCGCCTCTACTGTCAGTAGGAATACATTCTGTCATTTAGGAAAGTAAAATAAATGAGTTTTTTCTTCCTTATGTCATTAAGTTTACCCTACTTGTCTCTTCACACATACACATGCTGTAATGCTGCATTCAGTATTTAAACATCGGCTGGAGCTTATTCTGAAGCTTCCATTTAATATGATGAAAGCCTTAACATTTCAAAGTTTGTGAGCATGCATAAAATATGGATATAAACAATATGCAGAGCAGTGCTGTATTCAGATGACCTTCTTTTAGAATGTAAACTACAGTAAGTATTGTTGGGGAAGTAAGTCCTGCATATATTATGTCTCCTGACATTGTTGAAGATGCATTTTTTAAATTACAAAAAAAGTCAAATTAAAATTTTTTTTGTCATCATAGCTTGAGCAAATGGGGCTGATAAGGTATAATCATTGTCATTTCCTTGGCAGGAACATAGTTAACACTGATAATATTTACCATTATAGTTATGGAGTGGTAAACAAACAAAACCCCTAGAAACACTTAGCAAATTACTAACTGAACATTTAAATGAATTCTATTTAACATGGAAATGGGCAAGAAAAATAGAGCATTAACATAAAAATGTAATCACATTAACATTTTCAATTTACATTAAGCAGTAATTAGTGGTGTGATTGTTTCATCTCTTGACAATAAGGTAAATGGACTGTCGCTATATGGATGTGTATGTCTATCATTGTTTGCAACAAAAAAAAAAATTATGCACGTGTGGATGGTAAGACTTGATATGCATATAGAACAATACGCCCTCTGACTTTCCCTGATTTGCATCTAGATAGCTTTAATTATGAATAAAAGTCAAGTCACCCGATAGTGGAGAATCGATTGGGAACCGTGAATAATGACAAAGGCACAGCACCACTTCTTATCACAGCCTGAAAACCATATCAGTCTCTATATGTGGCACAGCAAAACACCGCTCTGGTCGCCACATGCTGGAAAACTTTCGGCCTGGTTATTTGTAGCACTTTGATTACCTTATTGTAGGCAGATAACCATAGATCATTTCTAAATCTACAAACGTATTCCCTAGTCTCAAATCATTTTACTCATATCGGAACAAGTGTTTGCATGGAAAAGTTAAGTTGACACCATAGCAGTGATGGAATATCTTACTTGGCAAATACACCGTTGATATCTATATTGTACATAAATGGACCCTGGCAACACGGTCTGGGTGAGTGCAGGGTGAGGAGGGACTGAGTGGCAGGATGTGGGAGATACGAGTAGTTCAGGGACACCATCAGGACAGGGAATCACCACCACTTATGCAGAGCCATATGAGGGTCTGAACAGGATACTTTGGGTTTTTACACTGCTTTATCACCTTTGCTATATTAAGAAAATTGTTGGCACTTTTTCCTGACATTATAAACCCTGATGCCCTAAAGTGCTGTTAAATCTACCAAAAAGGAGCAGATTTAATGTTTATTTTGGACTCAACAGTGTGAGTGCAGCAGCCTTTTTACGATGCAAAAAACAAAAAAAAACAGCATCCCATGGGAGTGGCTCTGGATCAATACAACACAGTTTCAGTTCCACCTGTGGGAAAATGAATAAGCTTTGAGGGCAGGTGGCCTTTTTTTTTTTTATTTTTTTTTATTTTTTTTTTTAAAAACACAAAT
>JAPTGW010000008.1:15245365-15260257 GCA_029814545.1 Apogonichthyoides opercularis
AGTCCATACTGAAAATATGTTCAAACTTTGAGCTGATTACCTAAAATGTTCAGTTGTTGGTTGAATGGGACAGAGCACCACAGCCAACAACCTGGAGGGGGTGGGGCGTGAAGTGGCTCATGTGCATTTAAAAGGCCAGCGCTCCAAACCCCCCAATAAACTTGTATGGAGCAAATAATCTATGCTTTGTTGCATCACCAGCAGGCGATGTTGTAGCCTGTTTTACACATGGTTCTCATAAACAGAACAGAAAAAGTCGAACAAACCATTGTTGTTTTCTATCTATAAGTGTTCCGATGTCTTTTTTTCCACAGATGAGACAGAGGAATATTCTGGTGTTCTAATCAGTTACCTTTAATACTAGACATGTTTTCGCACTTCTTCAGAAAATTTGTGAAGCTGCTAAGTAGTCACGAGAGTTAAAACAGAATTCATTAGAAAAAGGTGATTCCATTTCTTCTGTGAGCATTTACTCTTTCATGTAAATGAGCAAAAACCATCTCAAGCTTGCAAAAAATGTAAAATGCAAAGCAAAGATCTTTTTTTTTCTAGTTTTTTGTATCCATAAACATTTTTCAGTGCAAAGTTTCAAAACAGCACATTAAATATGCTTAAAGAAAGGTAGATATTCTTATGCAATTTCGTTCTAATCAAATAGCTTTAATACATATCCGATATAGTAAGGGGGTTTTGACAGGTGACCAAATAAAAATGAACAAAATTACTGAATTACTGACAACTCAACAAAAATATAATCTAGGCCTAGTCAAGATATTTTAATGCAGAAATAATTTATTTTGTAGTGTTAATATATGCGGCAAAAAGTAGCACATGGCCAGCCACTTCCTTCAACTTCTGTTAAATGCAGTGAAAGCCTGGAGGTGGATTGCAAAGCAGTGCTATCTTGGTCTGAGTACAGGTGCACCTCTAGATGAGAAAGAATGAGAAGGGACCCAAAGCCCACGAACATCCCAAACGAAAGTGCAGGGACACGCCACTCAAGGTCATGGTGAATTCTTGCAGCAGATTGATTGGGAGTACAGGGAGCAGCTGGCTGAGAGGAAACGCAAAGGTGACTGAGGGAATCACCAGGTGGCTCACGTGAGTTATGACACCATCCAATGAGCCCTCTCTGTCTCCAATGCAGGCTAAGTGCTTGTTTGAAGAGGTTCTGTCAGTTATGCCTGGGGAGACACATCAGTTTTCTGTTGGGGGGGTGATTCTGACAGGAACGTCTACCATTTGGTCAGAAATGAGAGTTGTTGCTGTAGTTTGATTTGACTATACGAATAACTTTTCCACAAATGGCCAGAGGATAATACGGCTAATTACAGTTTTCTAAATGTGGAGTTCATCATGAATATTGATAAAGCATTAATTAGTTACTAAAACTGGAAAACCATTTTCTCTGCACCAAATACATCACATGTTTTTGGAATAAAAATGTTCTGCCTCACAAGGAATGAGGATTCTGCTGCAATAAATAAATCAACCAAATAATTAACATGTCAGTAATAGAGAGTTTCTATCGACAAGAAAATGTTAAGGCAGGCTATGATGTATTTTTGTACTGTATATGCTTTTATCAATAAAGTAATAAGCACAAAACAGCCCAGGGACTCTGATTAGTATTTAGTGGGTATCACTTTTATGCTTAGGTAAGAGACCATCATGTAGGTCATCATCATTATGTCTAATGGAGTTCTATGCCAAACACACATAGTATTTCCATACAAGTCTGCCGCCTGCTGAAGAAAGCCAAGGACGTTTACAGGACTGAGCTCAGGTGGGGAGCCAATAATTTCTCACATTAGGAATTTGGAGCCATGTTGGCCTTGATTAAACCAAAGCAATTTGATGCTATACTTATCTCAAATCATTTCTCTCCAATTTTATAACAGAGCCTCTTCACTGCATCCTCTAAAAGGAAATACCGCTCTGTAGTGCTTGTTCTTTTAATTGCCCAGTGGCTGCTGTGCTGAGTCCAGATAAAAGAAAACTTCCTGTAAAGGATATTATCAGATGAAATGCTTTCTCAATATCCAAATTGATTGTTGTCCTCTGGCTTTGCTTCCAAAAGTTAAATGCTCACAGATTTTTTATTTTTAAAAAAGCATTGCTGTGACTATACTGCAAAACGTGCAGAGACAAATACAAAAACCGACACTCTCAGAGGTGTAATATGGTAAGTAATATTGCCTTACATGTATTTTATACATGCTTAAGTAAATCTTTCTTATCAGTACCTTTTAACATTCTATGGGACATAATACTTAAAAACACACTTATTTTGCTCCACATATTCCATCATACTCATTCTGCTCTCCACTGAAGGGGCTAAGACCTTAAAGATAGCGGGCCCCAGATTTTATACCATGCACATTGTCATTATCGAGGGTTTATGGATGTGACATTAGATATTAAGCTGAGTGAGATTTGGAGGTTATCTGGCATTTCGAGCTGTGTGCAAAAAGTCGACCCATGAAACAGGATTCAACCATGTGTTTGCTCTGGCAGGCACTTCACTCAGAATACACTACGGTATAGTGGCCAAATCTTTGGGGTTTCTAGTTCTGTGTATGTAAAATGAAAAAGGTGGACAGTGGGATAGTAGTATCTGATTTAAATCTAAATCTGTTCCATGGTTCTGACAGTTGTAGCATCATTCGTAAAAAGAAGTCTGACATTTAGGATATTAAGGTCACTGGTTGACAATGAAAGAAATGTTTAATCTGCTGTATTACCTCATGAAGTGATTCCTTCTGTAGCCCTGATTTAATGCTTACATGTCATATATTTTTTATATGACATGCTAGAATTTTAATTAACTTAGAAGACGATGGGGGAGGTGGAGGTGCAACTCAAGGACTACCTACACTGCTAAGCTGCTAATGCTTTCACTATCCTGAAGTAAATTAAACAACAACAGCCTGCTGAGCCATGCATAGTACAGATAATATAAGTAAATGTTATGTGCAGAGTGACAAGTGGTGGATGTTTTTCTTCAACTACTAATGATCACTACAATAAACCTGGAAAGCAAATTTGAATTCTCAATCCAAATACAAATATAAAAGATAAAACATTTGAGAGGAAAGAAGTAAGCATCCTACCCCTCTGTTTCTATCTCCAGCTTTAAACAAAGCCAATCTTTCAGTGTTACAGCTAATACATCTCCTCGTAAACCTGTGCAAGGTGCAGCATTGTCTTCTGATTTGCTGAGTATGCCTAGATTGAGCCAGTTTAAAATAGTGAGTCAATCAGCTCAGGCTAGGCGCCATGCGTCAGTCCTTGTTAGCTGTGACCTTGGCGGGCAATAATGGCACTAAACTGGGTGTATGTGTGGGGTAATAGCATGGTGATTAAAGAATTATGTAGAAGAGCATAAACATGGCCTGGCTGCCAGTGCACACAAATAATTGACACACCTGGGGCCAAAACGTAAGTCTTAAGAATCTGGCATTTTCTAAGATGGATGTCTTGGCATAAATATGCGTGAATAAGGACAAGCCACTTGGAGAGAACAACATGCACTATTCCCAGTTTAATGTCTGAAAAGTAACCAGTCCAAACACTGACAAATGTGTGCAATGCAGTTCTAAACATTAATTGATGACTTTGTACCTATCCTTGATGTAGACATGCAGCTGTGCACTCCAGAAAAAGAACCACAAACATTCCCAAGGCTAAAATACTTGTCAGCTCTCTGCCTTATGTATTCTCTTTGATTAAACACACAACTAATATGTTAAACAAAAGGAGGTACTCAAGTGCTGAGTGTTCTTGAAGGTTATGGAATTCGTTTTCTCAGGGCAAAGAGGAGAGAACAGGTGACATCGCATTAAGATTGAAGACCCAGTTTGAATTTACCAACATAGAAACTAAAAAAAAGACTGAAAAAAATAACCGCAAAGAGCAAAATGTTGAACACAAGATAATGTTTTAGTTGACAAAACAGTATTTATAGCAAAATTACTGAAAACAGTATCTGTGTGCTTCTTTTCATGGGAGCACAGAAGGCTTGTTTCCTCATTACAAGCAAAGTCTATGTAACTGTTTCTGTCTGTTAAGGAGCAGTTAGGATAATTAAATAAATATTTTTGCTGTTTTTGTTACTTAAAAGGGCCTATCACTTGAAATGAGTGCACTGGGGAGTCTGATAAAGAGATAATACTGCTGTTTTTATTCTTGTCACTATATGTTATTCACAGAGCAAACATTAGGAAAACAAAGCAGGTTAATAAACACTAAAACAACAACAACCTGGCAGAATCCTGATTTGTCTAAACGTGTCAGTGCACTGTATCTTGTTAGTTGGTGTTGACTACTTAGTTAGTGTATAAGCTATAAATAACCAAATAAATAGTTCCTTGGGTGACATTTATCTTAATCTGAGATGCCATCTGATTTTCTTCCCTTGAAAACATTTCGTGGATACAGCAAGATTGTCCCATGTGTCAAGTCACAGTAGAGAGACCTTGTACATCGACCAAACACATCTGTAAGACCGGGGACTATGACTGAAGGATAATTGGGTGCAAGCTTGTTGAAATGGAACCCTGTGATAGACCAGGAAATTCCAGTTTCATGGACACAGTCAGAGCAAGGTCGACATTGAGTTCAACACCTGGCTTCATGAAAGCAATGAAAGAAAGAACATAGTGGCCGGAGAACTGGATTCAGGAAAGGGCAAAAAGCATGATCTTGAGCAGTGGTCTAACCTTGAATCTGATTGGCACCAACACTCTGCATGTTTACAATGACAGCTTCCGTTATCGTGCTGTTTTTTTTTTCCTTAAAACATACCCGGTCGACAAGCTTACTTTCCGATGCTTGTGTTCTGTCTCGCTTTGTAACCTTAATTAAGTGCATAAGAGGAATGCACTGATTCAGCCATCTCATTATTATGCACTCAATAATAATTAAAATATCCATCTGTAAGTGGTAAATTGAAAATGTTGTCATGCGTATCACAATTGTCACTATGATTTGTGGACTGGTTACATATAAAATATAACCACAAGGCTGACCAAATACACCAGAGCATTACCTCAGGACAACGCCGCATTAGTAATCAGACGAGAGTGTGACAGCTCTGTCACTGACACATGTGCACACACCGTACATGCACTGTAGCCTGAGTTCTTGTTTACATTATTATGGGTAATTACCATGCAGAATCAGCACATTCTACCAAGGTCCACAGCCGATGAGCAGCAATCTGTTACAGTATCTGTGAGATTTATTCAGTTGAGGAGCAACTGTCGGGCTATGTAAGAGTCCTGCTTTGCATGTAATGTATTTCATATCCTCCTTCCTTGCTCAGCTCCTTTGATCAAGGAAGAAACGTTTATCAGGCTGTGCAGAAAATGTTTGATGACACTGAGTCTCAGTCTGAAGCACTCTAAAAAAAACTCTAAACAGATGGGGGGTACACATGAGAAAACAGGTCTTAAGGTATACAGCACAACAAGGATATTTTTGCTGAAGTTTTCTATCCATTGGTTAGCTGTGGAGGCTTCAAAGCAAACATAATATCCACATTTTGACTTGAGTTTTTCTCTTGTTTAAATGAAAAGCATCTTCCCTGAGGCAGTGGATTGGAGACATACTCATACAAATCACCACCGTTACTAAAGATTAACTCAGCACTGCAGATCATCTTAACAACATTTAGCTAATCACAATTGATTGCTACTACCTATCTTTTCCTTTGATAGACTCCTGAGCTTCTTCTCCTGTTTGAATTCTCTTAAAAAAAAAAAGAAAAGTCAAACCTACTGTAATAAAGAAGTTGATTTCCTGCTCCCATTGTGAAATCCAGACAAAGACACAGAAATTCCTTTTGTTTCTTCCATTGCCAAGATTATTCAGGTATGTTTAATTAACGCATACTTATAATGTGTTCGTGCCTCATGGCGTATGGCAGGAATCGAGATCTGTTTAATCAACAACTTCCTGTGACAGTCCCTCAGTTGGGTGCAAGCTGTCGCTTCTATTCTCAGATGGTACCACAGAGGGATATGAGCCTCATAGAAATTCAGAAGACCGTCTCTAGGAGCGCCTCACAGAAGGTACAGCAGCAAAGAAAAAGATGAAGTGAAACCAGTCTCAGTACTGAGCCTGAGTCTTATACTGCTTGACTGTGCTTTAGTACTTAAATTATTTGAAGAGCCTTTATTATTGTCAGAGAACATTAATCTTCGATGGACCTGCTGCCATTTCCCTCACAAAGCATGTAGCTGGAGGAGCCTTTATGGGAGACAGGATTTAGTCTTGCTGATGATTGCTATGGGCTTCCTGTGCTTGTAATCAAGACACCAGCATTCTTACATCAGCCCACTCCACACAGACACTCTGGAGATTACCTCTTCAATCCCCATCAACTGTGATTACCCCTCTTGAGGTGTGTGGAAATGTCACATTTTACATATCCTAATATTTCACCTCCCATAAAGTTCTGCTGTCTTCCCTGGAGTGAATGGAATGTCAAGGGAAGGTGATTTGGCAGAGCTGTCCCTTTTACCAATACCAGAGGCTCACCCTCCTGCGATAGCTGTCTTCTGTTGAAACAGGGTGCTGGGGTAATTAGGGTTCCACTGGTCATTAACTTAAACTAGGTGGTGTACAACCACAACCACTATCGGTGTAATTGTACCTAATTGGCCCAGTGTTGCCAATGATTTGGATCAGACAAATAGCAATGACTAATTTAAATGGCGACATGACCTTTTGTAAGCTTCAGTCTAATTAACCTTTGTCAATGCATGCAGGTACTGTATGTTGAATTAGGCCATGAGCAACAACCAGAAAGGGCTAATCGCGCATTGTGGCTAAAATGAAATCCTCTAGCGGCACACTCTGTACTACTAGATGTGATGTTTTTATTGTTTATTGAAGTGTGAAGTCTGGTGATAAAGAACAACAGAAAGTGGAAACATAACATATATCATATTCAAAACATATATCTGCCCGTAGTCACATGCTCTTCAGCTGCCAGAAAAAGGTTGTAATGAACAAACAAAATAATATCAGTATTTTGGAAGTATTCTAATTATGAGCTAAATGGAATACTGGATGGTACAGACGTCAGATGAACAGTGGTGATTTGTATGCGGCTCAGCAGTAAACCTCTCATTCTCTATCCACAATTAATAGCATAGTTTACTTTGCTATGATCAGAAGCCAAGTATTTGTACTGTATAATCAAGCTTCAATACATTGCTCAGCCATTATATAATTAATTCTGGAGTCGTTTGCTTTGCAGGACAACAATTTATGAGAAATAGAAGAGAAGAAGATAGAGACAATTTCGGACACAAGCTGTTCAGTACATAAATGGAAAGAAATTGGTCACTTGGGGAATCGTCAAACCAAAATGGAGTAGGGTGAAAAACAAAATCATTAAGTTTGATACGGTAGTTTTTGGAAACATAAATAATGACAAAGACCCGACACAGAAAAACACATGTTCAGATTTCACCGGTGACCCACATTAATAAAGGTGGAAGAGTAAAAGTTATTTACAGCACAGTTTCACATTATTCCAGAGGACACAGGATATGCTTTTATTACCAGCCAGCCAACAGAGAATCTAAGAGGACGTCTGTGTCAACTTGCCACCCATTCCGTGGTGTATTTTCTATTTTGAAACACTGCGGGGGCATGACTCCTTGTCCCACTGTTACTGTGTTTGTTTGTTCTTCGCTGCTGCCCCTGTCATGCTAACCAGATTAACTAGTAGGGGCTATCAACTGTCATCTTCAAGCAGGGTGTGAATGCTGATGTGTCATTATAAGATATCATTGCTGGAATGCAGTTTGGAAACACAGTTGGCAAAATGAATGGGGGCTAATGCTCCTAGCAGCCTTGGAATGAACCCACAGAGAAGGGTGGCTAATCCTATCATTCTACACCATTCATCCCCAATCCACTTGGCTTTCGGCATTTTTCTCAACAGGCAATTTGTGGCTTCCCTGCTGGATGTCCTCGAAGCCAGTATGTTATGACTACAAAACACTTCCAGGGCCGCCTGGGAGTCAGAGACAAGGCCACTAAATGCAGTCTACGACCCTGTCACTGTCCATACTGACAGCTGCCAGCCCACTGCACACTGCCAGAAATAGCTTAATGACAGACACTTTCAAAAAGCATCAAATTGTGGCCTGTCAACATCAAATTAGAAACAAAAAGGAAACTCTGTTGCCCACAAAATGGCTAGTCAAAAAAATACAATGCTGGCTGTACTGTATCTTAATTCAACACACCCTGGAAACACAAATCCTCATGGTATTCTCTCAGCAGTATATTCCCCAAACGCTCAAAAGGATTGTTAAATTAAATGAAACAATATTGATGTTTTGGATAAACATGGCTATTCTTGATTCGAAAGGTCACATTCTAAGTTAATGTTTAATATGGACTTTAAAACGAAACAGTCTAATATGGAATGGCTTCCAGATGGTGGCATCCCCCTTCATACAGTCTGTCTGACAGATGCTATGCTTGGTTCCAGGGAAGAATCCGAGCAGCCTTCCATGACTAACAAAGACAGGGGACCTGCATTAACCATCTCCTCTGCTCCATGTACTGTACAGCTCCCCAGTTCTTTGGAGAGAAGCCCCCCAGGGTCCGACTGTGCACACATTAACACAGGTGAAACTTAAGCAAAAAAAAAAAAAAGATTCCTTCAGTCATGATGGAAACAGTCTCTTGAACATTCACACCATCCATTTCTCAAGCAATAGTATTAAGACATAAAATTAAATATTTCCTAGTCTGATTTCCTCTAAATTACACCATTATCTAAATAGACCATAATATCATAACATACTCTGAGATTCACAGCAGTCATGAGGAGTCTTACTTAATCTGTTCTGTCTCAGCCAAATATAAAAAATCTGTGACAGCATCTGGACTTTTATTGATCAGAGCAGTGTTATCACAACAATTCATGCCTAAAATCAATCCACCAAAAATCCATATTTTAGATACATTTCCTGTTTTCACCTGAGCCACCTTTGCAGGCAACTGAGTGTGGCAAGCACTGAGCAGAGGAGGGGGCTATTTGACAGTGCGATACTCATCAGTTCAGAGCCGCATCCATCTCTACTCACAGGCTGCACAGCTCTTACTGCTCCCCTGTGAGATGTTGCAGAGCCCAGCTGGTAACGCTGGCATCCTAGCTGTGGGCTGTGGTCAGTTAGAGCCCAGGGAGCTGTGACAGGCTGCTGCTCTTTCAGCCGCAGCAAAAAAGGCAAAAAAAAAAAAAAAAGCACTGAAGCATGAGAGTCCTCTAGGCAGAGAAGAAGTGTGCTAAGAACCACCAACACATTCACATACGCCTCAGGAAAAACTCACGTAAAAGACAGAGTGTATGTACATGCACAAAGATACACACTATCACTATCAAGCAAACACTGCAGCCAAATGATTTGGAAAATGCTACTCAATAGGCCATTCAGCCATTTGATATTTATCCAAAGGCTGAGACAGAGGGAGAGCGTTAAAGTCTGGACTGTTCCAGATACCTTTTAACTTCAGTGTGGGAGTCAAACAGCAGGTTTCATGGCTGAGATTGATCATCATTTTTCATATGAAAGCCATCTTTTAGTAAAACTGGAACTGCACCCTATACTTAGAGTTTGCCATGTGCTAGGGCGAGTCATAAAAATGTGTCTTAACATACTGTATCAGCCATTTTGCTCTATTGACATATTTACATACTTCGTAAGTACATTAGTGTTTGTACATAAGTGAAAATCACTTGGTCTGGCATGCTTTACATAACATTACAAATATAGCCAGTTACATCTGAAAACTAAAATGAGGAAACAGGGGTCTAATTTACTGGCCCTGTGATCCATTATCTGAACTACTCCAGAAAGAAGACCGTACTGAGTGACTTATGGATATTCATTCAAGCTGTTTCCTCCAAATGAGCTCTTCTTAAAGTAATGGTAATAATACAAACTCCACCCCTAAACCCAGCCAGAAATTGCCTTAGGTTGTCTAAAAGTAATATTTTATATTTCCCTAGTTCCTTCCTAGTAGAGCTGTAAAATTGTGGAACATTACTTAGGAACAGGAAAAGCTCTTCTGTCTAATTTCTGTCTTCTGGGGATAGTAGTAAATGTTCAGTCATAAAACTGAGCTGCCCTGAGGTAAATGAAATGCATTTTCAGTCCTGAAACTCAGTGGTATTCCTCTTAAACTCTTTGTTTTGACATGCTACAGTCACAAGAAGATGTTCATGTGATTGCTGCTGTACTTTTTTGTAGCCTTAAGGGTGGTTTTGAGCTTTAAGAAACAGGGATTAACTATCAAGCTCTGCTTCTTTTCAATCTTTCATGGCCACATTTATTTTGTGTTAGGCTTTGTTTTGACTCTTATTCCTTTGTAATACTCTGGAATCCCCATTAGAAAAGCAGCCTTCTAGGATTCCCAAATGCCCCCCCCCCCTTTTGCCCACTGTGTGGACCCACTTGGCGGTGTGCCCGTCTTCAGTGGGATCTCTTGTTTCTCTCACACTGTAGCGCTCATAGCAAGACCCTTTAGATGAGTCAGAATGAGCTTAGTACTGAGCAGCTAACCAAAACTTGGACTCATTGTGCTCTGCATCAAGAGACTGCAAGACTGTCTGTTAACAAAGAATTAGGACTAGAGAACCCCTGGAGCCACTCTTCAAGTAAGTCTTGCATATCAAGGCAGGCTAGAGCAAACTAAATGAAGGCCACATCCTTGCTTGAGGAAAGAAACAGCCATTTCCCTTAGTCTGCTGGCAAAAAGGCTTTCTGCTGTCCTTGTGGAAAGAAGAGACAAAATGGACTGTGGCTAAGATAATGTAATGACGAGGCTCATCCTGCAAGGCCAGTCAATCACAGAATGCCGCCGTTTTCACTGAAAGCCTACTCAACACAGAGCAGCTGTAAAAATATATCAGACAGGATCCAGCTAACTCCTAGTAAAAACAAAAACTCTGTTTCTTATAAATATATGTATTATTAGATAAATAAATCAAATGATTGACTTAAACTAAATAACTCTCTGGAATGTGCCAGAAGTAAAGAAAGGACTAGGATGTTTGTGGATGAAAGTAGACAAGCTGGTGGTGTGTTTCCGAGAACAGGCCCAAGGGCTGAGACGCTGTTGGGTAAATATTTTTTGAGCCCATAAAGCCTCAAACCCATGAATATACAGTAGCTTATTGTATTGAATAAATGCCATGTCAGGCTAGTGGTTCATCAGTGTTCATAACAACTGTTATTTAAAGATCAGCAGGGACGCTGCTGATTTTGATAACACTCCAAAACACTTATAACTATTTCAGTCATCTGGCTTCACAATCCATTTAATTGCTACCTAGAGTTGTCTGCTGCACTCACAATATGTCATCAACAGACCAGAAATTTGTCACAATCATCTTTAATGAAACTAGCACTCATCTATGTCTTCCTCTCTGTTGGTAAGTACTTCCATTGATTGGCCTCTGATGAGGCTGCAGGGCAATAGGTTGGTGCTGAAAATGTGATTTGTGGCTATCTGGTGTGATGCCGATTCATTTACCCACTGTGGGCTGGGTAAATCCATATATCATGTGAACCAGACTGAGATGCTGCTCAGAGCAGGCTAGAGGTTTGGACAGTGTGTGAGAGATCGACTACTGCCAGCTGTGGATTGTGTGGGCTCTGTCTCATTTTAAGCCCTTATGGTTCAAATGTGTGCTTTTTGACTGTTTTTAAAGGGGACTTTCTTCAAGGTGGCACAAACATGTACGCAATCAACATTTCAGGAATGACTCTTTGCTTCAATGAGAAAAAGTACAAAAAAAAATCTATGTGAACACTCAAAGATGATCAAGGAAAAGTCAGTGTTTTCTAACCTATAAGTGGCTTACCAAAGAAAAACAAAAGGAAAAACTGAGTAGTTATTGTACAGATGTCAATATGTAGAGGTGTATACAAAGGCTTGTTTTTCATTTATTCACAAACCAAAGTAGTCTACATGAAAAGCCTTTATTTAACAAACATGAAACATAACCATTTGTTGTGTTCTCTGTTGCTTTTGTTTAAATAAAGAAGATTAAGGCTTTTTCAGAACTGTATCTAAAATGAAAGATGCTAAATCCTTTTGTTCTTGTACCTTTTCCAAATTTTTCTCAAACACAGCCTTTCTCACTGAAGGCTTACTCACTGTCAAACAATAACACAAAGGCATAGAATTTGTTTCTTTCAAGCTGCACAGAAGAGAGACTAATTTCCCCTCAGATGAGTGCGGTAGCGTACTCTACTCACCACAGTGCTCAAGCCATGCTCCTTCATCAGCCTGAGGGAGTTCTGGTAGCAGGAGGTGAGGTCATTGGTCTCGGTAGGGCCCACATGACCTCTGGCCACCGGGCCCACGGTGTGGATCACATCTGTCGGAAGGGAACAGCACACATAGCTCATTTGAACACAAGCCCATTTCTAGCAAGGTTATACAGTTGGCAGTGTTTCTAGTAGTGTCATGTAGTATAGCGATGAGTACAATGCAGCTCTGCCAAAGTTTTCAGAATCTGCAAAATCATCATCCAGTACAAAATATGATAAAGTTTGTCTCCACAATGAGACAATGGGAGCAGCATGAACAACCCACTGTCTGAAATGAATGCATTTATTCGGTAAATGAAACGGCAGCTTAGATAGAAAATCAATTACAAGATTCTTTTATGCCATCTACTCAAATATTCATATCTCTCCCTGTACTCCCTTTGCCTACGCATAGTAATGTCTTTGCCTGTCAATCACTGGTCTCCTTGTCTGGCCTGGCCAGACAGAGGAATGCAGCTTCTTAATTGAATTATAGGAGCGATGACAGGAAAATAAGAGAATCTAAGCAGTGACTTGACAGAAACATAATCTTCCACATTCTGCTGGCTACCCTTGGCCTTCTCAGTGTTGGACAGGACAGGTCAACGTCAATATACAAGAAATGTAATTACTCCATTATTCCATGAGGGTTAAGCACAGGTGTTTCCTTAATGCAGCAGAGCAACTACAAGGATTTTAATGATACAAAAAAAAATGCTGTGTTTACATAAATAAGCTGAAGATCATGATTGATGAATGTTTTTCTACCAAAGTAGAGAGCAAATAGCAGAATTCGACTTCAT
The DNA here is from genome assembly GCA_029814545.1 of Apogonichthyoides opercularis. Lineage (NCBI taxonomy): Eukaryota > Metazoa > Chordata > Actinopteri > Kurtiformes > Apogonidae > Apogonichthyoides > Apogonichthyoides opercularis. The sequence continues at coordinate 15,258,516 of JAPTGW010000008.1, forward strand.
TCATCACAATCGGCTGGTAAATCTCAATTCATGGCCCATTAAATATAGATCAAGTCCGACTCATACATTTGCAATTTAACGCATCAAGGACCCATTTCTGTGCACTAAAATATTAAAACCCCTTTAAGTATGTATATTGAAAATAGAGACCTGGTTCAGGTGAGGGCATGCAAAGAAAACACAGCGGCAGCCCGTGTTTAGAAAAGTAGTCACCCCATGTGTTTTCTTACACCTCACCTCACCGTTTATTCATAATATAAAGCACTTAGCCTCACTTTTCCTCAAAATAAATGTAAGCCATATTACTACTCCATTTAACCATAAATCATTTATAGATTAAATTTAGTTCTCAGTTGTATGTCTTCTTGCTTATTAGGTCAGGAAGATAAAATGCATGGCAAGGCACAGTAATCAAGTAGCTCTCACTGGTGTTGCTTAAGAAGTAAGATTTTGTGTAGGGGAGAAGTAGGAAACAAGGGGTTTGGGTGATCCCCAGCTTTGCCGAGGTTGGGCTGTAATGAGAATGGAGCTGTCTGAAATATTGTCTTTTTCCAGAATAGCAGGCTGAAAATTGCTGCACACAATGTGGTTATAATGGGACACGTGGTTAGTTGTTTTTCCTGCATAATTCATGAAGTTCCTCACTACAAGTACGGCAACATGCCAATTAGAGTGTGGGCAAGCGCCAAAAACCAGACTACTGGTGAATTCATGAAAATTTAAACAGTTCTTATCTCACCAGTACCCACGTATCCACTCATATCTTCAACACTTCCACATCAAATAAATATTTATACAGCAGTGTTTCTGTAAGGTGAACGACATATTTCGCTTTGTAACTAAGGAGGGATATTACAGGAAGGACAGTTCGTTGCTGTAGCCCTCCAAAGCGCTCTGGCAGCAACTTTGGGATCTCGACAAACTTAAACACAAATGACCTTTGTAGCCTTGTACTTGGAGCAACAGGGGATATTTATTTTGCTTAAAGGGAAAGCCACAGCCGTTTCCCTTATTCCGCCAAAATATTCTAGATTAAGTCATTAATATGCTCTTTTTAAAGAATTTAGTGGATGACACATTGGATTAGTAACTTAAGAGAATGTTCTGCAAAAATGCATTTTATTCAGATTCTCAATAGCTATGGACAGTTCTAATGTAATATAAGGCTTCCTCTTGGGGCAAAAACCTGCATATTTTTATTTTTCATCAATGTAAGACAAAATTATGATCTATGACAGAATCATTGCCAAAGCATAAATTAGACATAGATATTCTGTTTGCATATGGGTTTAACAGGCTGTGGCAGATGATCCACTCAATGTGACATGACAGGAGAGAAATCATTCAATCATCCTTGCTCTGCTTCTCCTTGCAAAAACCTCAGCTTTTATCATTATTTGAATCCATTAGCTGAGAGACATATTTCAGTGTTCCTGTGTCTGAAAAAAACACAACTATATAGGCACATAAATCTCTAAGGGGTTGACGAGATTACTAACAATACTCTTGCACGTCAGGGGGTTAATTCCTATGATTTCTGGGATGATAACTGACGTGAAAACATTCAAGGGAATGACCTGATTAAATACATGACAGGAGCATTTGTGAAATTACAAAAGAAATTAATCTGCCCAATATTTAGAATGTTTCTACAACTTAATATTTTCAAATCATGGCCTGTTATGAAAGTGTGAATCACTCATGAAACACAAAAATGCACAAACCAATCATCTAGATTTTCT
>JAPTGW010000008.1:15270001-15280298 GCA_029814545.1 Apogonichthyoides opercularis
ATCATAATTCTATGGGCTTTGGGCGAGCGGGGCCTTGAGCTGGTGAGTTGAGCTTCATGAATCTTTCAGATATCAGTAAGGCTCACACACACATCCACAGAGCTGAACGCACACAGTTGTTGGAGGCACAGCTGCAGGGAGACTGAAAGTGATGTGGCCTTCACAGATTCTATTACCCGTCATTTCAATTAAGACATATGCACCAGACGTGGATTTGATGGAGAAAGACACTGCGGGTGGAGAGATTAAGCACGCTCTCATTCCAGCAACATGTGCCACACACTCTCTAAATTATCCTAATGACAGTAATTACAAAGGCTCATTCAAGCCTGTGTTTGGGTAAGTAAGAGTTAGGAAATGGGAATAAGAAGTATTGTGCATTTAAATTGTATTTCTGCTGCACTTATACACTTTAAAACATCATAATGACATCACTGACGTTTGACAAGTTTGATGAAATATAGGCTAATGCTCCATAGCAAAAAATAAAAAATAAAAAAATCTATATTACTGTGAGATTGCAGTAAGATTATATAAGAGAAGCAATAGACAAAAAATTATTTATAAGCCTCAATGTGATTTTCTACTTTGTATGATCATATGTTTTTTGCCAGTGTTTGCCTATGCCAACAGGATTTGTTACATCTTTGTTTGTCTTGTATCACATCTCACAGAATACTGAAGTCGACTTATTGATGCCATTTATGGTCATTACAGTGAATCCAAGCTAAAGTAAAATCTAAGCTCAAGTTTATCTATTCAGCTGAAGAACATGAGTCAGTGTATTTGGCTGGTGACAAGTTTATTTGTACACAAATATAAACTAGAGCTGATTAAAATAATCCCCTAGCTTTGGCTGTCTTTATTCTGCTTTCAACTGGGTAGACCTCTATGCTCCCATTTGCTTCTCAAAGACTTCACAAGTGGGTTGTTTTATATTCCAGCCTGAAGCAAATAAATATTTTTGTTAATCAGATAATAACTTCTGACCTTGTGCTCTTTCAAATAGATGATGAACTGGCAAGTGTAAACCTAAGTGCAGCCCAGGAGTACTGAAATTGAGGAGTGGTTTTTTTTTTTTTTCATTCTTATTTTTGGAGTTCAAAGTAATATGTTAATGCCACAAGGCCTTTGAAAATCTTGTTACTAGATATAAAAAAAGTGTCAGACAGTTGCTAACATGCTGACAATCACAAGGCTGCAATAAGAAAAAACTGCAGGGGGCTGCATCATCTCATACTGAAAGAAATGCTTTCTCCCTGGGGCTGGACTGAGGCCTGTCTTCATGTGAATGTGAGATGGTTATTTAATATGGCTATGTTCCGGAAAGCACTTCTTTGTATAAACATCAATGCATTTCCACTTCTGTGTGAATCCACAGAGAGACAAAATAAAAATGCTGGTTTTACTTAAATAGAAAGTTTAATTTGGATTCACTTGCAGAATCCTGAAATCTATTGATCACTAGATCAGCTATTCTTCATGCCTTTTTTGTATAATATATCTAATTGTGTAATTAAAGATAAGCATGTCTAAGTGTGGATGAAGTAGTGGGCAGCAAGCTTTGAGATCAATTTCTAAGAAAAACAAGTTGAATCAACACTTCCTGTTTACAGCACGCTGTCTGTAATTGATGTTTAGGTTCTTCTCAGCCCAAACCCTTCCAAATAGACAGCTGGTTTACAACTCCTTTCACATCCTGCGTGCCACTCATTATTCATATATATAGCTTCTGCAATTAGACGACTAATCACAACAAACTGTCTCCTTCAGTATTGAACCAGCTGCCTGGATAATGTGGACCAGAGGGATTCAATGTAGTGAATCAGTTCAATGTTTTACATAAAGGATATTAGATTTTACCTATGTAATCTAATAAGCAATCAGGCAATGTATTTAGTGTGTAGAACAAATACAGTGTGAACATACAAACTAATAACATGAGCTGCAACTGTATGAGAGTTTCAATGCTAGGGTAACACTGGTCTATAATTAAAAGGCCTCCAGAATAAAAGTAGTGAAACTTTACCAAGTCAAAGATGTTGGAGTTTTTTTTAGATACAGTCTAGGGTCAAAATGTGAAATTCTGTGAACGAATGAGAGAATAGGTTTTACTACCAGATCGACTTCAAAACACTGTCTGCTTGTGAGAGTACATTCCCTTCTCAGGTTATTTCTATGAGAAGAATCAAAAATCTATACTATAAATGTACATCAACTAATACATATGTGTGAAATAACACTCGTATACAATGAAAACATCAGCTAACTAGTACTTTTGTCATTTCTTTTCCGATTCATCTTAGTGAAATTTAGCACATTCAAAGTCTGTGGCAGACAAAATCTAAAAATAAAAAGACCAGTGAAATTATCTCACAGTGCCATAGTTTCCTCATATCCTCCTGAGACCCTGCACAGTAAAAAAAAAAGGGGGCTTTTTTTAAATAATAAATAATTACCTTGATTGGAAATATCATGATCCAACAGTTTTTCAGATACATTTCTGGAATGGATGGAATGTCCTTTGCAGTGCACAGCATTTTTTTTTGTTTTTTGTTTTAGTAAAGCTGTGAAACTCTTGTCTCCCACTGCTGGGTCTCAAGAGGATATACAGTATAGTGCAATTATTTATAAGAACCCACAAAGTAATGAAAAAATATTTTTATTTTAATAAATGTTTTAGCCTGATTTAAAATTGGAACCATTTTAAAGAATGTAAATGAAGTAAAAATGTATAAATAAAGGCAGCCGTATAGCTCTTGTTTGAGCTAAAGAAAATGTAAAGAAAGAAGGAGCAGGGTATTTTGCAACGTATTCTCTGTTTAGAAATATTCCAATTCGAGTGTGCTTTCTGTGATCAACAAAAATGTTGAAGAAAGTGGAAACAGGTGAGAGTTTGCATTCAGATGCATTTTTTTCCCCCAACACTGTAGATAATAAATGCACACAATGCGATAACCATCAAATTTTATCTACAGGACATGAAATCGTATACACTTCTGCTACACTGCTTCGCTTTTCATATCATTTTGTGCATTTCTGCTTCTTTATGCACTTCACTTATCAATATCGAGACAGAAATTACCAAAGGAATCCAGTGCAAGAACAAATCTGGGATCTGCTAGATCACAAGAACCGTGCTAACCAAACAAAGTCAACCCAACACAATAGCGGCATTCAGAAAAGTCTTAGATCTTTTTTCTGCATCACCTGTAGGCACTTTGCTAGTTCTGTGTGTGACCTCGCTAAAATGACAGAAGAATGACTATAGTGGTCCTGTTTTTCCCAGAGACAGTCAGTGGAACTAGGGTATGGCCCCATTACTGCTCCATCTGTGAAGGCCACTGGAGCAGCCTCTTATCTGTGCCTTTTCCAGGTACCGCCACCGAAGAAGCCGTGACAAGAACCCATCCAGCCACTGTGGTCTCATGAGACCTGGGTCCCAGATGGTACACTCCTCTATGCACTCACAACCATACAGAGACAGATTACCTGTAACAGCATCAAAACTTGCACATCGGTGTGAGGCAGCAGCGACAACTTCTGTGAGAAGACCATATCAAAATAAATAGAGGTCATTCTCACACTCTTCCTTCAACAGTCCTCACCTCACCCCTCCTTCTGCAGAGACACTTTCAGGGCCCCGTGTGGGTGAAGAACAACTGTGACCAAACCCCTCCAGGGAGGGAGACTCAACAAAAAGGATGCACCTAGCAGCAGTACACCTGCCACATAATACTTCAAAGAACAGAACACACATACACAGTGTGCTGAAAGCGTGCTTGAGTAATGAGACCAAAAGCTATAAGAAATGTGTTCTTATGGGAATACATTACTCTTTTTGGTAACACATGGCACAGCACAGATCAAACATGTCAGCATACAGTTGAAGTTACCACACGGTGAGTACACGTGCAGTGGATGCAAATGCCTTGGATTGATGGTATAGTAAAATCTCATTAGAGGCTGGGTTGGTACTGGAATCTCGCCCGGTGCCGTCTCTTTTTCAGTTCTCCTTCCATTTTGTCTTTTTTTCTTTTCAGTTTTCAATTCCTTCCTGTTCCTCCTCCTGTCTCTCAGCAGTGTTGTAAATGAAATGTTTTGAACTGCTGAATTTAGCAAAGGTTTATGTCTAGAAAATGCAAGGTCATGTGTAACATTGGTTGGCTCCCCACCTGCTTTACTGCGATTCATTTGCTATGTGTATTTATCACAGATGCAGCCATTTCTGCACTGAGGGCTATGCCACGCTGCGCATACGCTCACTTTGTTACCCCCGACAGAAATGTCTCACCAGGGAGAAGCCTTTAGTAGAGCACATATAAACTCTTGCCTTTTAGTGGCATGGGAAATGCTGAAATACATACATTTATGGGGTCTGTTTCTGAGCGCTACACTAAACTCAGAGTTTGACCTTGCCACCGCTTTGCACAGGCTTTTCAAAAACGCTGAAGTGACTGTTTTAAACAATGGATAAATTAATGTTCGTTTTCTTATTTTTAGCCGTGGCTCTGATATCTGATCATGGCACTAGGCTAGGTAAATTAACTAACCTTGTCTTCCAAAAAGCATGTTCATGTCTGACTGAATACCAGCCTTGTGTTGTGGAAAAAATATTGGTAGTTGAGTTCGGAAAAAAAAAAAAAAATCGAATAAAGCACAAAACTTGAAAGTGGATTTTTTGTGGAGCAGTGGTCAAAAGAGGCATTTTAGACATTATGTGTTGACTTACAGAGGTTCCAAAGTTTCCATAATAAATAAAAAAAAAGATTATTTCATGTCATATTACATTACGTGAGGGCATTTATTATGTCATAATTTGGCTGAGGCAGGTCGGGAACCTTAAAACATAATATGCTTGCACTTGAAAACCCTCAGTCTTCAGTCCACGCCAAAGTTTTTGCACAAACGGATGGACAGACAAATGACCAACTGATGACGATACCCTGCGGCGAGGGCAAAAATGATGTTACCTTAGAACATAATAAGGACCTGACTACACCCCTATAATGTAGTAAATAATGCATTTCAAGGTTACATGACTTGCGTATTACAAAAGTTTAGATATTCACTTGAAATAATTCGCTGAGGTAAGTTTGCTTTAGTGGAGTGGAGCGGAGCAGTAACTTATTATTCTTTCAGCTGTACCGGTCACAGGCATCAGATAAGAAAAGCAAACAGGAGATAACAGAGTGCTGCTAGATCTCTCAGCAGGCTTGCATTAACGATACTAATGGCACAGTGCACTTTAAGGTGAGCTTTTGATGACACAAGCAGTCGGGTGATGTTTCCATATGTTCAACAAACATAGGAGGCCCAGTAAGCCCAGTCAAACGTAAATACCATGAGGTGTGTTGGCCCAAGTGTCGCAGCATGACAGACGAGAGGTTATCCCTGCTCTCCAACCTGCCCCCGATGATTCATAGAAGGCGAACCTTTTGCACAACAGTCTCTTGTTCAGAGTGGAATAAGAGCCATATGTTGCATGAACATTTATCTTACTTTCCCAAAAATGTGCACTTAATGAGATAATTGGGGGTACTAGGTTAGATTGACATGGCAGAAGAGCTTCAATGTGTGGTCTCTACCCACGCAGAGTACAGGTCAGAAGTATGAGAACTTGTTAGATGTGCACAAATGGCACAGGCTGGCTGTTTTTAGCTGACGCACACATCAGAGAGTAAAAGAAATTGCCATGAGACCTTAGTGCTAGATGGAAGACACATTAGGGATAACGGGCAATGTTTTTTTTACCTCCAAGTTTCACAAGGAGATCTGAGCAATCAGCCATCAATTTCACCCCAGCTAAGAGAAAATCATTTAGCCCCAGAGCTGCAAAGCACACAAGCAGGTCTCCCTTTCTGCCAGATTCAGCAGACGCCTACACCACCATAGTGACCTTTAAAATATGCTTCACCATCTGATTTCAGTTTTAAGCACAACGCAAAGAGCCACCAACAGAGGAAAGTACAGAGAAATAAAAGGAAGCAAAAATAAGTGGGAGTGAGAAAAATCCATAAACCAAAGTAATCCAGGTAATAAAATTATACACACTATAGTTGTCACTGCTTGTTTTATTCAGGGAGAATCAATTATTTATGTTATTATCAATGCTATGTTCCAAACAGTAGCATAAAACCATTTATTTTTTCAGGTGTTTTCCATCCATGTACATTTGGGCAGTCAGGCCGCATGAAACAGAAGACTCGTAAAAGCCCAGAGGATTCTCTTTTAGCGGAAAGACAAAAAAATAAAAACAACCTCTTAAATCCACCCAAAAGCAGCTAAAAACACACAGACATGTCAGCTAGATAGCACTTCTTCAAAGTAAACCCGCTCAGGATATGAAACGAAATGATGAAGAGCAGGTGAAAAACATTGCACACATCAGTGCTGCCGCTCAGACAGAGCTGAAAATAGTTCTCCACACCTGACTGGAGAGACAGAAAGAACCTAAAAGGATGGACAGCAATTCGAGGCTGCTGTCGGTCTGCTGCTACACTTCAGGATAAATTATAAAAAAAAAAAAACGGATGAGTTTTACACTCCAAAGCCCCACAGCTGACAATTATATAACTGTATGGTGAGGTAAAAATGATGCAAGTAGTAAGATATGGATACATTTATAACTTCACTAAACTCTAAGAGATACTGGCAGGGTGAGTTGAGCAATATTTGAAGCATATCCCAGAGCTCAGCTTCTGTCTACCTACTCTATGGGATCTCTCGCTCTTTGGTTCATTGAGGAAGCTGGCCCTAAGGCACTTTGATGGCAACACAGAATATGACACACTATTTGATGGTGTATTGCAAATATATAGAATACACTATAAACAAAGACATCCACAAGCTTTGGATGGCTTTCACTGTTCAGCATTCTAATACAGAAGCATCTGCAGTGATAGATGGTGTTTCCAGGCTTCTTTTCTGCCATTATTTGTCTTAAACTATTACACAAATCACGGTTAATGATAGAGATATGTAAACCAAGAGAAGTGTAACATGTCAGTATATACCTGCTTAGCATGAAACTGCATAATCTCTCCAGCTCTGATTGCCACGTTGTCATAGGAACAACGCAACCGGCTACGAATGAGATTTATACTGTACGTAGGCAGTTGCGCTGCATTTCACAGCCATTAATTTAGAAATATGCGTGGTTGTAAAGAGCTGTACATATGTTATAATGGTCGTTATTATAAATGGCACTATATGTTCAGCACATGCAGCTTGAGCAAGTATAAACATAATTTCTATTATTATGCAAAGTCTGATAGAGTGTACAATAAAAATGAGAAATTGCATCCCAGTGAAGATCTAATCTTATTGGTTGTTTACAAAGTACTGTTCCTCTGAGACACTTGATCAAAAACCTACTTCTGCACTGGCAGTGACATCGTGTGTAAACAGTGAGTGCTGCAGTGTGTGTGTGTGTGTGTGTGTGTGTGTGTGTGTGTGTGTGTGGATGGGTGGATGTTTGTATATGTGTGTGTGAGTATCTGGAAAAGAAAAGACTGGAGGCAGGGGCCTTCTCCCATGTTGAGACTTGGATGAAAATTTTGTGCAAATACAGCAAAAAGCCTGTGACAGCGTGCTTAATTATTTTTGGCTGTAGCAGGCCCTGCCACTGTTTGGTGGTGCCCAGCGGTGCCTGCCTCTCAGGGGGGCACAGACATGCCGCCATCTGGGGGTGTGTCTACCCTGGCCTTGTTAGCATAAACCTAACTACAGATTCATGAAATTACCTCTGAGACATCTTCAAAATCCACAGAAATGTGCGGCTATGGTAAATACAATGCCCCTACTGCATTTCATAAATAAACAGATAACATACCATTTTCACCTTGCAGTATCTGCAGTGGAGAAGAAAATGGAAAGGTAACCTCAGTGGACATGAAAATGAAATATGAGAGTGTGAAATGGGGGTAAATGCGCTTGCTGGTGTTTTCTTTAAGCATCTGCTAAGGTGGGGTGTGACATTGCTGAGGTAGGCTACTGGAAGGGCACAGTGTCTCCCAGATGACTTAAGGAGGAAGTTTCTCACTTGCACATTCTTCTCCACACAGGAGGCGGAAACAATACATTTCCCATAACTTTCAACAGCTCTCAAAATGTATCTCATGACAAAAATTGTTTGTTTTCCTAAGTCTGCCCTTACTGGAGGCAGTCCCAAATGACAAAAGAGGAAAACAAAGGTTATTGCTTTAGGATTTCTCAGTTATAAAGTAAGTACCCCCCTCCTCTCCCTTTTTTCAACTTGCTTCCCACTGTGCCAGGAGAAGGGAGCAGGTTGCCTGATGATGGCAAGCGCCCACCACTGACCTGGGAAATAAATCCTTTAACAGGTGGCCAGCATAGAGGGGAAGGGCTAAATCAGCAGCACACCTTCCTGCTGCCGGTGAGGCTGGCTGTTTTATGTGCCTTTAATTACACAGTCCTCCAAAACCTTCACCCACCGCCCTTCATTCACCCTCTGACTCTGAGGAGAAATTCACGAACTCATACACAGAAACACAATCAAGCAGATGCTAGCTTTCGACCATCAGTGCAATCGTGTTCTTTCAAATGCCAGGTGTTGGGTTAATACACTGTAACAAGGATATATGAGGGAGCTGGAGTGATATCAAACATGCAGAATATCAAATATAAAATCGGAAATAACCCTACAGACGATCAGAAAGTGGTGTGTTGTGACATCTATTCGTGCACATATCTATTCATTGATGCCATTTCTAAATGATAACACCAATTTTTGGCCCTTGACTCCACGGAGAGATCAGCCATGTGTAGTTTTGTCAGTCTCTGTAGCTAAGCAACTGAGCATTACAGTGAAAAAGACCAACGCTTGTGGCGGTTGCTAGGGAACTGCTAGAGAGTGTTACCACTTGTGAATGGTGTTTCGATAGATCAGTCTCTAATGGTTCAGGTCTGATGGAGCTTCGCCTAGAAGGAGATGAGGGATCACCAAGCAGGCAGCATGCTCCATCTCACCAGCCATACCATATGTCACAGCCGACAAGTCTCCGGAGTCCCACGCATCAGCACACATAACAACCAGATGAAAATGATGGCAGGTTTTTCCTCAATAGGAAAGCATTTGCATAGAAGTGGAGACTGAATAATTGAGAGGTGTGGGAGAGAGCAGGGTGGCTGAATTGGGATGAAGGGATGTATGCCTGCCAGCCAAATCCATTAGCCAGGCCCTGCTTGGCCGAGGCAGGCAGCTGATGGGAAGGCTCTGTTATCGGACACTAAAGGACACTTGGGCTGGCCATCACCACGCCTGCCCTCTCTACTCTTTGCCGCAGGGGGGGAGAGGGAGAAAGACAGAGAGGGAAAGGAAAGAAAGCAAAATGACAGAGACAAAAAGAGAAACTGAGGGAGAGACCAGAGAGGTTCAATAACAGAAAGACTGAGGAGGTGTTGCCCTGTTACAGCTTTATAATTGGTCTGCAAGGGCGGTCAAATGAGAGGCTACTTATCGCACACAGCAGTTCCACAAGAATACTTGTCCATCTCTATAGCCGGAGCCCATTTAAAAGAACATTAGGACAAATGAAGCGTTGAAAAAGAGGACACCATCTCTCTATTTAAGCCGGGATTTAAAAAAAAAAAAAAAAAAAAGGAGCGTTAGACAATTGTATCCCATGCAAAAAGTAGTTCTGTTGGGAGCTTAACTACCCAGGAGAATATATCTAGTAGACAAGCTGAGAGTGGTCTGAAGAGAAAGCAGCGAGATGATGTCATATGGTGGGTAATAATTCAATTGTCTTGAATGAAAAAAGCCAACATCAAGTAAATGCATTATTTTGTCTGAGACAGTATAATACAAAAAAACTAGACATTGCAACGCTTTCTTCAACACTACATCTTTACAGCTTTTGGCTATTTGCTATGTTTTTAATGTCAGAGAACAGCAGTAACTTAGCATTGTCTGTTACTAAATAAATAAAACTGGCATGGTGAAACCACTGCTTGTAGTTTTTATCAGTTAGGTTGACATTCTGGGTAAAAAAAAAATAAATAAATAAAAATAAATATATATATATATACACACATATATATATACACACACACACACACACATCTCCTTGCACGGAATGTAAAAAGCTTGGACCTCCCTCTCCAGCACTTTTCACCGTGTCGTCGCTCTTAGCACTTTACACATACTGTAGTATATCTGCATGAAAGAAAACACATTGTCTGCATTGATGCACTGCCAGTAAGAATTATGCTGCACAGTCTGGTAATCCTGGAGAGGACCAAGACAAGGAGAAAGAGAAAGTGAGGAGAACTA
>JAPTGW010000008.1:15365379-15379357 GCA_029814545.1 Apogonichthyoides opercularis
ATTAATATTTTCCTCATTAATGATCCATTATTTCACACAGTCAAAAGTCAGTTTGCAGTTAATCAGAATATATATGTTTAATTGTTCAACTAGCCTGATCTGCAGATTAACCACAGTGTAACCACTAAAGTGAACCATCACCAATAGCAACTGTTATAGTTCTAATCATACATCAGAATAGATTTCTGGTTTGCTACACAATCACATAGCAACTGCTAATTTGCATAGTTTATTGTGCGTTATGTGTTGCCATTTCAACAAGCTGCGCTGCAGGAAACAATGGCAAGGAAAAGTATTCTGTTTGCTGCAAAATATTCTTGTAAAGGCAGTGACAGTGAATAAGTGCTGGGAGGAGGCGGGGGGTTACTTGGTTTTGGATTGTTTCTGTAGAACCTGGAAAGAAGCGACCTCTCTGAGATGTGAGGGTCAGACAGGGCTAATTAGTCTGCAGTGGCCCCTCAAATTTCTGCCCTGGGATATTAATGAAGTGATCCATAGGAAAGCAGCTGCTTGCCATGAAAACCCCCACCCTACTCCCTCTTCTAACCCACTGCAACCTCCATTCCCCAAGCCCCCTGCCGCTTTGTGACTCTGCCTAGGAAGGGCAGCAGTGTGCCAGGGAAGGAGCCCATACTATTCCCCCTGAGAGTATGACAGTCCCCGATCGATGGCCTTGGAGCAGTAGGTGGATGAGTGGAGGGGTGGGGTGTGCAGCTGTGCGTGTGTCACCATGCCAGGAGAGGGTGACAACAGCCTGGCTCTGTGTCCTACATCAACAGGAAAATAATGTTTCTAGAGGAGTGAGCAGAATGACTTGAGGAATGGCTGTCTGGTCTTCATATTTTATCTATTTCTGCCTTCCTGTATAGTGTCTGAACCTCACTGTCATGAATAACTACTGAGGAAAAGCTTATTAGAGTCTTCACTGGTAGATCTATTCAGAGCCTTCCTTCAGGTAGGATGTTTACCTGTCATTTTGTATATGTACTCCGTCTGCACACAGTCCACACTGTAAATGTCACACCGACTAAGGTACAGTACATTTCACTCACGTATCTATGAAATAAACTCAATTCGCAAAGAAAATTTCAGGGATAAAAATAAGTTCACCTTGTTACAATTCGTACAACATGCAGCCTAAATTTCAAAAGACAAAAACCTTTTCAGATGAACACAAACAGACTGACAGGCTATTTAATTGTGAAAAATTCATACCTATCAGCTCTCATCAACATCAAAACTCCTATAAATCAATGAGTATGACTCCAAAGACAAGGTTTTGATCTAAATGTCTAGCAGTACAACAAGACCTATTCATCTTTTTGGCTTAAAAAACATTAAAGAATCAAACCCTCCTTTTTATTATTTCAGTTTCACTATGTCCTATATGAAATCTGGCAAAATGAAGCTAAAGACAGTTATTGAAAATCCTAAAATATATCACAGTACTTCAGCTTTTACACCACAAAAGGGAAAAAACACACTTCTGCTCAGGGGTAGCAACTTCTGAGCCAAGCGAACACCCCATCCCCGTCATGACTCATTTCAGTTTAGGTTCATTCATTTACTAAATCGAAGTGAATCCTGGTCCATATATTATATACAGCAATTTTGTCCATTTTCAAGCCATTAAGACTCATTTCAGCTGAGGCCGTATTGACCACACCAACTAAAGAGTCTGGGAACAAGAAATGCAAGAGAGTCCTTTTCAGAAGTTGAATATGTGACATTGCTGGCTTCATCAAGCGGTTAAAGTGCTGGCTTGGTCAGTCAGACATGGGTGACTTTTACATTAATGTTCTTCACAACTTCATTCAGACATGAGAGAACATTGAGAACATTGACTGAAAGGCTACTATTCACATGCAATTGCACAGTCCTTGTGAGGATGAGGCTGGGGTAAAAAGAAAGAGCACAGAGCAGCAAGTTAAAAATGTTATTACCAGAAGGAATGAGAGTGTTTTTGTTGACTCTCAGACTGCCACACTAATGGATTTCAAAAACTTATTTTGCTGTTTAAGGCTTGCGCACAACAATGTGAGTGCAATAGGTCCTTTGGCCTGCTGAATCCATGATACGTTTTTGCAACAAATTCATCATGTAGAATTAGACTGCATTCTGTATTTTTATTTCCATCTGTGCAAAAGCATTAAATAGGAGAGTGTTAAGTAGAATGTATGCAATTTTGGCACTGCATTATTGAAAATATAAGGATAGAGAGTAGGTCAGACCCAGTCACTCTGTAAGGATGAAATATTTTAGACAAACCTGTAGGAAGACTAAAGGTTTCACTGGGTGGTATTTTGCAATATCTAACTGTGAAGCTGTAGACTGCAACCAAATACTCCTTCTCCTTCCCCTGAGGTGGTCGTCAAAATGTCAAAAGTCTCATCAGATTCAGTGTTTAGTTTGTCCATTTTGGGAGCAATAACATTGGTCTACACTCCAACATAATCAATGGCACTAATGTATCTTAATGCTGGATGTCACAGTCCTTGAGGGACAGAAAAAAAAACAAGAGGAAGTCGGTTCTTAGGCCCTTTTCAGACTGGGTATCAGAGTACGATAGACCCCAAAGTCCACTTAATTTTGTCAATGTGAATACAAATGTTCCATGCACGAGTCCAGCTGAGAAGGCAGGACGAACTGTGTGGATTCCAGTACGGAATGAAAGCAATGAAAACAAACTGTAGCTGAGACCGGAAGTGACCTAATCGCCACAACACCATAGATGGTGTGCCTGTTGTCTCCTGAAAAAGCCTTGAATTCACACAGCACAGGTTCACCTTATTGAGCGAACCGCTTGGTGATGTAACAGGGACAGTGAAGGTCGCTCTTCTCTTTGCTTCAAATAGGCAAACAGATAGAAAAGTATTACCAGTCTTATTATCATTGTAGACAAATGAACAGAACAATCACTCGGTTGATGATGTAAGGGTTTGTCACTTCCATGTTTGTTGGACAGGTACAGAATTCCTTCCACGCCATCACCTACAGTTTTGGCCCTGTAACACCCACTCGTTCTCGGGCAGAGGCCATGGTATGTGCTTGTGAATGTAACATCTGCAGGAAAGGTGTGAACGTATCCAGATACAGCACGATTCAGGATACCCAGTCTGAAAACCCCCTTAGCTACTGTAGATACGAAGATGACCTGCTCCCTCTGTACATATAAACAACTCATTCAAAGGTAATGAACATTCACCAATTCTTATTTTTGCAAGATTATGAATATGATATCCCATTCCTGCAGTCAAATCCTCCTAAGTCTTACTTAGTGGATGTTAAAGCTGATTTAATGATAGCTGTATTTACGTAAACGATGGTGATCCTATTAGTAATCCAATAATTATAGATCAGAACAGATAAGATCAGCCTTATGCTGCTTTGTAAGTATTACTAGATTTGACTTAGTAAGACTCAGACATGTAACTGGTGCCCAAGTGATGGAAAGAGGTTCAGAAGCTGAAATTCAATGCCCAGCAATTCCCAACAGTGGCCATGTAGTAGATCCAGTAGGTAAGAAAGGTAGGTAGCTGGCTAGCCAAGCATGAGAGCAGCTAATGACGTTAGCTGACACTCATTTTTCTTGTACAGAAATGGAAACATTGCATTAGGCATTTCAGCTATATAATTCATTACATGATTGATCTCACTTAGAATCTGCTGTTGTAAACATAACTTGTCTTTTGTAGTAAGAGTCTTTAAAGATGAAGGCTAAAATACATCATATATTATATATCTGATGCTTCTGTCTAATAACATACACAAGGAAATTGAATTCTTCCCTTAAACAAATGCCCTTGAATCAGGTGCAGGGGGTTAATATTCCCAATGTGGAGTTTCCCCCTAAAGGCAGAGGCATCATTTAGCTTTTGCAGGCTGAGGTCATCAGAGATACACTTAGAGTGAATTCTCTGTCTTGTTACAGCCCTGACAGCTTATTCTGCACACATCTAGTGTGACTGCAGGGGGACCAGAGACAGAGCTGAAGGCCAGTAGGCCAGTGTGAATGAGAGCACCTCTGCAATTGAAGGAGAGTTGTTTTGAGAGGTCACTGTATGAATACAGAATGAATCCACAAGCACTGAATCAAGTCGTTCACAGCCGAGGTGATGAAAATGAAAATTCATATGCAAGAGAAGCTCTGGTTTCATTGTAGAAAAACAGAACAAAAACAACAACCTTTGAAATTCAAAGTTGTTAAACAATGCTTTAAGAGCAGTACAGATGGTGATGGTGCTCTTGAGTGCTCAAGCGGACGGCATAAACTGCATAAAATTTTCCTGCGTCTCATGTGTCATAACAAAATGTCTTATCAAAAGACGGTGGTGGATAAAGCTGCTACTGTGAACAATATGACTTTCCTTGGATAATCTGCTGAGCTACAATCTGTGGGTAAACATTTGCCAGTGACATCCAGTAACAACACATTTCATAGTGCCATTACTGTGCGCTGCCTTCCCAGAAGCACCTCCATTACAGTAGGGTGTCAAAAGATGTGACCCGTTCTTCCTTTCATCTTCACACCTCTTTAATGAACAGTCACATTTCCTGAACTGCTTCCCTCTGATTGACTTTTACCTTTTCTCAGGCTCTGCTCAATTCTGTGATGGAAGCGACTGTTTCTGTGCTGAAGTCAATTCCCTGATGAGCACGTTAACCCTTGGTTGGCTCTGACTTCCTCCTAAACACTGCTGTAGCTGTGGTTCATGAGTAATTGAACAGTATTGATTCTAAGGTCTGAGGGTGACAATAATGAGGTCAGATATCAGGCAACTGCAAAGACAAGCTGTGAAGACAGCTTAATTCTCAATGTCACACATACACACACAAGAAGGAATTCTTTTCACCTATACACACCATGACAGCATCACTCTCGACTGTCTTTGGCAGCACTTGCTTTTGCTCTCCTTATCTGCCTTGCTGTCAATACAGACAACCCTCTGCTCCACTGGGGGCATGAGGAGGTATTGACATTCAGCTCAAACCTACAGCTCTGAGTGGAGTCCAGGGTGTTGCACATGAATTATGCATGCCTTGACGCCAGGGTGCTGAGCAACACCAGTGCCATCATAATTGAAACAATTGAAAAGACAATACCAGATGGGTCAATAATTAGACAGCAGGGGGAGGAAACTTGATCCGGACGCTCCCCTGCTTGCCCTGCCAACCTAACCACCATGCGCATGGAGGGGACCTTTACTGACTACTCCTGGTCCCCTACAGAGCACAGCCATGCACTGCATGAGATGCTGTTTCGTGTGTCTGCACAATAATTCCAAAAGAACACTGCAAACTTTCATATGGAAATTACTTGACAAAGAATTCTGCAGTTATGTTTTGTTTTCTATTAGAAATTCCACATTTATGTTTTAAGCTATATCAATACTAATGTTTTTATTTTAAAATGTTTAAGTTTTGCCTCATTTACAGTTAGCATCCACACAACTCTACCATTTTAAGCTAAAATAAGTATGTTTGAAATTGCTAAAAATCTTGTCTTACTTTGTAAGCATCTGGGTTTTTCTGTAGTCTGGAAGGACAAAAGTGAAGACTTTTGGAAACCATGATGCAAAGAGCTGTCTGATCCCTAGTTGTAGCTTATAAGTCCCTACATTGCATCCCTATCACGTGACCTTTTCCAGAAGAAAATAAGACATCATCCACAAACCTGCTGTTAAATCAACATGGGCGCTACATTACAGGCACTTCTGTCCTTTTGGATCTCTGCTAGCAACTGCTGTGCAGCTAAATTCTGTATTCTATCACGCAGTTTACAGACTACATTCAGAACAGCCAAGCTGTCATTTGAGCAATTAGCAACAATTACCTTGTCCAGTAAGGGTAGCTTCCATGGACACATGTTTCATGGGTGTGAGAATGTGCTGAAATTCTCTCGGAAACTTTGCTAGCCACTGTTGAGATGGTGAAAACATTCATGTAGATGTAGTCCTACACTTTTAAAAGTTCCTAAAAGTGCTGGATGATGACTTTGTGGTTTTCTATGCCAAAAAAAGTTGCCACATATTGTTTATCAAACCCATGTCAGTTTGGATTAGCTCTGGCGTTATTCATTGGTGTCTTCTGGCCTGTAGAAAACAGAGGCAGGTGAATGATCCTTCCTTCCAGCCCTGCACTTTCATAAATCCATACTCCAGGCTCCCAGCAGATCCATTACACTCTCTGGTCTCCTGGCCAGAGAAACAACTCAAGGTGATCGCCATAAAACTACTTACTACAGAGCCATTTCTCACCTTGCAATCTCTTTAAAACAACCCAGGAAACAGGTAGCATGACACAAGCACCTCAGGCAGTGTACTGTATGTCATAAAAAGTTATAAGCAAACATGTCCCAGATTACAGCAGCCTACAGTCAATTTAACATCATTTTGAAGCAACTATTGGATTACGACAGTCCCATACAGTATGCAGCCACAATGGGCATAACTATTTTCAGCACTGATGGTGTAGTGGAAAAATCTCTAAAGCATTATGTAAATCATTTAATATACCTGAACAAATCTATTTTATTAAGTATATTATTACATATACATAATAAACTTTCTTCATTGTGTCTGATGTTTTTCCCCCACTGCTACATTTTGCTGTTAAGATACAGCTGTTAAGAGCTGAATTATTGTACAGTAGAAGAAAATTACTTAAATGTTTAATAAAAAGTGCTTTAAGACATAAAGTTGTGCAGATGTAAAAGTTTGTTTTATTTCATGTGGTTTGAGAGATATCAAAAACGGAATTAGATTAGAAATTCAACCAGCCTTGGGCAATTCAATCCACACAAAGGTACTGTATACCAATTTAAATTTACTGGGAAAACATTGATTCAAACACTACATAAACCAAGTTAGACCAAACCTTAAAAACTCCCAGCCCCATAATATTATCAAAAAGAAGTTTTATTTGCCATTTTTATAGAGTCTCATTTCCGTATTTCTCAAAATCGGCATCCCTCAAAGCACACATAGGCTTCTGTCTATTGGTCCTTTTCCCCATTAAGGTTTATAGAGAGCCATATGCACTTTTATGGGGAGGTTAATGGTTTTTAAGGGCTGCAGCGCAGGTTTAAGTCCATGACATTAAACCCAAAAATGGCAACCTGGGATATACACACAGGTCACATGACTGTATATAAAGACAATGCATTTACTTTACAAAGTGAGTACCCATGTCTGTCTGTGTCGGCTTGTAGCTTCAGAAAAAGGATTCAGGGATGCATAAAAAAGAGAGAGACAAAACCTGACAGCATTTACAATCTTAAAAGCCTAATGAGCAGAAGTAACCATAGCAATTTAGTAAAAAAAAAAAGCATCAAAGACTAGGGAGCAACTATTTAGGCAGGCTGTATTCATGCATAATTAGCTGTGAAAATGGCACTACAGGAGTCTGTTACTCCCTGTTCTTAATTAGTTTTTATCCTTGGTCTTCGATGAGAGGTAAACAAAGCCATCAGATTAAAACTTTGCTTTTCTTCTTGAGACAACAACCCTGTCAACAGAAGATGTTGGTGCTTCACATAAATTCTGCACTATTGTCTGTGAGAAATAAGTGGCAGTGGTTTTTGCTCTGTCCGAGTCACAGTATCAGATGGTGTGAAGCACTGTGCATGGTGGTAGTCATCAAAACAAAGTATAAAACCAAATGAAATAATTACAGCTTGATACTAAGAGGAATCAGTTTAGGAATAAAGAGTATCTGCACATACTGTTTATTTAATACACTATAAGACTGAATTGAATGCTCGCGAACTCCTATGAAGCCATAAGTAAGGGTAAAATGTCTCCTAAAAGTGAAAGGTACTATAGCATAACATATCAATCCATATCAATTACAGCAAATTGACTGAATCAATGACTAAATGTGAGCTTAGGTTAAATAAATGAAACAAATGAACATCTGGGAGAGATTTTACAAAACTGTCAAGGAGAGTTTAAAGGGTATTTAAGTATTTAGAATAAAGAGCTCTGTAGCCAAAGATGCTAATGTATTGGATTGTAGAAATATGAATTGAATTAACTCATACTGACTGTCCAGTGGATTCATGTGGCCACTAGAGAGAGAAGTGAGCTACTTTGCTTATGAAAGTATAAAGTTACTATGCAATGATATTATTTTGCCAAGTTCACAATTTGTTGATCCAGAGTTGAGACTAAACTGTGAAAGGTCTGACCTTTTTTGGCTGCAGCTATTGACAACATAAATCATCCACAAAACAGAGCTTATTTGTGGTTTTCTGTGGCTGTTGTCTGACTACAGAGAGTTAAACAAACAAAGCTATAATGTAAACTATCGAATAACAGCACATGAAGATAATCAGACACAAAGTAATCAGCTATGACTTTTTGTTTGAAGAAGAAAACTTGATGATACCATAATAAAGAGGTGTGCAAACAATGGGCTTTATACTGTCCTGATTCATTGGTGGTTTTGGAAGCCATATGTGTGGTCTGGTATTCAACTTCCCCCTAGTGGCAAATGTTTAAAAAATAGAAACTGGCTATAACCTTTGAACATAAAGTAGTTTATATAAATTGACTTAATTTGTCTGTTACAATTAGTTAGAAGCTCCAGTATTCTTTGCGGGCTTTGGTAATCTTGTACCTCATTGGATCCTGTGTGGGTTGCTTTGGGGGTATGGGGTATTGGGCCCACTGCTACAGACTAGCTGGACCCTGCATACCCAGGGCCAGAGCATGGTTTCTATTGCTGTCACTAAATTAGATTAGCTTCTATTTGTCAGAGCAGCCTTTTGTCACTGATTCTGTTCATAACCTTTGGAGCACCTCCAAGTCTGAGACCATGTTTTTCAGTTGGAGAAGGGTGAACCGTTAGGATGAGTTGATGCCCCAAGTGGAAGAGTTTAGTAATCTCAGGTCCTGTTTGCAAGTGGGGAATAGTCTTTCTTAATCTGTTCCTGCCCTTAACCATCTATAATGAAAACACAGATTACAGACACAGGCAAGGTTCTCTTTCAGCGACTCAATGAAGTTTGGTCATTTGGAAGGAGTTCAGAGAATAGCAGCTGTACCTCACGTCAAGCGGAACCAGTTGAGGCAGTTCAGGGATCTAGTTAGGATGCCTCCTGGATGTCTGTTTCATGCTTGTACAACCATGAGGAGGCCTTGGAGCAGACCCAAGACACACTGGAGGAATTATGTCTTTCATCTGGCTTGGGAATGTCTTGGTGGGCCCTGCAGGACCTGGGTTGGGGGTCTGGGCATCCCTTTGGCTATGGTATTTTATTAAACTCTTATTCAACCATCCTCTTGACTTTTTTGTTATTTGTGCTCCAAAATGAATGTTGTCTTTTCTTTCAAACTAGCAGTAGTTAAAGGTAACTTGTTATTGACTGACGCACCTTCACACAGGATTGCACATGTCGATAGTGTATATTTTCAAGAAAGGCTTTACTCAAGCTCCTGGGGGATGCCAAATTAAGAGTAAACTACAGGCAGGGGGAAAGCTTTTCAGTCTTATACAAAAATGAAAGAGATTTATCTGTAACAAAGACTGAACAAAAATTCATATTTAGAAAAATACTGTTGTAAACATGCAGTCACCAAGAATGGAATTGCTATATTTTTGTTTTTGTTTTTTTTCAGTCTACCAAATATATTCACATGGAGAAAACCTTTGTGCCCTGACTGCTATTATGGCCAAGAAGGTAATGTGATCATTCATGTCTCCTTATCAGTAAAATAGTGCAAAACC
This sequence comes from Apogonichthyoides opercularis, assembly GCA_029814545.1. Classification (NCBI taxonomy): domain Eukaryota; kingdom Metazoa; phylum Chordata; class Actinopteri; order Kurtiformes; family Apogonidae; genus Apogonichthyoides; species Apogonichthyoides opercularis. Next base: position 15,375,109 of record JAPTGW010000008.1, read on the forward strand.
TTCTGCTCCAATTTTCATGAAACTGGGTGGAAGGGTAGGGCATGGGCCAAGGACAAACTCATTCTATTTTGGGGTAGATCCATAAAGAGGTGAAGCTTCTTTGCTTCTTTAACAACCCCCCCACGCACACACACACACACACCACCACAGTTTAATACCGGTGTGAAGTTGGCACCCCATATGTTGAAAATATGAATAAAAGCATTTTCATCCGTTTGTGCTTCATTGTGCCAACTTCACACAGGTCCCATACCTTGTGATTCTTGAACTGGTTCCATTCAAGATTCTTGGAACCTTGTGCCATTAAATGAAACAGGCTGCAGATACACCAGCTTTGAGTATAATCTTTGTAATCAAGGACATGACATAAACTGAAGGCGTTGCACAACACACAACAGAGCACAACATGGTAAAAACTGGTAGATGTAGATTCATTCTCCTTCCAGTTCCAGTTCAGAACCAACTTTCCAGGTTCAAACCAATGTATTTTATTCAACTGTTTGTTATGAATGATTAAAAGTTAGGTCCATGAACCCAAAGGGCACCTGCTCCATATTAGTGAAAAGGGGTCATGAATGTCCTTCAGATGAGAAGATAACTATGATATTAAAATTATGTGATCCTCAACCTTGTTTAACTGAATTTTTCTTGGCAGTGTGTATTACTTAAAAGGATTACTCTACTACTTAACTTCAGATCAAACTTTGAAACAAATGACAGACTTTGGCACTACGGCAGTGACTGTTCTCACTGTGTGTGTAAATATGCCATCACTGTGTGATGAGCCTTTTAAAGCCTTCATTAGTCCAGGTTTACTCATGGACAGATGGGAGGATGCATGTGATGGGAAGGCAGGCCTGCATTAGAGCTGCTGCCATATTCCACTTCAAACCTGACCCACCAGTGGGCCCACTTCATCTGCCACCCACAAGCTCCCTGATGCATCCCGTCATCTGGGGCTCAGACACACCTTGTTACCTCCTAACTCAGCCACACAACGAGCCCACCACAGACTGTAGGAGCTCCTGCACCCCATTACTCCAAAGGCCTCTCACTTCCTATTTCCAGCCATTTTTGGGGTGAGACCACCATCACCACACTTTCTTTCTGCAAGTGTTTATCCTATCAGTCACAATGCCACCCCCCAACCTCTAGTTTCCTGGTGATGAATGACCGTTGGCCGTCTCACTGACAGCTGGGCAGCTGATGCCACATAATTACAGTATCACCATTTAGGCAAATTTACCAAATTACTCCAGTTCTCAAGAGACCTAGAAGATTGACAGGCCAGCCAACAAAGGAAACACAAATATCTAAAAAGAGAGGACATAAAGGACTTCTTGGGACAGACAAGCAGCAAAATTAGGTTTCTTACATTCCTTCAGAGTGCACCCATTATAGCCGACAAAAATCAAGAGAAGGACTTGATCAGCCTACAGAAGCAGAGGCAGTTTTTCCTTCATAAATAATGCTAAAACATCTGGCCTCATCTTGATATCTGATCTTTCTTCTCATAGACAATTTATTCATCATTAACTACTCATGAAATGATAGAGAACCCTAAACAGTTTAATATTTCATTGAATGAGCAAGGTTTGACTATTAACTGTGCACCGTGTTAAACAAAAAAAAGACTTTTCTTTTTGTTCTAAGGAGATTGTCTACCTTACAGTTTATATTTTTGTTTGATTTCATTCCAAACAGGATCAAGAAAAATACTACTTGTGCTAAAAGTGTAAGTATTATATTTAAACCATCACAATGTAAAAATCTGACAGACTGACTGATTGTTTTACCAAACACACTAAAACAATTGAAACAGTCTGAGACAGTCCAAGGTAGACCTTGTGTGGTAAATGGAGAGTGTGTGAAGTGAAGAAGTGACATTTATGATGTGGGTGCTAACAGTGAGCAGTAGGGAAGATGTTGACTTAGCACTGTGCGTGTGGTTAAAATTATGATGGCCACCAGCGTTGAGTTAAGCCCCACAAATTTATCACCTACAACAAAGGATTTCTTTTACTAGCCTTGAATCCAAAATTAAAAAAAACAACACCTTGTAATAGTCATGCTGCGTGTGTTTGATCCATTATGCAGAGATAAAGTACAGTCTGTTCAGCCGTCTGCCATGTTAGCTATTACATTTGTGAAAAGTAAGACTAACAATGTTAATAATTCACTGCTGTGGCATGAAAATCTCATAAAATGTGTTATTGTCATATTTCAGCTTTGAGAGGATTACAGCCCTTCTGTGGACTGAGAAATTCAATAAACCCCTGGGATTGTGGAACCCTTAAAAAAAAACCTATTAGATGAAGTAAAGGACTTACGGTGGTCACTCCAAAAGCAAGGTGTTTTGATAGTTCTGAAAATAGTAGCATAAGGATCCATCTTTTTTTTTTTTAAATGACAATGATTAAGTGGACCATCACAGGAATCAGGAAGGACATATCATGTAATTGAATAATTCCTATTTTTAGGATATCTTTGATAAGATTCCATATCCTAATACTGCTACACACAGCCTAATGCACAAAAACACAAAGTCAAAAGATGCAAAAATGGTCATTTTTACAAGTTTTCTTTGCCATCAAACAATGGCTCAACGTCATTATCATCATGCCCAACAAGTTGCCCACAAATTAACAAATTAGGGGCTGCCTGATGGCCCTCTGAAAGTGTCAGCCCAGCTGCATGTGACGGGATGGAGACTGCTTTGATAAACAAGCTCGGCAGAATGACAATGTTCTGGGGGTAATTTAATCAGAATGAGCTATATGTCACTTAGTAATAGTGGGTACTTTGCTGTGATTTATCTGTGTTTATGGAGAGGAAAGAGACAGAACAGACGGCCTGGTCCCCCAGATTAAATAGGGCATGGGAAAAGATTCCTCATGCTATCAGGGAGCAAAATTTATCACAGGCTGATGATTAGTATTATTAGCACAGGTGCAGTTACAGTAAACACCAGAGACTCCCATTTTAAACTCAAAGTGAGCAGTAGATAAAGAAGGAGGTGAACTGAACTGGGGTGCCTCTCCCTAAGGTGTTTTGTCTAACTATGGTCCCACATGTTTCACTGGAGCTCACAACCAAAAACACAAGAATTGAGGCAAAAAGCAAAGCTGCCATTTTAAAGTTTGCTGCTATCACGCTTACAAAATTATTAGTTAACGATCAGCCAGCTTTTCCATTTTGTCATTGGAGCTGATCAGACTGTTGACTGTTCAGCTTTAAAGCCCTGTTTTATTAGATCTGCTGTTCTGGGTTATTACAGCCATCAACACACATGCAAAAGTATGATCTGTTCTAAACTCTGAGTTATGTGTATTTAGCTAGAAAACCTGTGAAGCCATGATTCATGATGAGTAATTAGGGTTGTACCATTACTGGATGGAGAAGCTCTACTGTGAAAGCATATTTTCTCTCCCATTATTATCATTATAAGTGATATATGGTTTAATTTATTTATGTCTAAAGAGAGATTTTTGCAAGACTGATATTTTCTATGATGATGATCAAAGCTGTGAAAACCTCATACCTTTACAACCCGATAAATGATGTCGTGTAAACGACCATTTTAACAAGTCAGATAGATGGGTCGATCACACGCATTACATAATACGATTGTTTGAGATAAACATGATTATTTTATGTAGTACATTTATTTGTCTTTATTTACCTATATAAAACAGTTCAACGAGACTGAACATTTATCACATTATTTCAACCATCTGGGTGCCTTTTTAATGGCATCTTCTTGAAGCTCTTCTGTCCAGCAGTTTATTTTGATTAATACCTTAATTTAGTATTCCTGTGCTGGGTTCTATATATTTAAGTCATGTAATATCTGCTGTGATGTATGGTTCCAAAATTCTACACCAATGAATATCTCTTTGCGGCAGCATGTATACCCTATGTTTCTACATCTGGTCAAGAGACGTGTGTATTTTTGCTTTATTTCCCATTGTTTAATGTTCAACAAAGGGAAAAAAACTGAGCTGTGGGATGTCAAGAAGATGTAAAACACAAACTCAGTTCAGGAATCTCTATATTTAACTGCATTACTGCGAAGTATGATGATTACACATCACAAGGCCATGTGGTAAAGCCAGGATGGCATAAAAAGAAACAACATTGGATATAACAACATTAGGAAGTCTGCAGGGGGAAGTCTGTTTCACTTTATATACTAATATTATGCGGCTACAGATAACATATGGATTTATTGCATACACAGGGCCAAAAG
>JAPTGW010000008.1:15475767-15487990 GCA_029814545.1 Apogonichthyoides opercularis
TGCTGGTGGTCTTTGATGGTCAGCTTGAAGAGTTCTTACAGAGCTGTGAAATGTCACAGCCTTGTCTTTTTTCGTTTGTGAAATCAGAGAATATTTTTCAAAGCTATGGTCTGTAAGAAGGAAAATACTGCTTCTGGGCCCAGAGCCCTCACCTTAAAAAAACACAAGAAAACCTGTTTCACTTCCATCTTTCCGTTTGCACAGAAACACTTCAAAGACATGAGAAGTTTAGCGTATATAAACCTGATCCCATCTTCACAAACACTTATACTTCTCCATGGTAATTAATGCAAAGTGTTAAGAGGTCATCAGAAAAAGACTGGATGCCCGTGTTCATACAAGTTGTCATATTTAAATGATGTCAATGATTGACTTTTGTCATGCTGTCAAACCTGTACCCGTTTGACCTGAAGGGAGGAAAGCCTTTGTGTGACCGTTCCAGAAATGTCATCCATTACTTCAGTCTAAGGGTTTTTGGTGGCGTCATTTTTTGTCATTCCAGCCTATGAGGTCTAAATCTTAACTTAAAATTACCTTTTCTGATTTGATAATATTGTCATGATTATTAGGCTTTGAATTGATGCATTAACATGGTTTTCAGTAGGAGAAAACAAATCCAGGCATATACATACTGGTTCCTCCAGGTATTTTGCTTTGCTGCAGTGGGGGTATAAAATGGATCTGCTCCAATTACCCCAATTTCTACCTAAAATATGCCACTCACAGCTCTACCACAAGCAGCTTACAGTCTTGTGTTAATAGGTGGGCGGCCCGCGATGAAAACTTCTTTCAGTTCGGTCTTAAACTTCCCCTCATTTCAACCACTCCTTTTATTCACCATCATTACTTTCTTAGGGCTTCCTTTGAACATGGCTCCTGGCTGCAGTGAAATGAGACATCTGATATCCAAGTCACTCAAGATAAGTGCTAGAGCACCAGTGTCAGACACAGAGGCGCAGACACCTCCTTGTTGTTGGAATGGTTAGAGGTGTTACCTGAAAACACATTGAGGAGATGTTTAATTCCAATTAGATGGCTGCAGTTCCTCAGGTTTTCACAATATCTTAAACTGAAGACGCTTTTACCTCAACAAAGGGAACCAAATGTCAACCTACTTCTAGCTACTTTCTGTAGACGATAAAATAATGATGAAAAGGAACTGTATCACCTTAGACAACCACAAATGTGCGTGGAACTGGATAATGAGAATGTATTTCAAACCAGTAATTGAACAACTTCAACTTGATGACACCACCTTTGTGAAAAGCATATAAACTTATAAAAAAATCTCTAGTTTCGTTTGTACTTTGTTAGCAGTCTCTCGTGTTAAAAAAGCAGTGAGTTGAGAAATCATTAAAAAGGGTAATTTTTAGATACAACTCATGAGAGTAAACAAAGTCATTCAGATCATAGAGGAAACACAGTCAGAGTTAGTGTTTGGCACAGATAAGTGAACACTTTGATCACAATGATGGCAGCTCTGTGTGATGAGACCTCCCTTTTTAGTACACCCTCTTTGCTTTAACCAAAATGTGGTTGCCTAACATCCTTACTTCCTGTATTTGTTCCAATCATCAGGGCCATTACGGACTTTGAGGTCGTGTACAATCTATCTTATCTTATCTAGAGCAGCAAAGACTTGGTTTGTTTCACTTGATAACATTAGCCCTGACTTCCTCTAAACCTTGACTGACCTTTTCATAAGACACTCATACACCTAATCTCAAAAGACTAAAGCACTAAATTCACCCACAAACTGTATGTATGTGCTGCTGAGTTGAACATCAGAAAGCTGTGTTTGTCTTAAGTTTCTGTGGGCGCTTACACAGGCATACGGAGTCCATTGTAAAGATAAATGCCAGCATTTAGGTAAGACTGGAAAAAAGATGCTAAGTTGGCTAATTACGGATTTAGTGCAGGAATGGTTACTAGTTACAAAGCTAGAGAGAAGGGCTTCAATTAGCTACTTTAGAGACGTATGCTGGACTGTGAAAACACTTTATGGTAATTCTATCTTTTACCCGCTTTTATTGTGCTGATTAGTGCAGAGGGGGAGAGCGCTCTATCTAATCTGATCACAGAGCATTGTGTCGGGAGTCATTAACCTATAGGAGGTCCTGAGGTTGACAAGTCAGCTCTTACCCCCCCTCTACCTTTTTCATGGAATTCGCTCATCCCTGAGCTTCTCTGTCTCTGCAGACAACATAACAGCAACCACAAAAACATCCAAAGAACACAAAAGATGAGGGGGAAAAAAACAGCCGATAGGGCTATTTGCATGGCTTGTCATTCTTCTACAAACACATGGCTCAAATGACTACTGACTGAGGCCCCTGGGCTTTCCTAAGCAGCAGGATGTCGACCCCTTTAGTCTCTGTTGTTACAGGTTCTTTTCTTTTTCTAGGCAGCATCGTAGTCTTGGAAGATGACGGGGTCAGCCTTTTCCTCAACATCTGGGATCTGCATTAGAAAAGACTAGTACGGCAATCATGCCATGACGAGGCCGTGTTTCATGTCACTTGGATCTGCATTCATATGAATAGAGATCCAAATAGCTCCTTCAGTCAAAACTTTTCTTGACAGCTATATTGCGCAGCACCATGATGTCTACATTTACATTTATATAAACCCACAGTAATGAAATCCAACATCCGTCTACATATTTACCCATTCATTTTATTTAATTTTTTTTTTTATAAACCCTCTTTTTATCCCTGTCACAAACATTACATCCTCTGCTAATCAAAAATGTGAATTCTCCAGCATAGCCAACAGAACCTCTCATCCACAAATCCTAGTTAAACTGTTGTGATACTGAAAAGCTGCCTGTCAGGATGGCAGCGAGGAGATGAAAGGCCCACAGCAAAGATCGCTGCTGATTGCCTGTAGAGGATGAATATGCAAATAAAGGAGAAGGTAAATGAAAAACAAAGCGGGGGTTTTGGCAGCAGCCTTTTACATGTTCCCCTTAATTTGGCATTGGTTAAGAACACGGTAAGTCTATCAATAATGAATTCCAGTCAGAGCACGGAAGGAGACATGAAGGGAAATCAGTCTCCATTTTTCCCTTGTGAGCCCCTGAGCAGTTTTGGGGCCTATTGTATTTCACACAAGCTTTTCAGTGAACACACACTAAGCTTAAGTGACAGATAAATGAAAAATTGAGAGAGATAAAATAATATCCATAACACCTAGCTTACACAGCATCGACTAGACTGGAGTTGTGTGTTTTGGCAGACAGTCCAAAAAGTAGGACACCACAGTCTGCCAACCGCCAGCCCTATCTATTGACCACAACAAGAGCAAAAAGTAAATCAATTATCTGGTCGAACGTCCGTCATGGAAGAAAAAACTGTGTTCAAGACAGACTGATAAAGAAGACCAAGCACACACTTAGTAGTTGTTTTGTTGACACCAGAGCCAAAAGGCACTTCAGCCAGCACTTTGCAAAAGTGTCTTAATATATTTAGCTATGCAGTTCCCCTTTGCAAACATACACAGCGGGGTTGAAAACAACCTGTCTGTTGTCTAAACACAGTGAAATTGACCAGACAGAGTAGACTGAATCCTTGGGAAAAGCAAGCACCTATCCTTTTAAACAAAAAAATGAACTGGGCTATAGATTCTCCCAGGTCCTGAGATAACGGAAACCCAACACCCTCGTCCTCCAGTGGGGCTCTTTGTATGTCTGAGAGAGGGTCAATCAGCAGCCGCTGACAGATGTGTCTGCAGTCGATTTAGGAAAGGAAGCCATGGTGAGGTCAGGCACAGGTTTCATGGCCGTGTCACCCTGGAGGGAAGACAAGGATCAAGCCAGGATGTCGGAGACTGACCTCTTCTCACCTCACAGCCCTCGACACATAACACCTGGATCAATATGATAAGATAATTGAGCCCATTACAAAACTAGCAAAACATTAAGCCTTTGTGAGAAGTTTATGCCAATTTGCCTTCAAATGACAGCATACAGGCAAACAATGTGTATTTTTCTAAAAAATCCCATTGTGTTTTGAACAAAAGAGAGAGCCACTCCAACTGGAAAGCAAACAAATCTAAAAAAAAAACAAAAAAACCTCCACTAAAGGTCTCAGTAGTTTTGGCAGATGCTCCAAGCTTAAGTGTCTGTTCAATTAGACACTCCAGTTAAGATGGCAATCATGAATTAGCTGTGTGCTGATGTGTTGATGAGGCTTAAGTTGGAATACACTCCCTTGTCCGGGCAAAATAGCCAAGCATGAGTTGTCAACATTGGTCAGACACTTGTACAGTCACTTGTCTGGTACAAACCATCCTCATGAGGCCATGACAATTGCCAGGAGTAAAGGTCTACATCAGTTCATGAGCAAACAATAGGGGGATGGAAGACAGAGATGGTAGAGGAGATTTTAAATGAGTTGTGTTGCTGTGAATAACATGAATAGCATTTTCTCATTGAGGACAAGCTGGAATATTGTGTGACTGAAATCTATGGAGATCTGCAGAGTTTTGCAGAGTACAGCTTCCCCATTCACCTATTGTCAGAGTAAAACATTAGTAGGTCTCTAAAGCTAATTTGCTGAGATATTTAGTTCTTTTGTTTGTCAGTTTTTTTAATTAATTATAGCAGGCAGGTGCTCACTCTCAACAGGCAGAAAGCCTGAAGTCTCTCAGCTAGTTATTTTAGTACAACACCTTTCTAAAAAAAACTGTTTGCTTCATGAAAATGAATACAGACCCTTTGGGCTTTCACAACTGAATTGCATAACAGGCTTGGTGTAATTAACACAAAGCCATATTGGCATTAATGAATGACATGTAAAGGGAGTCTCTGTATTAACAAGTGTCACACAGATCGCTGACCCACTGGCATTGACACGAAGCTGATGAACAGGCTTGCTCCATTGCAGCTCGATTCTCGGGGCTGTGGTGTCGGCCTCGTCAGGTAGCCGGAGGGGAGATACTGAATATGACGCAGGGCAGGAGAGAGTGTTGGCTAGGTCAGCTCTGCCGCGCAACCCTTTGACTAACAGGGTGACTCACTGCTGCTTTTTTAGCCTCAAAGGGACAAAACCTACCGTTTGGTCTCATTTAAACACGAAAAAGAGGGTCAAACGGAGAGCGGGAGGGGAAAAAGTCAGTATACGTTAGACAGACTCACATGCCCATTCTGCACTAACACATACACATACAGTACATGAATGTTCTGGAGGATTGCATTCACCTGCTCAATTTTAATGCACTATAGAGGAATTTATTATTTGTTTTTCTTTGTTGGCGTACGATGGTGGGTCACAGACACTGGTGTAGCAAAGATGCAGACGCTTATATCATAATTGCTGTGGTCTGATTTTACAGATTTATTTAATAAAAAGGAGCCGAGTACATAAATGGGGAAAAAAGTAGTTGCAATACCTACAGTTACCAGAAATTGTTGACAGTTGTATTGTAATCAAATCAACTCATCAGAACAGTGAAGATTCAGACCTGTAGTATGTTCAATATACATACACACACAGCGGCAAATACACACCAAGCCTTTTCATCTCATTTCTTTTTAGACATTATTCTAGTTTATTATAACAACATTCCTTCAATACCGATTATGTTTCACAGTCTTTTTTAAAGCGTACCTTGTGTTTGATTCACAGAATGTCAGTTTTTTTTATTTGCAGTATGGATGCAGCATTTAATTCACTTATTTGAACTAAAAATATTTTATTGTTATTAAAGCATTTAAAGAAAAACGTACGTGTAATGAGCAGATCAAAAGAACACACAAAAACAAAACAAATCCCTGATAGCAAAAACACATCTCCTACAAATATATATATTCCAACTAAACCAAGACTGACAAAATCTCACACCGATTTAAAAAAATTAATAAATCAAAAATGCAACAAGTCAGACTATTTCTCTCATTCTCAGCAGCTGGCACACATGATGCACATGTAAACTTTTTTCTTCTTGCTCGTTTCTGGCAGGGAGAGCTACCTTCCAATACATGATAACCTGCTCCTGTAAAGTGTACCTATCTGACAAGGATGTGAATGCCTTTCTCCTTTCCTCCACTCCCTCTAGTGCATCTCTCCAACACTACATCTTTGCTATGGATCCACCGAATTGGAGGGAAGCAGGGGGAGAGAGAGAGAGAGAGAGAGAGAGAAAGAGAGAGAGAGGCAGAGAGGGAGGGAGACACAGAAGCCCCTCCTCCAGATGACATCAGTGGTCTATTGAAGCAAAGCTAGAGGCAAACACAACTCCACATTTGTACTGAGACCTACCCGTGCACCTATGTCCTTCCACAGCCTACAGATTGTGTATGTGTGTGAGGGGGGACACCGATAAACACTGCTAGAGAGAGAGAGAGAGCGAGAGAGAGAGAGAGAGAGCAAGAGGAGGAAAAAAAAAACTCCAATTAGCTCTAGCCTTGTGTGTGAAAGAAGCCTTTTTTTGGATCTCACTTTAAATCCTCATAGCCTGGATTGGATTATATTTTCCCCAGTTTCAGAGGATACCTGTTACTTTCCATTTGTTTTTTGGTTGATTGTAGAGGTAAGTCTGGTTTTTTTTTTTGGTGGTACGGTGCTATTGGAAATGCATCTTTTTTCGAATCTTTTTGGATCTTCAAGAGGAATTCAAAGTTACACAGAAGCGTCAGGGGTTGCTTGTATGAAATTAGTTGCCCTCTTTACCCACCATTTTTTTTTTTATTCCTGGCCCAGACATAACATATTGGTCGGTTGGTTCCGTCGGTAACGCTTTAGGCAACGCGTGTGTGCACTTTTCTCCCATCATCCGCAACGCTTTTTTTTTGGCTCTTTTACTTCACACAGTGCTGGCTGTTTCCACTGAAAAGCGGCAGAGGGGGAAAAAAAAAAATCAGACTTATACTCGTCTATTTGGTCATCTCATGCCCATTTCGTGCCTGCAACTTGCTGCTTCGATTCCATGCTGCGTCCCTGTTCATCCTGCGCATCTGACACAGAATACCGAATCTCCTTCTGAAAGAAATATTTCAAACATCCTTAGTTTTTTGTTTTGGGGGGGTTTTAGGATTAATTTCTTGTCGCAAAGCGCTACATTCTGCAGGATCACATCCCGCATCCTCGTCTTTATAGTGGTTAAAACATGTGAAACGCTCTTAAAGACGCATCTGGGACGCCTAACATCTTTTCGTTGGCTATCGGTAAAATAAACAGTGGTGGATGTGAATATGCAAAACTTGATAGGATTAGGGGAGTGTGTGTGATTTAGAGCCGGCGTCGTAGCCCGAGCAGACTCCCCGGTGTGCATCTGAAATTGCAGCGCAGATTCCCGCGGAGTTAAACATGAAGGGGCAGCTGGAAAACTCCGCTAAATGCGTCTCTACCCGGACAAGTTCCTTTCCCTTTCAGACTCCACTGAAACTAACAGAGCAGATGTAAGCTTGTCTCTAGATAGACGCCTCCGAGAACAGCATTATGTTATGAGGACATTATTCTGCAGGGCCGCAGTCACGATGGTCCCCTAAACGCACCAGCGTAAATACGCATTCAAGTTCCCTTTTACGCACCGGTTGGCTTACCATCAGCGGCCCGTTTAATGCAAAAACATACAGTGAGGTTACATTAACAGTGTCTCTATGGTGACTGTCGCATTAACAAGCATCCAGAAATAGACGCAAGAGGTTTGCAGTAAGATAAAACCTTCTGTTCAAATGACCGACTGACAGCGGATTCTGCACTCCTATGTCGAACCACGGTGCTGATGAATCCAAGTCCTCTGATTGTTTTATTCTTGCCTTACAAGCCTGATATTTGTCCCATTAGATCAATGTAATAAAGTGGGTGTCTTTATTTCTTCTGTAAACGCTCCTTAGGCTGTATATCTTATAGGCAACAGCGAGGTAGGGACAGTTGTTAATCCAATTTAACACAGCCTTATATCTTCGTGTGACAATAAGGTCGCCCCGGCTTTAACAATGACTGATACTGTATACTGACCACGGCCTGAACCAGTAAAAATCACCAAATAGAAGCAGACTTGAGTCCACTTTAAGCAGTGCAGTGGTAGCTCTTTGCTGTGTAAAAGAAATAGTCCAAACATGGGAGACCCTAGGACAGATCTAATTGTCTTCACTAATAACTGCCTGAGGCAAAAGTCCCCAATTAATCGTTTTTTTTTCACATTTCAGATTAACAACTATTAATAACCAGGTCACTACAGACAGACTTGGTTATTGACTTAAAAGTTAAAGCATAAAATATGAATGAGAAGTGGTTCTGATTGTCACAACAAGCTGTTACACATCTGTTACACCTAAGGAGGCACAATTCACTTATATTCATAATTTATTTGGCAACTGAGATGTATCTTTATGCAATCATTTCTAAATGTGAAGGAGCAAATAATTTAGGATTTGTTTTAGTAAAAGGTGTGAACATGGCTGCAAAGCATAAATACTGCAGGAAAAAAAAAACCTTTGCAGGCAACATGACTCAGGAAAAACCATGCCAAAGGGAGGTTAACAAATCCCTGTTTAGTAGACAGGAGTCTGGCCTGGGCTAAGACAGGATCCTGTACGCAAGCTTAACATGAGAATTCAATGTTTTGGTGTTGCTTGTCACATACAGAGACACACACACACACACACATTTCATCTTGCAGTGCCTACCACCCCCATGTGGGGAAAACCATTGCAGCTGCTAGAGATCTCTCCTTTCAGGCTGTTACAAAAGAGAGACCCCCGTCTGTCCTCGACTCTCTGTGCTCTTAATGGGCCTGCAAAAGTATCATCTGTTCAGCCTATCTAAAGCCAGTGCCAGGAGGCCACATACCAAATCTGTGAAGCCATCAGAGATTTTTGCCCATTTTCTCTTCAGCTTGAAATGTGTTCATATGTCCCTGTGTATTCAGACATGACTATGAATGTTCTATTGTGTCATGGCACCACAGCAGTTCACTGCCTGGTGTCGTGACATACAACAGAATAATGTGTGAATCAGTAGCACTGACAAAGTAATAAACAGACAGTCAACAAACAGAAATTACTAATACAACAAAATAGAATTGAAGACTCGCATTGTTTACAATTCAGCATGGTTTCAAGTGTTTTCAGTTTAAAATAAGCACATCATTTGCTTCGTCGCTGAACAATTTCTCAAGAATTGAATTTTTTTCCAGCCTTATTTTACATTAGTCAATATAAATGCGAAGTAAAAACTAAGTAGGATGCACAGAGGAAATGCAACAAATAATCAAACCTGATCAAAAACAAAATACTGTAACCTGCAAATACTATGTCGTGTACAATCAATCATAATTCAAAAACTATACAATGAATTATAGTGAATAATCAACAGCAGATACAAACAGATGATTTCCCACTGGAGAACTCTGCCGTGGTTCAAAATTAATTTCAGGCCTCATGAATAATTTAAAAGTCAGCCATTACTACCTCTGCAGCTCCTTCCTCTTAAATACAAGCCATGTAATATTATTCTGTATTTTACGGAACTAAAAGTCATTATAATCTGCAATAGTTTTGACAAGCATGAAATTGTTTCTATTTGAATTTTTTCCAAAGCCTTTCTTGTGCAGTGTATAACTAGAGGGCACAATGTCCTGGGCTCCGTTATTGCACACTAATGTGCATTTATGCATGTTGAGCTCACAATGGATATCAGTGTCCAGCTTTGTGTGAGCCTCCCACGCTCTCTACTCAAAGGTAACTAGCTGTATACACACACAATTTTACCAGGATGCTCAATTTAACTTGGCCAGTTCAAATTAAATGAAGCAGAAGCCACTGCGACTACTCGGGCAAAAAACAAAAAAAAAACAAAACGTCCACTCAGCCAGTAGGGCTTATTAGAACGATAGAGAAAGACATCCATCACTTACAAAAAAAAAAAACCTCGGCCCCTAGTGATTGTGTGCATCTGAACACAGTATGTTAGTACATTTAATCGAGTATACCTTATTGCCATTATAAAACATGCAGCAGTAAAATATAGGAGTTTTTAAGTTTGCTTAAATCAACCAACTCTGTCTGGGCTATAAGGTCTACTTGCTTGCCTTGAAACAAACAATGGAGAGGGGCCACTCTCCTGAAATCTGATGAGCGTGGAAAAAGAAAAGAAAAAACAGCCAAGCATCTCAGCTGGCGCTTGAAAAGTAATCATGATGCACTTATTTCAAAGTAGACCTCTACATCGTGTACAATTTTACAAAATTAAGCCACTAACAGTGTTCACTAATGAATAATTACTTTCTTTGACCCTTTAGTTAAATTTTATTCAAATCTAATCATCTAAACAACTGTAACAAAAAAAGCTGTTTGGGTAACAATTGTAGCAGGTAAAAAAAAAAAAAAAAGGCAAAATAACTGAAAATGTTCACAGTATCGTATGAATGTTTGACAATCATAAACCCTATTTTGAGAGCAGATAGATCTTACTATGTTCTTGTGATATGATGGTAGACCAGATAGTTACTTTCTTTTATGTAATGCTAAAAATTCAAGGATTCAATCAAGACCACATACATAAAAAATATTTCAGAGGAAAGAACTTTTCAAACTGAGGTGAAAAAGCTATTTAAAATTGAAATAGCTTGACTAAGTGCTCCATTAAAAGTTCATTCCAACAGACAGCACATATCCCTCTATCATCCCACCATTTTCTAAAACTCTCATTACATATTCCACATTTTTTTCCCTCAGACTCCTTTATTCCAGAAGTTAGCAGAGGTCACATCTGGTGCTTTTCCCCAGACTCTAATCTAGTACTAATATAATATTGGACTGTGGACCCATGTTTAGATGGAACAGACGGACGGAGGGGTGTTACCATTAGACAGCATCTCAGGAGTTGTAATTGAGTTACAAGCCTTTCAATTGCCTAATCTTCTCCTTGTCATGGGCTACAACTGTTAAATGGCTGGGCCCCTTGTTCCTAATTTACCTTTACATGTCTTACAGCACACAGTGGCTGCCAGCAGGCCGTATGGATGGTTACATATAAGGTCACAAAGCTATTGTGGAAAGAGGAAACATAACATTTTCCTTGGCAAGGGAAGTTCTATTTTAACAAACAAAAACAGCAGTCAGAGAATGTAAAGAGGATGGGGTGAGGGGAGGAGAGGGGTCATCGAGAGGAGCCGGGAGTGACAGGGATGGATGCAAAAGCTGCCCTCCATGCAAAATTTAAATGGAATTCATTTGTCAGGAGTGCTTTTCAACAATGTCAATATTCAGCAATTCAGAGTGTATCTCTGTGGAATCTGGGCAAGCCATGCTCTGAAAGAAGGCCAGATCTGCATTTGTGAATCACAGGACTATTTCCCTTGTAAAACTCTGAAACCTCAGCTAAACACCAAAGTGGACCAAGGAGAGCAGAAGGGCCCCACCCTCAGTCATTGTGTAATAGTCCAGATCCCTGTTGTCTCCGAGATACACAGATATTTGTACATATCACCATAAAAAAAAACAAATGTGCACTGTTTGAGTTAACAGGCTTTTAAAGGTCAGCAGGAACAATAATTGCCTAGAAGAATGAGTAGAGGTTATTTTTAAATAAGACTTCATGATTTAAGAGATATCCTGTGCAACAACACTTCCCTGCAGTTAATACAGCTTTATACGATTTGGATTTGTCATTTTATTTTATGGTTATTATTATTTCTTTGATGTGGGAAAAAAAAATGTCAACACTTGAAATGTTTCACATAGTTAAAGCATCAAAAACAAAAATTTTAAAGTTGTGTTAAATACATATTACATTCTTTTATGAATCTTCATTAAATTTCAGTCTCTTTGTGTCCAATTACTAAATACTGATCTTGTAAGAACGAGCGTAATGCGGGCACTAAATATGTTTGTGTCTGCTGTTTTTCAGATTACCACCCCAGGTGTGAGGAGGGGACAAGATGAGTCAAACTGCAGATGTGTGAGGACGGCTGGGTCCGCAAGGATAAGCACACTGTCCTGTTTTGCTCCTTAGAGGCAGGGAAAACTTTGCTTATCTGCTTTATGAAAAGGGACCATAGCCCTGGATTAATGTGTATACAGGCTCGACAAGAGAGCAGAGGATTCTGGGTTACCTGAAGACCTGGAGTACACAAGTGAACAGGCCTGGATTGAGCCTGCAGCACAGAGGATTGGCATGGCTCAGACCAGCTTTGTGTCACCTCATCATGCCCGTCGGGCCTGATTACAAAAAGGAGCCGATGCTAAAGCTCGTTCTGTTCTACACACGGATCACTT
>JAPTGW010000008.1:15627331-15639846 GCA_029814545.1 Apogonichthyoides opercularis
GATACACACAGGAGTTAGTACTTGATTGCATAACCATTGTTTTTAATGACTTTTGATGGTCTAATAATTTTTTCCGCAGCTGTATGTAATAGTATGTCATAGGTCAATTCCATCACTGCTAACTTTCCAGGTTTACATTAAAAATACTTATGATTGTCTGAAATCAATGCTTTACCAGGGCAGTTGGGCATATCGCAGGTTCGTGACTCTGTGGCTGTGCAGGCATAACCACATGACCTTGTTCTCTTCTGGTTCCCATTTCCACAGGTGACACTGCAGGTCGACCAGTTACTCCAGTCCCCCTCTCCGTCCATATAGTCTGGTTTCGACAGAAAGGCAGAGAGAGAGAGAGATCCTCAGCCCTGATGCAGGCCACATGCTGAACTTACTCAGGCCTGTTAGCATGCCTCGCTAATAATAAGTGGGGGGAGGACATAAAAGGGGAAGTGGGGAAGGCGCTTAGAGTTCGCTTTTGACTTTGCCCCTCAAAGCAGATACCAAGCAAGCCTGCCTGTGCACACACAAAACATGTCGTACACACTGATTGATCATACGAGGCAGAGGGGGAGTATGTGTGGGCGAAGTTAACACAGTATTTAGTAAACTCCAATAAAGTTATATGATATCCTGTAGTCCATTCACAAATAGAAACATTTTCCTTTGCTTGGATATCCCTGGCACAGTGGCACTATCTGTGATTCATTGGTTTGAAAATGGGAAGTGAAATGGCAAGAAATCCTCTTTAACTCCAATTATCACTGAGCAGATCAGTGTAATGGGAATACATGGAAGCAGTTACACCAGAGTATGACCACTTCATCCCACCACCGCCATCTCCACCGCACGCAAACACACACACATCTTGAAAGCAGCTTTCCATCAATGAGGAGAATTAATGTGGGCATGTTGGGATGGAAGTATTTCTGGCGGTAGTCCAAACCTTTCTATACACCCCCCACTGCCATCTGCCCCTCATTATGAGCATTTTGTATGAATACAGGCCAGATAGCCATCTAGTGTTGCTCCTTCCCTGTTGTACCGTGTATTACAGCGAAGAAGCCGGTGGCAGCTCGGACAAAACTCACAAAACAATTTCATAATAACCTGCCCTCAACCCACAAATGTGACGACTGAATCCACTATCAGGGGTCTGTGATAGATGACCTGCACTGCCTGTCCGCAATTATGATTATTAGGTTTAAAAACCAGGACAGTAATGATGATAAAATATTTCCTTGTCCATTAGTGTGGTATGAAATGAAGGATGAAGGAGCTGACCACAGTGATAAGCCAGAAACATTAAACATGGGCTATGGTTTGACAAAAAAAGATTATAAAATGGCGTTCCTAACCGCTGTAGTGCAAGTGCAAGTGGATAAAATGACATTTTCCACAGCACATGCATTCCTGTTCAACCATGTTGGTTTGGGCATGCTACAACACGGTCCGGACGGATACTGTATGACAGTGTGTGTAAATTCTTCCACAGCAGATTTATCTGTGGGGTTACTTTTGGAGCGTGTTGTGAGAATGGTGTGGTAGCCTCGCAGTGCTTCTGGCCCCATTCCTGCTGCTGAACTTTGATGTTGCGAGGCGTTTAAACTGTGTCACGTAGCTAGCTCCACGCCACATAGGAATCCATCTCATAAAAGAGTGTTAAAGGCTTCAATCAGGGGCTCCCAAAGGCTCGCCTGAGATGACTGCTCTTATTATGGTGACAGCTTAAATCAGCAAATCTGCAAATTACAGATTCCACATCAGGCTATGGCCATCTGTAGGAACCCTGCAGACCAGTGCTCAAATAAGAACCTATATGGATTCACCCACTGTGCATTGTGCACTCATTTCCTGCAGGGAAAAAAAAACAAAAACGCTTACAAACACACACCCTTCTGACATTCACTCTCACCATATTCAGTTTGAGCTTTGCTTCCTCCGCCGGTGCCTCCTCTCCTGTCCCAGTCGACCGGCGGCCTGAGGAAGTTGCTGTCCTCATTTTTGCTCCCAAATGAGCGATCGTGGTCCTCTGTTTGATGGGTGGTGGAAGATGGGGAGGAGTGAGGCCACCAATTTCTCCAGTTTGGAGAAGCCCAGTTGGGTTTGCTCTCTTTACGAAGGCCTTTTTCTTGCTCATGACCTTCCAGTCCATCCACCACTTCAATTGTCACCTGTATTATAAAATGTCACAAACATCAGCATCATCAGTTGTGGAAGCACTTCAGATCCTTTAAGCAAAACTCCAAATGTTACACTACACCATGGAAAACTCTACCCTACCCTCATATTTAAGTATTTGCAGCAAAATATAATTAAAGTTCATAAATAAAAGTATGGAACTGTGGAACTGTATTATTAAAGCTGACATCATTAGATTATTAATGCTGAAACATCAGTACTGTTGCAGAATGTTACCACTGGAGCTGCAGGAGGTGGAGCTACTTTATATCCAGTTTTATAAACAGGGACACCAAATAAATCTAAGGGCTCATTAAATGATTAATGGGAGAGGAAAGAAATAAAAAGAAAAATCTGATCAACAAATCTGTTTTGAGTTTCTGGACTTCTTCTCTCAAAATCACCAAAATTGTTCCACACTCACGAACATTTGCTATTTGTGAGATGTCACCCTACAAACATGTTGAAAGCCACTGGTTATAATGTCCACTGAATAAATCTTAAAAGTAACTAAAGCTGTCAGATAAATGTGGGAGTGTTCTTTTACAGCGATGGAGAAGACCCAGAAACAAGAGACAAATGTGGCGGTGTATGAAATATGTTTGCCTGTCAGATGTAGTGGAGTGGAATTACAAGACAACAGACTACTTTAATACAGAAAATGTGCAGTATTTGGCGACTTTCTACCATATTTATGAATAAAACTGGTCAATAGTGTACCAGGAGGTGACACTTTCTGATACCCTTATACACTATATTGGCCTCTCCCTCTTTCTGTCCTCCTAACACATGTGCCTCCCAGATGAGAGGGGACCACCACCCCTGCCCCACTGCAACCCTCCCACCTCTCGGGCTCTCTCCACCTAAACACAAAGTTCAAAGGGCTACTCAGCCTCCTCCAGACCATGAAAGCCAGATGAATCCCAGGATCAAAGACACCCCCCCCCTCCTCCTCCTCCTCTCCCACAGCCTCACGCCCTTGCTCAATTGGTTGCTCTCCTCTCTTCCCACATCTTGAGATGTTAATACACTTTGTTCGTGCTCGGATTTAGCAGTGATGCTCTCAGAAATGGAAAGACCCCCTTGCTGGATTAGACAGGAGAATGATTTAAACATGGCAGCGGTTTCTCGGCCATCTGCACACTGAGGGACACATTTACATAAGCTGCCGCCTGTCATCCTGCACATGCGTTAGTACTGAGGCATTGCTGGTTAGTGTCTTTCAGCTGTCATTATGACGGACGTTAAGACTTCAACATCTATCTGAAGCTTCACTATGAACCAAGACGTATGAAAGGGGGCAGAGGGAGATAGAAGGAGAATAAAAGGGGGTAGTGGTGTGCACCAAACTATTCTCCTTCTTCCTGTTTGTTCTTCCTGTCCTATGTGCTTGAGTAGTCATGTCTTACAAGTGAATGAAAACATGAAAGCAAGTGGCAAGTGCCGGACACACATGATCACCTGTATGTTGGGATTCTGTCCATTGATATCAGCTTTGGAGAGGTCGGGAAAATTGTGCAGATCTAAGAGGAAAGCTCCAGGACTGTCTCTGTGCAGGCTGCTGCCGGTGCCTTGAGCCCAGGGCAGAGTGGCAGGCCGGTGGGCTAACCGATGTTCTGGACCAGACCTCCGGTCCTCAGGATCCTGCTGAGTAGATGAGCTGCTCTTTGCATTTATATTGTTCTGTTAAGGAGAGGAAAAAAACCCCATAATGTTAATTTAACCACACTCTCATAGGAGTTTCATTCTATTATATCAATTTTTCATATCTTTGTGAATCAGTTTATTCCTATTGACGTCATATTAATGTGTTTTTTTAAATAAATATCAGCCTATTGGGGGACAAACATCCAGTTCATGGTCATATTTACCACCAGTCCTGATTTAAAGTGGCACACACAGTGGACACAGTGGGTGTGGGGACAATCTGTCAGCGATATTGAAAGAGACACACACGGATGAAGCAGAAGCTGACTTCTTAATATGTCCTATTAATGCTGTAAATTCACTCATTTCACACTATATGTAAATGCATTTTAACATTCCTAAATTAATAACACTTTTCATTTTTCCTCATAATGATTACATAATAAATAATGTGTTAAGATCACAGAATTTTTTTTGCCATAATCGTTGCTTTGCATAATATTATTATTCTTCAGACACTGAAGTGTATTCTATGTTAAATATATGGGTGGGATGAAGTCCGATGTATAAAAAGTAGAACCTAATCTAACTCAACCAAACATGTGCATGTGTGATTGCTCTGTTTACCACCTGATCTCTCATGCTGATAAGATGTTGATGCATCCATAACCTCTTTCAGAAATCCAGCAAAAAGAAGGAGCCCTTGACACAGTGGTGTAAACATCACACTGAGCTCGGTGTGTCCGTCTGCTTCCACCAGAATATAAACTGTATATAGCCTGTTTTCAAAGTCAATGTCACAGCGGGACTGTATATTTTTCCATTTTTAACTGACAGCGTGCTGCTAAAGTTGTAGTAATATGATGTGGACATATATAGCATGTTTCTGGTGCAGCCTGGGAGAAAAGAAGTATGTGAGACTGATCGTTTCCCTGCACTGAGGCTTTACACAGAAACCTAAGCAAACATTGCAAAATAATTACCCCTGCCTTCTTGTAGACAGAAAAACATTTGGTCTACTGACAGGGGGGTTGTAAATTTGTCCCAAAAGGACAGTTGGGGCATATGTCTCCTGTCAGGTATGCATAGAAGAAACAATTACTCCTCAATTGGACAGACAGCCATAAGTAGTCAGCAATCATCCATTCTGGGGTGGTAGAAAGTAAGATCAAAAGAACCCATCAATCATGTTCCTTGTTTTCTTTTTCATGTCCCATTTCTTCCTCCTTAGTGTTTTTGTGGCTGGGCTGAGGCCTGAGAATATGGCAGCAGTGCTGTACGGTTGCGGTGGCCAGTCACAGACAAAGTGTCAGCTCAGCCACATTGTGGTGGGCATAAAAGCCCCCAGTGGAGCTGTTTGTGTCCAGCCAAGGTGCACTCTGGGACAATATAGCCGCTGTAAATGGAGCTGCGCAGCATGGGAGGAAGGATTATAAATGTACATGTAACTTAAATTCAGCCACAGGGGCTAAATAGAAAATAGACTCTGTATCCATTTAGAATGACATTTTAATGCAGTACCAGAAACAGACGCTGTTTATGCGATCATACAATCTATTTCAAAGAACTCAAAAAGCATTCACAACACATTTTTTAATGCGAGCTACCGCCGTAATTACAATGATTATAAAATTGCCCATAATTTGAGGAAGGAGATAGTTCTGCATTTTGCCCAAAGCCACCAAATAAAAAGAGGGAGAGGTTTTAGATTAGATTCTCAGATTTATGAGATCGTACGCTCAAAATCATAAAACTTGGGGAAAAGAAGATTCTGAAAATGCAGTTTACAAGCAAAGGGCGCACATTACTTTTTGTTGACCAAACAATTATGGCTTGAAGCAGAACATAAGAGGGTCGATTCAACAGCATAGTTTGTGCATCAGCTATCGACCCATTATGTGAACATCACAGGATCCTCTCTCTGGTTTTATCATAAGTACTTGGGCTTTGAGATGCCCGTACGATAACCCGGCTTTTCAAGTCTGCAGCCTTCAGAAGTCACTCACAGGCTGTAATGCAGCTCTACTGAAGGAGAAGCTCCAACACCAAACACTTACAGGTTCAATCACCGTGTGAAATACCGGTACATACCTGGCGTAGTAAAGAATATAGAGGGTACGGCTGATTTCTTTTCTCCTCGTTTTGTGGATTATGTTTACATTTAACCACAGACCACACAAGTAGCTCTTGAGTCTGGACGTACTGTTTTATGATGCTGATACAAAAACAGTCATTTAATCCACTGCCAGAAAACACTTAACTACCACACATTTTACAGCTACTAACACAGACAACTTCTGTTTTCCCAGTTTAATACTATGAGCTCCCTTTTTCACACGCAGTCCATCCATAGCTTTTAGGCTCAGACTGCTGATTAGAGAAGAAAAATGACGGTTGTTTCACCCATTTCACCATGAACCATCTTAGTTTGTTAAAAATAAACTGAGGCACGGTTGCAAAAATATTCAGATGAATCCTCTATTATCCAATCTAATCTGAATCCTTACCTCAAGACCTATTAAATTCCCTTTAAACATGTCATTTGATTGGTGTTTAGATCATGCTGAAGAAATACAAAAAATAAATAAGAAAGTTGACTGATTCTGTTCAATTTTCAGCAAGCAAATGTAGTCTCTTTTGTTCCTATTGGCTGTAAACTGAATCCATTCATTAAGAAAATGTAGAAAATCCCTGCAGTCACCAGACGTTCCTTAATATTGTCCGCCAGTCGACATCAGACAAATGCGATTGCCGCCCAGTGACTACATTCAGAATACTGAGTCGTTTTTATTCTGACCCAAAACAATAACATTCTATAAACCTTTTTAATACTATCGCTCCCTTTGGAAAATTAGCATTTTTCCCACACAGTCTCTAAAAGTCAGTGTTGCATGTCATAGAAACATGTTCAATTTTAGCACACTCACAGTCAGCCTCAGACAATGGATGCCACTGGAATGTGTACACAGTTTAGTGCTTTTCTTTACTTCTTGCCAACTGGACAGATGCTGATTTTCTCACAATAATGAAAAACATCCACAGCTTGACGCCAAAACACATTTTTTTAAAAATATCAGTTGTAAGAAACCGAAGCTTTGAACCGATATGTAAACAGGAAAATTGTGACACGATACTAGTGGAAACAGTTCATCACTTGGACAGAAGCAGGAGGGAAGTTTACTTCGTACGAGACGAGTGCTAAGATTTCACTTAAAGGGAGGTTTTAATTTGTGTGTTAAAATCAAGGAAAATCTGAGCATGTTGAAATAATGGAAAGAATGCACGATGTGGGTATTAGTCACTGGAAAGGAATGGCAGCCAAAAATAAATTCCTGATAATGTCTACTTTCACACCTCTCTCTCTCTCTCTTTAAAACAACTCAGTGAGAAAAACATGCTGTTTTCCCATTTTCGTTCGTATAGATCAGACTGTAACAGCGAGTAAGAGTGACATGTCTAAAAGCTGGAATCAGCAGCGTTCTTCTTTGATGGCAGGCTGATTTACAGTTCCTATCACTCATCTGAGATCTTCCTCAATGAGGAGCGAGCTTTAATTTGGAGATCAAAAGTGACACACCATTCCTCAGTTCATCTGGGGCCTCCCAGGATGTCACCCCCCACTCTCAAAAGCATGAATGAACACTTGCACACACAAGCCACCCCCTCTCTGTCCTCACAGTGTCTCCTCTTCTTTTCCCGCTTCCCCCTTTTTCACTTTGTGAGGGCTGCTTAAAGGGGCATGACTCCATTTTCAATTGGGAGCAACTCAGGGGTCCTTCCCCCAGGGAGGCTGGCAGGAAATGAAGGCAGTGCACATTGTGCCAGATGCTTTTCAACACTATACTTATGTAGGTGGTGGAGAAAACTATCCTTCCCCTGTCACATGCCTCATCCTGAGTGTAAGCATTGGTTTATTTACATGATCAAACTCCTTTTGAGGACAGTGAGTGAACAAACACTGCAAATATCAGCTCTAAGCAAAAACGTGAAATAAACGTTTGCTCATTAGGAATCATTGTTTTTAATCTAAATGCTAATATCACTGTGCTCCAGTGAATGAGTTTGCGTTCGTGGGTCAGTGATGATAATGTGCCTTGAACCACACAGTGTTGTCGTCCCACTACAGGTGCATGGAGCCGCATCCTGTCATTTGTGTTACTGTGAATGACATTTTAAATATGACACCTTGGGACGACAATACACCCCCTGGGCCGTGACAAGCCCGGCTGAAAGATGACATCACCGTCTTCAGTGGCGAACCAGTGGAGCATATCCTCACATAGTTGGAGCATTCATGGGCAAAAAAAAAAAAAAACACTATTCAGCGCCTGTCTCAACATGGGGCATGAGTGGCAACATTGGGCTCTTTCATCACAAGCCAGAATCTCTATGTAAATGCAAACTAATGACAAATGGGATGCTGAGCTTTTACAGGTTGGAATGGGTGGCTACGTATTTAGTGTTTTTATTGCAGTTCTTCAAGAGGGACTCCCTTCTGAGTCTTGTCCTGCCCATCCTGTCCAACTTTTGGCTCTGTGACAAATATGTAATAAATTCCCGGAATATTTCTTCAGCTTTTCAAGCCCTAATATTCAACTGAACACAGAGCTGCTGTTGCATATACACAGTGATAGCAGTGATAAAGCTTTTCATTAATTTCCCCAAACACTAATAAACCATATGTAAAGATATGAACATCCATTTATGACTGAAATGTGTAGAATGAGAGGCCAAAGTGTTTTGGTAACATGCTAAATATACATCAAAAAGCAACAGAGGGATGCTTAACACCCTCTAAAAACCCTGTTGATCCCAGACCCATCTTAACCCTCGGGTCAGGATTTGAGGCTCTACAGGAGTCTGTGTGCTTTATGCTGGTGTTAAAATGGCCAGTTAAACTATTAAACCTGACTGAAGTGGTGTCATGTGGACTCCCTTGTGAAATTTTGGTTGAGGCACTTGGAAACCAGACCAGGATGTGGTAAGGTGTGCAGATTTGACACCTCACACAGATTAAAGATGTCAGATGTTAATAGAGGCAGAAAAGTCTGTTATATTGTGTGTGTTCTATTGGATATCTTATATGGGGAAGGGCAGCAGGCAGTTTGATGCCACGCTTTCTTAAAAATCAACTCGGGGGGGCACCTTTAGGGGTTGAGCGCTGACCCTCTGTCTCATGGACTGAGCTTCTGGATGACAGTGATGAGCACATGATGACAGAGAGGTGCCTGGAGCTACCATTTAACCCCCAACAATAGGGAGGTGTGTCTGGTGTAGGGGGCTGATCTCTGACCCTGCCTCTTCTTCCATCACTCTGCTGACTGACTGCCATTCCCAGGGGACACCCAGGGAAGACCACATCCATGAGTATGTCAACAATTCCCCAAGACCGGGTTTAGTTTGCCACGTGAGCATATATGAAGCCTATATCATCAGGTCCATCTGCCTGATGTTTCCCTTGAATAACCTTTGATTCTAGTGGACATGTGGACTCACCTCTGTCAGTGCTGTGTCCTGATCCAGGCTCAGAGTTGCATTTCCCTGGGGTAGTGGGCTGCTGCGGAGCACCGTGATGTGCAAGGTAAGGAGAAGGAGTCCCAGGAGCAGCAGCAGTTCCGCCGCCAGACGCACCATCCTCTTAACGCGGCCGCTCTTGGGAGCCTGCGGGGTGACCGGAGCTCCGACTCCGCCTCCTCCCGGTGCAGAGACCCCAATCTCCGGATCCGCCGGGGACGAGGAGCCGCAACACCACTTGGGAGCCACTTCGGGAATCAGAATTGCAAAAAAATGAAGGGAAAAGGATAGGAAGGGGGCAGTCAGATGATTCCAAAGTGTTGAAGTTTTAGTGGGATCCAGTGGGTTTTCTTTGGAAGCAGTGGGTTTGTGTCAAATGAAGCGTCACACTCCTTTACTAATTGTTTACTATTGGTTCATTTAAAGCCAATTGTGATCAGAGTTGAGGAGCTGATCTGCCAGTTTGTGGACACTGTCGAACTCATCCGACGCGCAGCATTAACACTTTCGGCTCTTGTTGCGCCCTCGTCAAATGTTTAACCTCATGAAACTTGCAGCCCAGTCACCCCACGGTGTCCCCGCCACATTCTCAAACAGGCACTTTAGTTTTCCTCTGGTCCACTTCAACGGATTTGCGCATTTCTCGTTTTGTCCACATTCTGCGCTATCCAAAGCGTTATTCAGCGAGACTACCTTTGGAGAAAAACGCATAGGTAGTTAAAAACAAAAGTGTATCTTCCTCTTTGAGCCTTCTTGGTTTGGTCCTGAATGCTTCAAATATGATACTCATCCATTCTGTACGCGGGGCTGGTGTGCGTCTCCAAAGAGTCCTGATGGAGGAACAAGTCAAACCAAACCAAAGTACGACTTAGTGAGACACACGCTGTTCCTGTTGTGCGCTCTTGAGGTGGTTTTATACTATACGCCCCTGTGCTGGCTCCCTCCCCCTGGTTAACTCTTTCGGCCCTCTGAAGCAGTCCTCCCCAAACTCAAGTCAACTCACATCAACTCTCCCTGAGCCCTTTTACGCACCGAACGTATATTAGATTATGCGCAATTTGCGTAAAACTTAAAATGCAAAACACATCCTAACATTTTTCACTTTTTAAAATAAATCTCAGCGTCTGTCAACACTGCAAATGCAAGTTGAATTGTTGGATAACCACCTATAAGAACTCCTCAAACAGGCTCCGGGGACCGTAGTGGTGCTTGGTGGTCCCCGCAGGCGCACTGGGCTCCCAGGTGCGTCTGAGGGCAGAGGAAGACACCCGGAGGCGCTTGACAGGAGGTCTCAATCTCCTGTTGACATGTGTACAGCAGCAGCTTCGGCTCAGCCCGTGATTTAGACTCTGTTACGGAGGGTGATGCAGCACTTCACTTAAGAAAGACAAATGGTGCTAATGTGATTAGAAGTCGTGTGACTTTTTTATTGTCCGCTTCAAAGGGCAGGGTGCTGTGTCAAACTATGCACCAGGCAGGGATGCTTCTGTTTCTGCATGAGCATCACATACACCCCAAAACACAGCATACAGCTCATCTACTTTAGCTCCTTTTAGGTCACAACAAACACTTTGGAGAGAAGTAAAAGAAGTTATTTATGATTGCTGGTTTATTGACGCCTTTATTACTTAGTGATGACGCATATTTGTGTTTTGATTCTGAATCCTAGCATGTGCTATGAGACAACTTTTTCCAATATTATTCTAATGGCAAGAAAGCCATAATAGAGAATTTTGTAAAGTTGATGAATAGTGAATGTTGTGATAGACACGGATTTACTAACTTCAAAAGGGTAAAGTGTATACATTGTTTCCCAGAAAGATGGAATAATATATTTTTACTTATGAAATGAGTTATTTTGATAAAGTGTAACTGGGACTATTTACATTAAAACGTTAAAAATTCACTTTTAGACAACACACACACACACACACACACACACACAATATAACTGAAACTGTCAATAGTTAACTAAAAATACTAAAATGCTGCAGTAAAAATGCATAGAATCTGTTCATGCTGGACATGAGTAAAATACACTGTTGCTCATTAAGGTGGAATACAATATTTTTTTAACCTCTTCTCATAAAATAATTGTGACAATGTGATTTATTCTTGATACAGTGTAACAGGGACTCAGCATGAACTCATTGAACCTGGTCAAAGGTGATACTGATGTAGGGACAAAAAGAAGAATGTGTCTGAAAACAAAATTATTCCAACTTCATGGGCAACAGTAAAAACCCAACCAAAAAAAAAAGGTTTTATAAGTCATATGTGACATCTGTCATCATTCCATCTCTTTTTAAGCTTTTCTAAACCAAGTTTTCTTCACATTATCTAGGAAGGAATGTGTTATTCCAACTTCATGAGCAACAGTGTATTTTAGAGGTACTTATGGTTAAGTAGGTTGTAAAAACTAAAGGTAGATACTACTCTAGTATCCAAACACCTCACACCTGAGCTTACTTTTCCAGCTCCCCGTTAACAAAGCGGCCTCCAGTACACTTTACTGCAATCTTGAGTTACAGCCGTACTTAGTCCAGGCGCAGCAAAACTGTCTTAACCATGTAAATCTGTCCTTTGTCTGCTTCACTTCAAAAATCCCTTTCCAGAATAGAAAAATCTCTCTCTAAATGGGAAACAGAGAGCAGTGAGAATGGCTTGCCTGCTTTGGATACAGTGGTGGACATCAAAGGGCTAGCAGAGGATCCCCCTTCAGAATAGCAGCTACATGCCATTCCAATAAGTGCAGTGTATTTGGATCTGCAGTTCAAAAGAGCCTGGTGCAGGCAGGTCTCTGGGGCCTTGCCACCAGTAGTCTGGCTGCACAGATGTTTCAAATGCCAGCATGGACCATTTGCCACTTCTGCTGAAGCTCAGGGCAGTTAGAAGTGACTGGAGGGAAGTTTGGCAACACACGTGCTTCCCACCTTTCCTGACAGTCATCTTCTATTACTCTGACAGGGCTCTGATACTGATGTGTGTGGTGTGGACTGTAATGAAGGTAATGTCCAAACAGACCCTCCACTGAAACATCAAAAAAGTTTTAAAGTATTGTTAAGAGACTTCGAGAGAGCTTCTATGGTGTGCTCATGCTGCATCTCTTCCACTTTTAACTGTATTTGTTCACATATTTATTGTTTTATGTATTTATTTTTATAACTATATTGATTGTT
>JAPTGW010000008.1:15746877-15757423 GCA_029814545.1 Apogonichthyoides opercularis
GTCTTCTCCCCACCCCCCCCCGTCTTCATAGTGCGGCAGCTCTTGGAGCTGAGGGACTGTGATTAGGACAGAAGAGAACTGGCTGTAAGACAGAGACAAACTCAGAACTGGGTCATCATTGTTTCTGTGTGAGGGCCCGCTCTGCAGATGAAAAGCTTGAAGACAAGAGGAGCAAACGACGCTCGATACAGCACCGGGAGCCCTTAGACATTTCTGGGCTACAGAAATACTCATGCAAAGGAGGAATCGGAACTGCAACACAGAATTTATGTAATAAGAGCTGAATAAAACATGCTGCTAGCCTGCTTTTTTATCTGTGAACCTTCAAGTAAAGAATCATCCATTGGTCCACTGACGCTGCATGGCAGAGATGCAGAAAAATCACATGGACTTGATTTGTTCATGATGCACAAGACAGGTAAAACCTTGGTTGTCAAAGGGTAATAGTATTTTGACAATGATCATCATTTTTCTCCTTCGCTCTCATGCTCTATCTCTCTTTCTCATCCTCCGCCTTCGCCTCTCTCTCTCTATCTTCCACCCCTTTAGCAGATAGTCTGACAGGGTCTGTCCCACTGGCCAACCATTCAGCACTCATCATGCGCATCATTTCCTCTCATCATTCCCCCCGGTGTGCTTCTTCCATCTCCTCTGGCCTATTCACTCACCATCAACCACTCCCCATAAACCCTTTTATTTGAGTATGTGTGTATGTGAGTTGGTGTGGAGTACACAGAAGTGGTGCACTATAGATACAAATATGCGTATTATTACCTGTTTGGTTGATATAGATATCTTGTTGAAGGCAGCATGAAGTATCTTACTTAGTATCATTTTTTGATTAAATCTCTCTGATCTCACTATCTGATCATTGCCTGATTTGTGTGAACATGCTCTCCAATCAGAAAACTAGAAACCGTCACTAGTGGCTCTATTAGATGGCTGCCATGGTGTTTATGTAAATTAGTAGAAGAGGAGGATGACAAGTCTCATAGTGCATGTGAAAAAGTCCTCCTCCTTGACTCTTCACTTCAAACGAACTTCTCTGTTCACATGTTGTTCTTGTCTTTTTCTTTCCCATGATTCATGTGATGTCTGTTGCTTGTGTCAAACCTTTATTGAAAATCAGAGTCAGTGGTGCCTTGGCCTACTTTCTAAACCATCGAGGAGCAAATAATCAGCCCGAGCTGAGGATTTGCCTGGCAGTTTCTCAAATATAGATGGCTGTGAAACATCCTCTTCAAGTGTCGGGCTTTGACTGGGAGACTCATTTTTTCCAGCTGAACACAAGGATACTGAGACTTCTACTGCCATCTAGAGCATGTTTTAGAGTGGTTCATGCTAGATGTCTGGATAGAGAAATAAAGATGCTTCACAGAACCAAGTGATTTTCTACAAGTATATTACATATGAGCACATCGCAGTTCACATTTTAGACCCGCATTATTACTGTATATGAAATGTTTATATAAAATGTGTCAAATAGCTTAATGAGTCCATATTCATTCAACACACATGAAAATATTGAATCATTTTCTTTAATGTATCTCTTACTTGTTGCCTAGTTGTTTAATAAATGAATCTCCTCATTGGCACAAGTAAAGCCAGAATTCCAGGTACCAGAAACTGCCCAGAGGTTTATAAATGAACTGCTTGTTGTTCAGAGTGTGGGACCAGTAACCAAAAAAAACAAGAGTGAGTGAGTGAGAGTGAGAAAGCCAAGGATCATCAGAGGCTTAAACCCTTTTGATATATTATCCACCTCATTTTATTGTTTTCCCCAACGTTATAAATTTTTCTTCCTTTTCTTTCTTTCTAGTCTTGCACACGATTTAAAACATCCAAGTTACTCTTTGCAGATTGTGTTCCACACTGATTTTTCTAATCACCGTTTTCATCTTGCTTTAATTAAACCTTTTATTGGACAGAGGCACGGGCCATTATGTTCTCTATATTTCAGAGAGAATGGATTGGAAAATGACTAATACCTTATGCTGACCTTTCTCAATCGCTGCCTGCTGGCAAGGCTATGCAAAGCAATTTCACTAACATATTTATCTCATCCAGAGCACACCTTAGACTTAATCCTAATGGCCTTTTCATTAGACTTTTAATTGAGCAGTGTGGAGAGTGTTAAAATGTGTCTCAGCAGCTTTTGAAAAGTAGCCCCATGTCAGATCCAGTCTTGGCACGTTAATTTGTGGTAGTTAAACCCACGTTAACCTCTCAGTATATTCATCAATCATGCGTGTTCTGTCTGTTTAATTCCTGATATAGCTGTGATGCAAAGTAAATAGCGTACTAATCATCAGAGCAGTGTCTGTGATTTATTACAGCTAACATTATAACAGTCATATTACATCTAATAATTGCAGACCTATGCTATTAAAAAGACGGCCATATGCAGGATCTATTGGATGTGTTTCTGAAAGATCATTTACTGTAAAATCTGAAAGAGTGAAAGCAGTTGTAATAATTAAATGAGGAACTGCAGCAAGCAAAATACATTTTTGTTGTATTTCACACTGATCATAGATGCACAAAAATCAACATAAGCAAAGATAATTGGATAAATCTACCAAAGAATTGCACCTGCAATTATAGTCAGGAGCATGTGATTTTTTTTTTATTACTTCAAAATGTTCATCCAGACATGGAACATTAGTGTTACACATAGCCTGCGCTGTATGAATAATAGGATTTAATCAGAGCTCATTTCATAATCAACTCCAATAGGAATACTCATCTCATCCGACAGTGGTGTGAAGTTTGTAAGGCTGCCAGTAGGTGGCACTACATCCTCAACTTGTCTTATTTAGCTTTGTATGCAGTGAGAATATACCAGGGACAAAGGTCAAATAACACAGCACTGTTGACCAGGATAGGGTCAACACATAAATATCTCCAGGGACTTTCTGAAGTGGCTAGTGCTGCTACTTAGTGTGAGATTTGCCAGAGGAAAAGGCAGAAGTCCTATTTCCACCNNNGCAAAATGAAATCAGAAGCCCCTGGGATTTGGCTCTGACCCTCCTAGCCCTCACTGCTGCTGAGTGATTACTGAAATATAAGAGGCTAGAAGGTGTGGGGCTCTATTAACTACACATAACTCTGGTGCAAAGCTTCATTAAAAACCTTAATATGCTGCAATGGAAAGTGTGTATTGGTAAAGGTAATTTTTTAGTAACTTTACAGTGACTTCTTCTTTAATTCATTAACAGACAGTCATATATGCATAGCACAAAAGATACAATAGATTCTTCATCATGCAACAAACCAAGCCGTGTACGATGTCTAATTCACGACTTAATGCCAATTTTATTTGTTTAACGTTTAGTGGACAGGAATTCCTTTGGTTCGCTTCAGACCTGCATGCATTTTATTGGCTTGTGTGGGATTTAGGCAGGAAACCAGAGCTAATGCCCCCTCTCCCACTTCAAACGGATGCCAGGCACCCTTAAATGTCATGGGGTGGTTAGAGAGTTGAAGAAGGTGGGAGGGAGGGAGGATTGAGGAGTGAGAAGCCAGGGCTTGCTGGGTGAAAGGGAGATTTCCAGCCACACGGGGCTCACCTCAGAGCTTATCAGTGTATGCTGGATGTAGCTTTAGGAGGCTGCTAAGACAAAACAGATGCAGTAAAGGCTGATCTGTGCCACTTCGTGTCAGGTAGAGCCAGGGTCAACCTCAGGCGTTTTGGCGGTGTAGGCCAATCTACAACTCAAACTTGCTGCAGATGTTCCTGACTAGTGCACAGTGCAGCGTTAAGTCCTGCGGTTCATCTTTCTTACTTGACAGCAGTATCCTGAAAAATGTTGAAGGTTTCATGGTGTCACTGCAATTACGTACCCCGGTGGATTTCTTCTAGTTTTCAGATTGACAGCTCACAGTGGTTTATATTTGGAGTATCAAAGTCTGTGAGTGTGTGTTCTGGGGCGTGTTGGTCACTGGGAATCCCACGGTGCCTTTCTACTCTTGCCAGCAGCAGTGTTTATAGGATTTTCTCTCATTTTCTCCAGTGTTAATTTATTTCCATAAAGGCAGCCATGACACATTCTCTCCTCTGCTTTCTGTCTCTGTGTGGCTTTATTTTACTGAGCTATGAATTTCTTTCCCTGTCGCTCAGTGCTGAATGAACGAATAGGCTACATTGACCTCAGTCCTCTGCTGCATGGTTATTTTAATGATGAGTACCATCGTCATTGTCAACTTCTCCCACTCTCCTCCTCTTTTTGTCTCTTTGTCTTTTATCTCGCTCAGGAGAGTCGACACCCTGCTATTGCACTGTTTTGTGGTTTTGAAGAACTTTGTATTATCTTGCGACATTTCCTGAGGTATGTCATTATTGTTCATTTGTGTCGCTGGGTAAAAGAACACATTGTGGCACGGTCGACTTCAGTTTCAACTCTCTCACTCTCTTTTCCTTTATGGTATCATACTCCTCCCTCTCAGTGGGTCTGTTTGGCATCCACAAAATGCCATCTCTCTCATCGTTAGGATTACATGGAGCTCATTTCCCTTTGATTGCAGAACCATTAATACACAAACGTATTGGTGGCTGATCTATGACCTTTCTCATCAACTGACAAGTAAAGCTGGTCTCATCACTTCTCCTCTCAGGCTCTTTGGACCCCAGAGGTCTGGGTCAGGGTTTGAGTAGTGTTTGCACTGACTCTCTGTCAGACTTATATGATACACTGCCACTTAACAAGAAAGGAAAAAAGGATGAGAAATGAGGCATTTCCGGGCCCATGGGTTTATTCCTACAGCACCGTAGATTACATTACAACGTACAAATGGGAGATATGACTCATTTTGAAGAACTTTGCTTTGAACATTGAACAAGATAGTTTCAGTGTCTAATCTACATAAAGAAAGCTTAAATACAGAGTAAACAGGGCATGATTGTGTCATTTTCTGTCTATAGGTTTTACTATGAAAAGTCTTCTTTGGGTATATTGTTGTAATTATCAAAACTGAGAGTATGAAGCAATGGGTAGAATAAAGAGGACTCAAGGAACTCACAAAAACACATATTGCCACGTAAAATTACAAACTATAGTTGTCTATGATATCTAGGAACATTTTGGTGTTCAAATATGGAGATGAAAAAAATGACACGGCATATGGGTCACTCCACAGGTCAGCAGCAATTTATAAAATAAAAAGCACTTAGCACTACTTTCACACCACATCCTCTGTTTTTATCTGTTCCTCTCATTTTTCAGATGGCCATCACCTTCCGCCGAGGAGCGGTATCCATGGTGACCACTTCCCTCTCAGAGCAGACTGTTTGCATGGGATCAGGGTTAACTGCCTGCTGCTGGAACAGGAGGGGCTGATGGGAGGTGAGAGTGAGTGGGGGCTGACGGAGGATGACTATCTGAGCGCTGGGTCCCTGCAGGAGGAGGTCAGTCAGCTCCTCTATTGTAGAGTTGACCACTGGTACACCGTTGACCTCCACCAGCCTGGAGATGAAAAACACAAACAAAAATATCCCGTAATTTCAAAGAGAGTCTCATCATTATCTGATTGTTAGTTATATTCTTAGACAAAGGAAATTCACAAGTTCTTAATGTTTTTTTTTTTTTGTAACAGTATGTACTGAAGTTAAGGTTCACACCTGAGCAGCTAAATGGAAAATTCAGCCTCAAGTCCTCCAAAATATCAAATATTTATCTGACAGTGTTCTCACTACAGATAATTGCAGGGACTTTGTAATGTTTATTTAAGAAAAAAACACCTATTAGGAAGAATTCACAAATTACAGAGCATGACATATTAAAAGTGTTATTTGTTACATAGAGTCTATGCTCCGCTCACCAGTTTTATTTACAGCTTACCTTCTCGTGTATCCACAGTCTTTGCCAGGACTGTCTTACAGTATGTCAACATCTGTGTGTGTGCTGACAAGTTTCAAAAGTGTATCTACAGTAAATATGTGCTTGTTAATGCAATAATTACTTAATGGTATGAATTCTTTTGTCCACCTTTATTCTTCTGCCAGTGTCACATTACTGTGTTTTCATGTCTCGGGCCTGGGTTTCTATAGAAACTATGCGGTTATGACAGAAATGGGAGGTATGACTGATATACTGAAAACCACTCTCACTAACAAGTGGCCTCTTTGAACACCTGGATAAATGACTTAGATGGAAACCATTGTAGTGTTTTATATTACCTGTCATCCACACAGAGGTGACAGTGGTCTGCCTGGACCACCACAAGGCCACCGCCTTCTCTGCAGTGACATGTAAAGCCATAGCAGCCCTCAGGCCCCTGGTTCTCCTGGACCACCAGGAGCATGGCAGGTGATTGTGGTGACACCAGCTGGCTCAGGCTGCTTATGGCTGAACCTTTTTTTGTTTTTTTTTCCTGAATGAAGAAAAACATATAAACAGAGAAACATACATATAGACACATGCGAAAAGGAACAGAGAGATATATGCCCCCCTGAAAATGGTTAACATGTTAAGGCATAGCTCATCCATGGGAAAGTTATATTTTAATGAGCTTAGTTTATGCTCATCATTTAGTCTCACAAGATCATGATTGAGTGCAACAGCGATCAAGGAATGTTTAAAGCTTTATGTGTCACTGATGAATTATTCTAATTTCATTATCTTTTCCTTGAGACAAATAAACTAGCACAGCCTTTTTTTAAGTAGCTGAAGGTTTTAGACTATGTGGAACCCCTTAAGTGATAAGGCTAAGGATGTATCATCACAAGGACACAACCAAGATATAATGATTAGCTTAGGAAGAATCGCACCACAAGTAGCTTGCAGGGATCAGAAATAACTTGTGAGCCTAACCACTGAATTCCAGTGCTCCCTTATCCAGCCTCTTGGCATACCCCCCCCTCTTCCCCCTGAATGCCGTGTGAATGCCTTGCAGCAGTAGATGCCGCCTTGCCAGGGTCAGAGGTCAAAGCTAAGGCCTCTCTGTCCTCAGACGAGTGGTCCAGACAGGATATAACCACGGAAACACAACTGAAGCCCTTTGAGAAGCACAGTCTAATGTGCAACATTTTCCCTTTTAGTTTTGCCTAATGTTGAACACACGCCAAGAGCCCAAGGAATTTTCTCTTCATATTCTTCTTGTTTATCCACAAGATCTAATCAAATCCTAAACTACCTGGCCCAGACACAGAGCATTCCACATATCTTAAAAAAAAACTAACAACCAATGGACACATATATTCAAGATTATAGAGGAGACTCATTAGAGAACTGTCTACTGGGGAGAATTTAGGATGCTTTAGGAGGACCTAATTGCCGAAATGGAAAATATTATTCATTATTATATTTTCATTGTTGTATAATTATACAAAATAATCACTATGTTTTTATTACCTTACAATGAGTCTTTATATCTAGATTGAAGCCATTTTTATGCAGTAGCTTAGAAGTGACTTCGTCTTCTCCTTTTTTCAGTTTTGTAGTTGGTGGTATCCAGTATTAAAAGCATTACCTTCACCCAGTATGTTTGAGTGTGGAGCATGATTTAAAAACCACTAAACTAAAAAGCCTACAAAATAAAAATAAAACTGGCTCTAACAACATGTTGTTTTGGCTGCTGATAAGGGTGTATTCACTTGGCTGCAGCTTTACCAATGTCACACACTGAACATTGTAACTGTAATTTGTTTAGTTACCTACCTACCTAATGTCATTTAATTATCTACCTTCTATCTACCTTTTGACATAGATGCCGTATTGTCTCCCTCACAGGAAGTTGCATCTGCAAGAAAACTTCACACGCTGTGAGAAAAGACTTCCTGACAGGTTAGTCAACATAGATGCTAAATGGAAGGATTTTGTTTCATTTATAATGATGGGTATTAGTATAAAACTCACTCCAGTGATTGTGAATGTGGATGCCTTGGCTACAGCTAAGATCTTTGACACAGTCTATCTTGGCGGTAGAAAACTCAGGATGGAGTAATGTAAGACAATCTCACCGCACTGATCTATAACAACTTGTGGCATGCCTGTTTCTAAATAAAAACTCGACAGTATGAGTATAGCTTTCCTAAAATCAAGAACATGTCATAGCAGAGAGGCGAAAGATTTTTCTCAAAACTTTAAGACCAAGAGAGATTAGAAAGAGGGAAAACCTTAATTCTTCAAATTTCCCCTCTTTAATAGTCTGTCTGAAGCTTTTAAGTTGTCCAAGCTAAACTGCTTATTTAAAATCATTTCCGCCATTTGTTTCCCTCCCCTCCTCCTTACACACTCTCCCTCTGTTTCTCTTTCTCCTTCCCTGTCCGCTGCATTATTGATGCTCTCCAGTTGCTATAGATCTTGGAGATTAGACTGCCGATGATGAAATATTTCCTTATTGTCTGCAATTCAAGGCAGCCTACAAGACCAAACACGGGGCGGTCTGCTCCTTATTAGAGCAGCGGCTCCATCAGTTCCCAGGCTGCTCCTCAGCTCTGACCTGTGTGTTAACTCTGATTAAGTCATATGATAAACATTAGCGCTGCTGCTTTTCCCACAAACTCAGCACCTAAAAAAGCGTGGCCCCGGGGCGGCAACGTGACACGGGGCACCTTTCAAAGCCAAAGCCGCGTGTGTCCTTTCATGGCACCTCGTTAGGGCTTCTCCAACGGGATAAAAGACCCACATTAAAAAAGAAGTGGGCTCCTCCGGGGATAGATGCAGATAGTTTTACACATGCTGGCCCATTTCTTCATTGGACTCTCGCAGTGGCTTTTGTCACACACATTCCACTGCTGGTATGGTCACAGGCTCTCGGGTGTCAGTGCTAAACTTCATTTTCTCAGAAAAAGTGCGCGTTCATCTAGAGGACTTCACTCAGCCTTTACCCACTCTCACTAACTGCGCAGCTTAACGAAACAGAGTGGGCTGAATAGAGCATTGTGCTGTCACTCAGGACAACAATGAAGAGAAGATCAAAGTTGATGGACATAATAGTGTCAAGTCAGGAAGTCGTTAACACCTTTCCTGGTGTGAAATACACAGCATATCTATTGTTGTTAACAAAAACTATATGAGCCCATTGTCACTGTGCAAAAAAATCAAATCTGACAACTGAAATAGTCGACGTTAGAGATACCGCTCTCATCAACTTGTGTTGTTTTGGTGTAAATCTAAGTTAGTGATCCAAGTTTAATTTTAGCAATCAAAACATTCTCTCACTCAGAAAGCACAACTGAGATAATACAACTTTCCCACACATTTGCATGACTCTGTTTCACACAGTAAAACTTCAACTTGTTTTTGACTTTTTGTTTTGCAGCACTGCTTATAACAAATGAAATCATACCTTAATATAACTTTCCTCTAGAGCATTTTGGAGTTGAGCCAGCTGTCGGCTGAGATGTACCAGAGAAATTTCTTCTTTAAACACCTCGCAGTTCAGCTTAATTTTTTCCAAAAGACGAACCTCCAACTGTCTGGATGCCAAGAAATTGGATAGATATATGATTTTAACAATGCATGACTTACATAGTTTGAAAAACTTTGCTGTTGTGTTGGTGTGACAGTATAGGAGTTGAAATTTCAGTTTAACCTATCTGCAGTTCTTTATATAAAACAAACTCCAAATATTTGATTACTATTTGATTTACTCTGTTCACTGCTTACAAATATTCACTTTTTCTTCTCCGTTTTTGTTTTTGAGGTTATGATATATATTTACATGGTTGATCAAACATTTCTAACCTGTTAAAGACAAGGTGTTCACATTGCATCCATATTCATTTTAGCTCATCCACCTATCCTTTATGACACTGGAAGTGAAAGAAAAGCTCAGAGACAGTTCACTTACTTCTTCTTGAAAGCAGCAGGATTGTTAATGTTGTCTCTGAGAGTCTGCAGACTCTGCTTCTTGTCATTCATCTGACTTTCGACCATTTCCAGCCTCTGTTTCAGCTCGACAGATCCAAGTCTTTCCACATCCAACTCTCCATTCATGTTCTTTAACTCGGAGCAGAATGCTACTAGGCCGTGGTGGAGCTCCTGCACCTTGGGGTCAAGATCTTTCACACTTTCAGTTTTGATTATAATCACTACTAAGTGCCGAAATTCATCATGTTTTCTGTAGTCCTTTCAGCATTTTCAACAAGTGTCAAGGTGTTAAAAATTGTACAGATGAAGCTGAACAGAGACACTGACCTGCAGAATGACATTTTGTAGCGAATCCACCTGTTGGTTTAGCTCCCTGATCCTCCCGTCTTTAGCTGGCTGATGTACTTGGACATTTTTGTTAACGTCATTATTATCATTCAAGCTGTTGACCGCTGCATTGTTTTGGGAGGCTGATGGTTTGTCCTAAAAGTATACACAATTATTTTATTACTCAAGGACAGTGTGCGGCATATAAACATACATTTAATGCCAGTAAATGATCTTGAAGTCTGTACCGTTTTACAAAAGTGCAGCTCCAGTTGCCTGTTATCTGATGAAGATGTCAGCAGACTCCCAATCTGCTGATCTAGTGAAAGCTCATCTGATGAATCTTGAAAGTGGAGCAAATATGCAGTTAACATAACCTGTTTTTTTTTTTTTTTTTTTTTTTTTGT
>JAPTGW010000008.1:15794424-15805418 GCA_029814545.1 Apogonichthyoides opercularis
AACATGCAAACTCCACACACAAAGGTCCCACCCCCATCGACTGGTGTTGGAATCGAACCCAGGACCTTCTTGCTGTGGAGCTGCACCACTGTGTCGCCCCAGGAAATATTCAATTATAGTATAAATCCCTCAAATTAGTACTGAAGCACTACAGTAAAAACAGTCAATTACATTCAATTATGGTCAGTAATATGATTGATTTAGGAGCCATGTAGACATATGGGTCTGTGTTCTACTCTCCATTTTTGTTCAGTTGTGATGCTTGTAATTGATGACTCAACTTTTCCAGTAGGACAGATCAACAGATGCTTGTATGACTTGATACTTACTTGACCCGAACAGCGACTTGAATTGTCTTGGCTTTTAGCAGGGACTCGACTTGTTTGATATTCACCACAAAAACTCAGGACTTGCTTGAGACTTAAAGGACTTAAAAGACTCAAGACTTACTCGTTGCTTACATGAGTGACCTGGTCTCACTTCTGGTATATACTGTGGGTGGATATTTCCTTTATAAACCTTTATACACACTTAGCAGTATGTGTACAAATAGATGTACTACAAACAGAGTCCTACTCCTGTGTCATTTGCCCACTTTCCACTCAGTTGTGTGTCATTCTCATGTCCTGCTGTACTGTACACTTGTATTAACCCACTTTATTATACTTCATTATGTTTGATTTGCACAGTAAAACACACAGTTCCCATGGTAATGGAGAGGCTCTACAGTGAAACCCTTATTTGTTTGCTGGATGGTTTCCTCAGCCTCGGTGGTTCATTGCCTTGGGTTGGACTCACATGTTTGGTGGATTTGATGAGCGAACAGCAAATGTTCACTGCTCTTTGGAAGCAGTCCACTTCTGACCCAATTCTCCAGCCTGTAGTGTAAGCTAAAATGCCATATTAAAAACAACACAGCTGATGTGGCAGGGTCATTGAAGACATAATGAAAAAAGAGGTGTGCTATTATTCAGCTCACTGAATACATTCCATTACCGTATATAACATTAAATTCCTCAGCTCTAAACAGATCACCGTGGTCAGCAATGTAATGTAGTGATGCATGTTTGAAGTCCCATATATCCTGTAATTAAAGACATATGTGCCATAATACACTGTATTTTTTTCAATAATAGATATCATAACGAACACCAAAAAAGTGTTATTTTAACTTCAGAATTGAACACGAATGACCACCAGATTCACTTTTGAAACTTCTGTCTTTACACTCAAAGAAAATGCCTCATCCACTTTAAATACTTTGCAGGAATACATCATTAGGTGGAAGTTCTCAAACAAAATACAGGGCATTTTTACAGTGGGACGAGCTGAATAAATCAGCTCTCTTGGAGTTCTCAAACTAAGTAGGTTTTACTTTGTCTCTTTGATCTCAGCAGAGCACCTGCATCCGATGTCTCAGGCAAAATCCTTTAAAAGTCAGAGGCATGTTTATGTGGCTGCCACAGAGACTTGCTTTCTCATCACTTTATTATCAACTCTTTTAACTCTGTCTGTAAGGAACCACACTGAAGCTCCTGAGCGGTACCAAAGCATGAGCACAAGGAAATACCTAAAGACACAATAATCATTAAATGATTAAACCAGGAAGGCGGGCACTGACTCATCTCATGTGTATTCAGTGTAAGTGTTGAATGGCTGCAGCTCTCAGGAGGCACCTGTGTTCCATCAGGATGCCATTAGAGTCTAAAAAGATCACGTCCAGGATCCTGCTCAAACATCCTGTTTCGCCTAACTGTGTGTGTGGGGTCACAGTCCATGTGTACTGTATATGCATGGAGGAGGAGGGGGGGCACGAAGCTAAGTTGTTTTGTTTTAATCAGTTTCGCCTGTAATCACACTACTCTGAGTTGGCAGGCGATGAGACTGGAGATGGGCCCGATGCGGGTAAAATGACTTCCTGTCTCTCACTCTACCTCTTGTTCTCTCTCTCTCTCTCTCTCTCTCTCTCTCTCTCTCTCTCTCTCTCTCACTCTCCATGGACTGACTCATAGCTGGGGAGCGGCCGTGCATGTGAGTGTGAAGAAGAGGGGAAGTGAGCTCACTGGTGGGCCGACCTGGCCCTCTTGGGGCCAAATCTCTGTCCGCTAATTAACCACAGAGTGGCCCCTTCCCAACTGCACCCAGCAGGGAGTCTGCTCAGAACAACCAATGAGCTAAATGACACAG
Organism: Apogonichthyoides opercularis; assembly: GCA_029814545.1. Taxonomy (NCBI): domain Eukaryota; kingdom Metazoa; phylum Chordata; class Actinopteri; order Kurtiformes; family Apogonidae; genus Apogonichthyoides; species Apogonichthyoides opercularis. The sequence continues at coordinate 15,796,612 of JAPTGW010000008.1, forward strand.
CAATCGCTACTAAATACAAGTGAGCAGTACTTTCACTGTATGGACACAGAGAATACAGCAGTGTACTGATCCCTCTAATTTGTCGCTCACCAATCTAAAATGTATCTGGCAAGGTATACCTGGCAGCTCTGCTTGACACTTGTAGTGACATCAGTTGTTTTCTTGGAGAGTCGACTTCGATGATCTGGCTGTGGTCCTGAGGCCCATGTTGCCCATGTTACCATGACAGTGTGTACCTTGTGTAGCGTAATGACTTCCAGATGAATAGGTAAAGCCAAACATACTACATTACACCAGCATCTGGTAGAATAATCTCCTACCACCTCCAAAATGCTTTCCTTGGATGAAGAAAGGAAGTGATGATCACGATTTACAACAATTTGCTTTGATTTCTGGAAATCTAGACCACCACCTTCTCTTGGCTGGCTGTGACTTATAAACTGGCAAGGTGGGAGTCTGTGGCTTGAAGCTAATAGGCTGACAAACAGCCAAGCCCACCCACACCTGACAATCCAGGGTAATATCCAATAAAAAGGCAGGCATCAACTGGACAGATTGGCTTTTTGCCTTTTTCTTTAGTCTTGAAAATCAGGATAACTATTTAACAACTCACCACAGTCACGACCCCTGAAACATTTGGGGTTTCAATGCCCTGGTCACAAGTTCATTATGGCTTCATCACCAAGCTTCCTCTATTATCCTTCACTGCTTCTTCACTGTAAATCTACTCTGATCTAGTGGAAAATAAAACATGTATTGTCAGGTCAAGAACTGTTTGCTTACTGACTTGTATCAAAGTTAAGACTAACAACTGGTTTGTCAATTTCACCCCAGGGATGGGACGCCATTATTGTCATACTGTGTTATTAATTTATTTTATGGTCCTTTTGATTATAGGTTTGGTGTTAGTGTTAAACTTCTCATGCACCATTGCAAAAGTATTTACCAGCTCACCACAGAGTTTTGATGGATATTTTGATTCTAACAATAGTAAACAATCTATGGCTGCCTCAATCACAGGGGAAATAAAATGTATACAAGTCTAAATCCAACAAGGGGTAAATCATGATTACTGTGGTCAAGTTAATAGAAGAATATTCTTACTACATGACTTCTCTGGAGTGGAGCAGGACCTTGTATAAACTCTTTTTAAGAGCCACTCTGTTTATCAGCAGCACAGCAGTGCAATTATTGTACACATCGGGAATAAAAATGCAGGATAGTGTCTGCTTGGTTTTTATTTCGGAAGGACTGTGATGCACTGTCTTAGACAAGTGCTTCTCATTTACCCCCAAAAGTTAAGCCATGTAAGAGTGAAGTTGTTCCCCGACCAATCCAGCCATTCAGCTAAAAGTCCACAGTTTACGTCTACTCATCTTAAAAATGATTCTGGTTTCTGGTCTTCACACCTCTTTGTCAGGTAATTTGCTAACTAAAGACTAAGCAGCAAAATACAACCTTTCTCATTTTACAGTTTCACAACTTTCTCGAGACCAATATTCTTGCCGAGTTTTATAAAAAATGTTTTAGTGTTCATATTTTTGGTTTCTCATTGCATTGACCTTGCATAAGAGACTTGTTATGAATACAGTCTCACAGAAGATTGACATTGACTTTGATGCATGTTCTGATAAATATAAATTAAATATATGCTCATAAAATATATAATCAAATCCATTTGGAGCTCCATCTGAGCACTTAAAGTTGAATGATTGTGTAACTATCTGTTACAACACACACGACACATAGTTTGTGAGAACTGTATGACAACCCCTGACGGGAAGCGCATTAGGACTTAGCATCATGGGATGTGTCATCAGTTGAGCAGTTGGCATGGCACTTTGTTGATGTAATATGGCACTCATTATCTTCCACAGTCCCTGCCAAAGGAGGAATACCCTCTCGAATGTCAAGGCAGATCAGCTCTGTGGAAAACCACACTGATAATGAGAGCCAATTTGTCACATTTGCAGCATGTGGCACCAAACCAACTCCAGTAACATTTATTATTGGCCTGATTGGCCCTTATTAGGAGAGCAATAAAATGAACTGACTCCCTATAATCCAACTAATCATACAGATACTGCATTTTCTTTTCATTGTCAAATTCAATTGTTGGCCAGCGGATTAATTCCTTTTTTGGCCTGCTCTGCAATGACTTCCACTTTCTGAATAAAAGAGCAAAGGCACTTTAATTGCCAACAAAAACAAATGTACATGAATTTTTCTTGGCGATAATGGTGCAGAGGCAGATGGACAATATACAGAGTTTAACAGAGCATGCAGGCAGACTTACAGTACAACAAGGACAATAGACCGCACATGAATATAGGGATGTGGAAAACACAATTTGGACGCCACACTCTCCGTACTGTACAGCCTTAATTATCTTTTGTGGATAAAACTGCCTGACTGAAGTTTGTTTTTGATGAATTACCATGCCACATGTATTTTCCATGTGTGCAGCTTTCAAACCCCCCATGTAATGCAGACCATTCTACACATTGTTTCTGTTAACTTAAAGAAACCATCAGACACCTTCCCTCATGTGTATGCAAGTGCTCAGAGGTGCTGAAGATTAAGCTGTGCATTGTGCAATGTTGTGAATTGTATAGACATGTAAGAATAAGGCTAGCCTTTATTATATATCCAGAGGGCAGGGATGGGATCACTCTTAGAAGCATCCGGAACATACCTTTCTGTTGTGATTGGGCTGAGATTAAACTTCTGAGGCTACAAACACAAATGTGGACCACATATGAATTAATGCAAACTACAACCATATGAAGCTGATGGCAGACAAATGAAAGAAAGAGAAAATAGACAATGACTGCAAGGTCTGTTGTAATTAGAAGCAGTGGGCTTGCTGGAAATACCCCACTGAATTGATGAGATTGATTTTGTCTCTGTCTGTGCACGCGCATCTATAAGGACGCATGTATGCATGTGCAAATGTGCATGCACACGCTCTCGTATGTGCATGCATAAAGCTCGAGAGGATTTACTTTTCCTGGCATGACTATCATATACTAATACTTTTATACACCGAACTGAAAAAAGTTTGTAGTCCAGCTTGTCTGCCAATAGCTGTTGCAATACTTCTCTCATGCGGAGTGAAAATTTGGGGTTGGGAATATGAACCCACAGTGTTACAGATATACACAGTAGGCAAGCCAGAAATGTTTCTGCAGAAACACCTCTGCATTTCTTGTCATATTTTGGGCTAAAAATTATATTACAGAGCAAAAAGAATACAAATATAAAAGAATACAGTTCAGGGGCCAAACTACTTTAGTCTTATAATTCAGTTATGTCTCTTATGTGATGAATTCAAAAGTAGCCTGTGCTCAGTGTTTTGCAGTTAAGCCAAACTTAGTGTAATTCCCTCAGTAACATACATATCTAAATCATCTTGATTGCAGAAAATTTCCCATACTGAGATAAGAAAAGGATGGAGTAGGGGAATGCAGCGCTGTGGTTGAAGCCAAGTGTGCTTCTGAGGGATTGCCCAGCCTCAATTTACTCTTGGAAAATAAAAAACAAGCCATTTTTCAGGACACACTCTCATCTTCCACAGGTTTGTACATATAACTAAGCTTTCAGTCTGCTCTTAATATTATGCCACAGGAGCTGGCAAGCTCCAACACACACCTGGGTAAACACACTGTACTCTAACTCTAGTCCCATTCACTCTCTGTGTAACAGATGAAGATCAGCGGCTGATACATCAGCCTTCATTTGTCTTCATTGCTCATTTTGTTCACTGTCAGGCATACAGGGCTCAACTCCAACCACAGATCAGTCTCACTTCAGCAGCACTGTCCATCTAGACACCAGAGGGACGCCACGACAAAAGGCCCACCCAAAATCCCTCTAAATCCTCCTCATGCAGAGCAAGCAGGACTCAAGCTCACAGCAATGTGCATTACCTCAGGACACTGACACAGCCAGGCCCCTGTGCTGTGGACTGGAGGGCTCGTTTACAACAGGAACTTTGATTGTATCAGCTCTGATGATGTCAGCCTGCTCTGCTAACAGCTCCCTGCCACTCTCTCCCAATTGGTCCTCTCACTCTCTTCATCAATCCTGCCAGCGGATTAATCCAACCACACACTCATCACTTTCTCAACAACAGGCACAAACGTACTGTGCCAAGAGTGGGATATTGGCTATTAATGTCACACCTGAATAAAATTTACATTGTGTAAGCCGCCCTCACCCATTCCAATATTACTATTTGGTCGAGCAATTTATTTCACAGTATTGAAAAAGCCTGCTCCTGCGCTGACCTTCCCTCAATTGCAGCACGGGCCTCCAGATGCTGGTGACTTAACCCCTCTGCCTGTAAAACAAGAGTAAGAAAAACACCCTGGTTATGATGACTATACTGGTGGCCTCGTTCTCCTAGGGAGCAGAGGCTTGGCTGAGGCTCTATGCAACTACAGAGGGCCAGTGGGTATTAGTGGTTACTGTAAAGTTTTTTTGGGAACCATTTAGGTTAGTATTAGACCAGTGACCCTCCTCTTTTTGTTGTCCCCCTTGCAGTCCCTCTTCTGTTCCCCCTTAGTGTGGGGAAGTCCATGTTAGGGGTTTGTAGATCTCACCGTTATTTATTTATGAGTGTTTAAATGCCACAGCACCCTGGCAAGGACTTTAATGGAGGTGAGACACTCCCATGTCGCACTACTCCCCTCAGTAAAGTTTTACAGCGTCCCACCACACTCTCCAGAGAGGCCAGGGGAAAGTGACGCCATAGCCTAGGAAAATACTCTGTACTCATGCCTGGGCTGACACTCTGGTGCAGTTGAGTCGGGGGGCTGTTAGGTATCTTGAAATTGTGGTTTAGATATTGCTTTTTCTTTAAAACAAATCCAAATGCTGCTGGAGTCAAATGTGGCACTTTAAAAGGAAAAGTAAGCTGTTAAAACACACTCAAAACTATTTTTTGCACCACATTTGATCATAATTATCATAACATAATGCCATTCATGTAATGTCACTCTCTCAGCTTGTACTAATCAGCCCACAAGACATTTGTATCTGTCAGGCTTCACCACCACTGCAGCTAATGGATCCGTACTTTATCACATTGATTCTCCCAGTAAAGCCAGCCCATTGTCAACCCACCCACCTTTCCCCTTTCCCTCATATGGCCTTGATGAGAACCAGACACTGTGTGGAAGCATATTAAAGTGGCCCAACAGTGTCAGCAGGAGAGCTAAATGGAAGGTAGTGAAATCTTTTGAACCTCTGTTACATTATAACAGTTCTAAACACATCCAGCTGGGTCCAAAGTTCAGGGAAGACATAAAAGCACCGTTGCATGTTACCTTGGAGAATGATAATAGCCGAGCACCACTAAAACTACTAAGACAGTCCACAATCAAAGGGCCCAGAGGAAGGACTCCCTGCACTTCTTACTGGCTGCTAATGGCCTGTGTGTCAGAGACAACTGATCTGACAGTCGTTATATCTCCTATAACACACACTCCATGCATTGTAAATAGAAGGAACTTTTTTGGTGTTAGTGATTAAAGTCCATTAAGTTTGGGTTAATGAAAATGCAAAAGACTTAGACAGGCAGTAATTATCCTGTACCAACCTGGTAGGTCACCCTTAAAGCAAGATACTGCACACTGATCTTGATGGGAGGCTGCTCATTGTGACTTCAGGCTGCCAGACGTCTTTGCAGACTCGTTTTACAGGAGTTGGATTGCTGACATTGACAATATTGCTGGTTCTGTCTATATTACAGAGGAGGGAAGCAGTAGAGCTGGACAGACTTTGTAGCGCAAGGCCAGACAGTATACAGTGTGTGTGTGTGTGTGTGTGTGTGTGTGTGTGTTCCTTGAGCTATGTGTTGGCTGTGGGCTCCTCTGTGGCGTTTCAACCACATACGATAAATATGAGCTTGTGGTGAGGCCGTGGTGCCTCAGGAATGCTCACATGTGGTCGAACAGCTCTCACCACCATTGACAAGAGAGTTACATGGCTTTTGGTCATCAAGATTCCTGGTGGGGAGAGCTACATAGGAGGCCATTTGACTTCAAGACTTGAGACCATCGTTGCCAATGCCAGTTTCCTTTCTGGCTCAAGTCTCCTACTAAAGCGTGTTATTTGTTTACTCCAAACTCTGACGCAGCAACCAATCTCACTATTGTTTACTGGCTGACTGATCTCGGTCAGGGCCAAAAATGTATTTAATCACCAGTTACCAGGATCAGAAACAAACATGGAATGACATTGCCGACAACAACATTTCCCAGATCAAGTGTAAGTCTATGATCTCCCTTCCATATTTATTTATATAAGGCAGAAATGCTCTCACGGCCTCCATGAGGACAAAGTTAGCTCAGACATAGCTATCTTGGCTCAAAGTGTTGAATTTGGGCAAAAAATGAACATGTAAAGAAGTTTAGGAATGTACCCTCAATGCCAAACCAAATATGAGTCATGATAAGACGCATTTTAACATTAGGGCATTAATCAATAAGACGTTTAGACCCAGAATTAGCAACACTAACCATCCCTATAGACTCATAATGCCACCAGATCTTTGTAGACGCTCCTCTGGTGTAACTGCACAGGATCTGTTCTGTCCCTCCCAAGCCATAACAGGATAAAACATGTAAAATCCATTTATTACATTAAACTGACCAAGTCAGACAATAACTATAATGATCCAGCCAGATGTGGCCAGAGGTCCAGGGAGATAAAGCAAAAGTGATTTGAAACCCACAGCATTTGTGCCAAAATATTTAAATGGCTCTATAATTCACATTGTAACTGGACAAACTCAAAATGACGCATGTTCTTTAAATAACTTTTTGAAACTGGGCTCATTAAGCACTGGCACAAATAATACACCAGCTGAAAATTGCAAATTGTTCCACAAGCATCAACAAAAACATAATAACCAAAGAGATTTCTTGAGTCAGTTATGCTGTGGTCAAGCTATTAAATGTTATTTCTTCCAAACATCAATAGTTTTAGGGAAAAAGGCTTTTTAAATCACGGGCCTATGAAATGCTCTCTCCTTCCACACATCCGTCATCAGAGACCAATCTGTTGTCTCCCATAACTTCATGGTTGACAAGGGTCATTTGCCTGAGGCCCTGGCGGAGACTATATCCCCTCTCTGGACAGATGCAGTGGCATAAGGGGGCCCGGATGCCCCCCTCTCCTTCTGCTGACCTCTTCCTCTCTTCCAGAGTCTGAGAAAGGGTCCAGGGGTTGAGAAGGTCCTGGGGACTGGACACATTGCGGCATTAATTACACACTCAGTTACCATTGAGCCTAATGTTTGGCCTCCCCCCTGGGGTTAACTCCTTCCTGACAAGCAGGGAAAGTAATGGGGCCTCTGTGGCTCGTTTGCCAGCAGTGAGCCAAGACAGCTCCTCAATGTCCTCTTCCGCACCCCTGTTCTGTTCTCGCTGACTGACAGCAGCTAAATGCTTCAGTCCCACGTTGCTGTGCACACGGATCACACATGGGGAGGAGGAGACAGAGATAATGGGAGGTGTGAGGCAGTGGGTGACAGGGGGGACACTTCATCCCATCAAAGACTTTTGCCGGTTGTCTTGTGCAAACAAAGAGGCTTTTCTGGAGAGTTATCTATCAGAGGCTTCGCCCACTGACATCCTTACTGCACCCCTGACTATGATTGGCTGCTCTGCTGAGGAGACAGAGAGAGAAGAAAGAGAGCGTGCACTGACAGGATATCCCCCCTGGTTAACAGCAAAGTAAACACAGTAGAAAGAGAGAGAAGGAAGTCTACCTCTGTCACACAGACAGAGGTGGGCTGCTTGCAGATGTCCTGTGATGTATAAAAGATTATTTCCCCTGAAGTCTAGCTGCGCTTCTCCAAAAGGTACTGAGCTCTCTTGGCTACATCTATAATCACAAATGTCTCTGCCTATTCCTGAGGTAATCGGATTTCTGTTGACAGGGGCTGTAGCTGGAAATCTGATAGGAGAGTACTTACACTATCAAGGCTTGTGTTTAGTTTGATTAATTCATAGCCTACAGGATCTGTGAGATAGAGGGAGAGCGCAGCATGAGATCATGACCCTGGAATTCTAAACAATAACCATCTGTGGTGAACCGTGTTGAGCTCTTTCCAACTCTTGCTTTTCCTCTGTCTTGTGCTCACTTCCTTTTTCTCTTCCTCCCTTTTCCTCCGCTGTTCTCTCTTGCAAGATAACACCTTCAAACACACCCACATATGGAGCACACACACACACACACACCTGCAACAGCAGCTTTGCATGTACAACCAACCAGCCATGTACCAGAAATATGTCATGACATGCACAATGATGAAAATAGTTTACCTCTGAGCCCGAGGCACATATCACCACAACACCTGAAATAAAGCAGAACCTCTCTGAAACTCCGGTGCACTGTTTTCATTTTGCTTTCATCATCTTTTAACCAAAGTCAAGGACAAAAATGGGCAAAATTTTACTTTCCCTTTTTTGAGTATCATGTATTTTACCAGTTACTTATATATAATCAGTTTGGCAGCAGTGGTTTACCCTGCAAGCTGTTAGTGTTAACAGCAAAGAAAAATAATCCCAGTTCCGTGAGGAATTTAATGAGGCCCACTGCAATGTGTTAGGGAAGTGCTTCTACTTGTTACATGCTTGAATCTGACATTTTAAAACAAGGATGTTCAGAATTCAATGTTAAAGAATTTCTCTAGTTTGCGCCACAAAAAGGAAAACATCTCTGTAAATGTCAGAACTCTTCCAGCATCTCCTTCATTGTTGAGAAAATGTGACATGGTTTGTTCTCTTTCAGCTGGT
>JAPTGW010000008.1:15856690-15870645 GCA_029814545.1 Apogonichthyoides opercularis
GGGTTTGTTAAGTGCCTTGCTCAAGGGCACATCAGCCAGTCTGTGGACTCAAGGTTGACCCCCAAAACCAACTGGCCCGTACGGGATGGAACATGCGACCTTGGTGTTATTAGCACCACGCTCTAACCAGCTGAGCTAACCAGCCACAGTTGACACATGTGACTGGAGTAACACATTTACAATTAATTTATTATGAGAAACAAACAGGTGTCATCATGATTTTTTTTGTTGAGCAGCAACGGCCTCGATTTTGTGATTTTTTTCACAATTTCCAGAGAGTAAAGCCTTGAAGAATTGAATTAATTTGACACATTTCCTATTCCTACTAAGAAGTAACATAGGCCTATCAATGCAATGGAGTAATAATTAAGTAAAACACCTACCTGTGACATGTTCTAAGTTGCATAAAATGTCCTAAATGAGTAAACCACTGACTCCTGATCTCTATCAACACATTGCTAGCGGTCATATTTTAAATGATTTTGTCTCAAAAGTTTGTTAAACATGAGGGTATGCTATAAATGTACAGATATTTGACATTTTTTTCCATGGTGGAATCTTAAACTTCATCTCCAAGGCTTCCATTACATGCAGAAAAATATCTAACATACCATGCATTTACTGAAAAAGCCTTGACTCAGCTCCTGGCCTTGGTGCAAGCCCATTCTGAAATCCAAATGATTTAGTGTGCTACCTAATTGCACAAATCTAGAGCAGAGTAAAACCAGCAACCCACCTTTTAAGATGACATAAATCTTAATGAGGTAAAATAATAGTATAAATTGTGGTAACTACAGTATGTGACTAATGCACAATGGAGGAAGATAAGGTCTCCTAAAAGATGGGAGAGGTAGGGATGGATGCCTGTCTGAAAATGTAATTCATTTATGTTTAGGTTTGTGGTTGTGATGACTTATGATTATCAATATGTCTGCAGGTCATAGTTTATTTCCACTTTTATTTTCCACCACAACACTGCCAAGGAGTCTTTAGAAATGATCCTGCGTGTATGATTATGTGGGAGGGCGGGTCCACGGTGCTGGGCTCATGAATATGGAGGTGCAGGGCTTTGCAGACACTCCCTCCCTGTTGAACTTGTGCAGTGAGTTCCAGTTCGGAGCAGTCAGTCAGTCAGTCAGTCAGCAGTAGTGGACTCGGCTGCCGCATGGCTACTGTGTAAACTTTCTGCAACAACAAGTGGAAACTGTCGGATAACGAAGAAGAGCAGCCGCCTGGACAGTGTGAGGGACATACCAGGAAGAGGTTTTCCATGAATCGGGGACCTGTGCTCTGCTGACCAAAGTGTTGTTTCCCACTCGTGCATGTTTAAATCAGAGGAGAGCTCTGGTGCCGTGCGTCGGCCACACGAATAGTACAAACGAGTGGTAACAGCAGTCCGGAGGCATGATTCTGAGACGGGGCTCAGTCGTGGCTGCTTTTTTACTCTGCTTTCTCACCAAGGTACGTGGATTACTACTTTAGAAGCAGTGCGGACAAGTTTTGTGAGTGCTTTGGCTCGGTAGTGGCTGCATGTCTCTCCCATTCTCGGCTACATTGCTAACCCTACATGTCCATGCGTCTGTTCCCAAAGTGCGCACAGTTGAACCCGGGGCACTTCGGTCCCTGCGTAATGTCTGCAGACGCACTGTTGAAAATGTTTCGTACCCACTCAGGTGTCCTTTTTCTGTTGCATTCACTGTTCTGTCTTCAACAGGTGTCAGAGGGATCTGGACAATTCGAGCTGCAAATCTTATCGATGCACAATGCGAACGGAGAGCTGCTGAACGGCATGTGTTGTGATGGCGCACGGAACACGGCGGATAGAAAATGCACACGGGACGAGTGCGATACGTTTTTTAAAGTTTGCCTGAAGGAATATCAGTCGAGAGTTTCTGCTGCAGGGCCCTGCAGCTTCGGAATGGGATCTACGCCTATCCTCGGAGGGAATACGTTTACTTTCAAGAGCTCTGTGAGGAATGACAAATCCCGGATAGTTTTGCCCTTCAGTTTTGCCTGGCCGGTGAGTTGGAGACTCAAAACACAGCTCTGTACTTCCACACGGGCTTCTCCAAACCACAGAAAAGAGAAAATGTGTGTTTGTGTGGCAGTTCGGTGCAATTACTATGCGCCAGTCACCTACCTCGACCCCAAAAGTGGGAGAGAAAGCACAACAAACAAAGAATAAATTTGTGTCGTGGTAGTGAGCTCTTTGTGAATTCTCCTTTTGAGGAAGGACCCCCTGGTCTCCTCATTATCTGCGTCAATTAACCAGGTGCAGGGACTTCTCTCTCAGGCCCAGGCCTGTCTTTACTGTTTTTAGAACTGCTTTGTATGATATGATAATGAAGCACAAAGAAACGAAACATGCAATGGGAAAAGACAAAAATAGAGTTTTGACTTAGTTATTTAAAAGACCAGACAGCCACCAACCAGTATGACCAGACCTAAAAGTCATGCACTTCATCAGGGAACTGTCCTTAAAGTAGTCATCTGCTAAAATCTCTATATAACACTAGTTCGATAGATCTTTAAAACAATGCTCATACAGGTTCTTCCTATTTTTTTAATGTCAAAAGATGAAAGTCATGAACTGGCAGATTCCTCCTCCGCCTCCTGCAGATCGTCCAGTTCAACAGTACATTAACTCCAGAGTGAAAACTTTCTCCTTTCCTGAAGTGTCAGCTCTTGTTCATAGGGTAAATAAATGGTCCTAACATGGCTGTGGGAGTGTTGTAGCTCTGTGAGAGATGATTTGCCATGTTGGAGCACATTTCAGTGTAGTGAAAAGTAGGACTCTGCTCAGACAGACTCACTGGCCCCACAGCTTGGCCCACTAACTCCTCCACTGTGCCTGATGGGTGAAAGGCTCAATCCATCCACTGTGTGTGTCCAATCACATCAAGTCTATTTTTACCTCCATCTTCATGGAAGTTCTTGTTGTAAAGTCAGGCGTTGTGCATTCTGATGGTTCTAAACGCACAGAATAAGTAGAAAAAAGGTGGGAGATCATTCATGTTTGCCTCACATCTCATAGGACTTAATTTGTTTTTCATTCAGTTCTTTCTGTTGGGGGCCGAGGGGCAGAACAGATCATATAGATGTTTTTTTCCCATATGACCTGATAGGCAGTAGAACAATGTCCTCAGCAGGGTAGCTTGCAATTTGATATGGTCTGTATTTTTTATTTGCTCTCTACTTAGACACTGGCGCCTCACACCTTTTAAAAAGACAAAAGTTTCTGTTTATGTTCGCTCTATGGTAACACTAAGTTGGCATGAACACTACGTCCCAGATTAGTTTCACTGTATTGAGTGAAAATCATTCCTACTTGAAAACAGCCCATGTTGATGCTAAGATGAGACCGATTACCATTTCAAGTTTCAAGAGTGCCTTAGCTTCCATCTACCTTAATGCCATTTTGATTGTATGGATGCCATTTTTGAGAAGTTGGAGATGTATGAAAATGTCAGATTAGGGGTGATATATAGCCAGTGAAGATTATTTAATTGATTTTTGCAGCATCATCATTTAACTCTTGACTGTGCAAATTTTAAAATGCCAGGTAAAGACATTTCATACAGTGTCACAGGAGAAAAGTGAATTTAGGAGCAGACAGACATGGACAGAGTGGAGCGACTTGTTACATTCCTTCATCCTTTACTCCAAGTGCTTTACTTCAGTGCACATTAACAATCATCAGGTTAGGTATGATATCACTCTTTGTCCTTTTCATCAGTTGATTGGCTGTTGTGGACAGATGGCAGTGTGGTGCAATTGGGTTGTTGGGTACTCCGAGTTCATGAGGCTTTCCCCCCCTCTTCGTTCTCTCTTGTGAGCTGCATGAAGTTGGCCTCTTGTCCAGGCCAAGGGCTTTGTTTAAGTCACGCTCGGTTGGACCTCAGGCATTTCATCGCTTTAACCTTGCCACCCACAGTAACTGCTGCACTTAATGAGGCTACACACATGTGCTTAGATCAGGTAGGGCGAGAGCCAGGCATCCAGCTGAAGGCTGTCGGCTAGACATCTTTAACATGTCGGTGTTTTAGAGGCCTGTATAGATTCACCGATGGCTGCTTTTATTCCACAGAGAAGTGTGGGCCCAGCTACCAGACTGAAGCAGGCCCTCACAGTGTATCAAACAGGGACAATGGGGTGCCCTCAGTGACTACAGTGAGGATTACAGAACATAATAGAGGCAGTGCAGCTGTAATGCCAATGCAGGGCAAGCAACAGGAAGCAGTTGTAGTAGACTCAGCAGTGATGAAGTTGGCTTTTGGGCAAACTGTGACCTTGTCTGTGCAACCACCTCAGAGTGTTAGCTACAGCATAAAATGCAATGAAAGAAATAATAAAACCTTGATTGCTGATTGATTTTTATGAACACTTGTCCGCAGACTTTCATAATGGTTTCTTTGTTGGGTGATTTCACAAACAGATCAAACTAATCTGGCTGCCTCTACTTACATTTAATTCTATTACCCCAATATGAGATGTCATAATTTTCATAACACAGCGCTGGCATGTCTGTTTAGAGATGGAACACCCTTGGCATCATGGTGATTGATTTGCTGACAAGTCAGAGCGGCTTGAGAACTGGGATTAGGTGAGTTATAGAACAATAGTCAGTTCTGCCTTGAGGGTAAGCGCTGCTGGCAGCTGTGGGAGTAATGACACGTTTTGTTTTATATAGCCTGCTCTGATGTGGCAGTTAAGTGCAAATTACTCAAGTGAAAGAGGGAAAAAATGTGTTCTTTCTTTTTTTTTTTTTTTTTCTTTAGCTCACCCTGTCCTTTACTTTAACAGGGACTTCTTAAACTTGCGGTGTAAAACCAATGTGTCGTTACATAATGACTTTTGATGCGTTGGTGCGTTTCAGTTTCGCGAGCCCTATGGAACTGTGACATGCATAAAAAATGCTTTTAATTGGGATCATCTGTTCTGTGTTTTTGTTTCCCCAAATACTTAGTAACCCTTAGAAAAAGACTGATGACTGGCTGATTGTTTAGTTAAATGCTTGATATGACTTTCATTCCTGGTCCCGGGTTCATGTTTTAATCTTGTTTGATTTGTGAGAGATCCAAAATCTGTTTGCTGGGTCTTTGTTTTCGTTGGCAAAAGGTGAGATTCTTTTGTCGGGGTGAGGTTCTGTTGTATCCCGGCTGATGTACCTTCACAGGATATATAATAAGCTGTTGATTGTTCAGCAATCTTTCTCCAACTGTTTTGATGACAGTCTCCCAGCAAACAATGCATTCCTTCCATCCAGTCCATCAGTGCAGTGACTTTGAAGGTGATTAGAAGAGTTGTCTTTTCACAACTGAGCCGGAGTTTTACGGCAAACAGGGTGTGTTATTTAGCAGAACCAATCATTGGTTAGATCTCAGGTTGATACTATTGAAGTGATTGACTCAGGAAACTGATACAGAAGGTCAACATCCCCTTGACTAGACTGTTTACATTTCCTCTGTGCTGAGTATAGGCCCAGACTAGTCTAATCTGTTTTGTGTTGGCCTTTATTTAGACCTTTGGCTCTTGTTTTTGCCTGTAAGTCAGAAAGACATACCTCTCTTCTTTTGGTAGATTACTTGGAATGGTACATCAGATGGCTCCATTTTCAGCTGAGGGCTGGATGAGAGGCCTGTGTGTGTGTGTGTGTGTGTGTGTATTGGGAAAATTCCCCTAGTAAGAGGATTCAGTAGTGTTCTTTGGCAAGTTGGTGTGATTCGAACTGGAATGATCCTTATCGCTTATGTTACTTGTCCGTTGGACAGTGTCTGTTTGGCCGGGAAAGATAAGAAGACATATGGCCACACTTATTGCACTTGGACGTGTGTGTGTGCGTGTGAGAGAGAGTCCTCTGTAGTTCAAAGAGAAGTTGCGAGTCAGCTGGGAGCCTGGGAAAAGTGAACCTGGCAGTGGCAGACGGTTCCAAGCTGATAACCGCCGAGGAGTTATGGAGTGTTAGTGAACGAGGAGCCGGGCTGTATCTCACTTTCTGGAAGCAGTTATTTGGTCTGAAACTAAACATACCAATAAGAGTGAGGCTACTTGTTGGATCAAGACCATTTAGAGTCCTCTGACACTTTGCTAGATAACACAAATCATGTCAATCTTGAGTTCAGCTTTAGTAAATTATCAATGCACTCAAATGGTCACAGTACATCAAAACTTCAGACTCATTTATGAACTGTGAGAATTTTAGTGTGACGTTACAAACAAATGTGAACAAAAGCTGAAAACCTGTTCTCATGCCCTAATTATGTTAATATAGGGCTAATAACATGATCAGAAAGTGGCAATGATGATCACAGTGCTGCAACGGCTTCCATGTCGAGGCAAGTCCAAATCATGCAAGACCTGGGTGTGTTTTCATGTCTCTATAGATGTGAGCCAATAACCTATTAAACCTGACAGCTATCACTTACAGAGCAGTGTAGAATTTTCGTTGTTATATTTTTGCAGTATCACACTTTAACCAAATATTAGAATGTTTTAAGTGTTTATTTTGCTAATGTGTTTGGAAAGACGGTTCATAAAATGCTGGGATCATTTCAGAGGTCACCGCAGAGTGACTGAATTGTGGTAAAATTCTTATTCTGATGCAATACAATTTTCCCCAATCACAATGACACTGGTTAAATGTTGCAATGCTCATTCAACCTAAAATGTCATTTAGCCTATTGTGTCAAAATGAGTTCCTGTTTTTGGTGTGAGTACACTGAGCTGTGTCATGTGTCAGACTTATTTTTAATCCACTCCCAAATAACTCCTAACTTCCAACTTATGATGTTTCACCGGTTGTGAGAAATCAATCTAAAAACATGTTCATATAGAAGCATTACTTTACTAATGGTAAATTAATGCTTTTGTGGTCGTGTCAAGTGTTGGCCAAGTGTAAGCACCACACTGATAACATGATACTCTTTTAATGCTTGAAGAACTAGAGGACCCTTGTTCTTGGTGTTAATATAGCAAGCTGTAGGTTGTGTTGTAGTAGTCGATGATTAGGTATTGCATTACCACTGACTCACTTACTCAAGGTCTGTGTCACGTAATTACAGCCAATTGTGAGTCAGAATATACTGTAATGCCTGTGTTGCCGATGAGCACTGCATTTCACATAATAGGTACTCTGATTGCAGTGAAATACTGGCACAAGACAAAACAAATGTTTTTGAGAAGATGGAAAGTTGACTGGCTGACAAGACAAGGTAAAGCCCTAAAAAAAGATCCAGGAGTGAGTCATCCCCTTTTCCTTCAGTGGAAAGCGAACAGGGGTTTTCCTTCAAGCAGGTTTGTTTACTGTGAAGTCATTGCAGCAAAGAAGGCCGTGGTGCCGATGTAGAATTTCTGAAATGCCTCGGAGCAGGGATGTGTGTGAATGTAAGAGTTTTTGTTGGATGCTCGAGCAGCGGAGGCAGATTGTCACCATCACATACTTTCTCTCTGACTGTCGTGCACGTCCACAGACACATTGTTCGTTCCCCCGTGACTGAGGCACAGGCCAGTGTGAATGTGTAAGTCGATACTGGTGTGAGCGCTACCGACCCCAAATCAGACAAAGCGTTTCAGGAGTGCTGAAATCAAGACAGGCCCTCCAGAGTGTAGCACTCATTCAGCCGCTCTCTCTGCCCCCTTGGCCCTGCCATTTTTTTCCTTCCTTTTGTCTCACCATTCATCACATATACTTCTCCTCTTCCTCTCTTAATTTTTCTGCCTAAAGTCCACTGTGCTTAGTCTAGTCTTATTCTCTTAGAGGCCTACAAATGAGCATGAAATTGAAAAACCCATATACATTGCAAAACAGAAGTGACTGTGTGCTTTCTCAGAATTTTGGAAATCATCCACTGACTCCTCTCACCACATTTCATAAACATGTGGAAAAACTGTATTTGGGAAAAACTGTTACCGTGGCTGAGATGAAGACATGTTTTTGGCACTGAAGGCCGAGGTATCCTTTTTCTATGCTGTTTTTTTATTTTGACTTCTTCTGCTCATTACTCCAGATTGTTTTGTGCAGCCCTCCTCTATCTAGCTGTTTTCTGGTTCATCAGACGCCCCCCTGCTGTTTGGAAGGGCAGCTGCTCTAAACCACTGCTCATACTCCTGAGATCATAGAGCATAAACCATGGGAATTATGCTGAAACCAGACAAAATAAAAGGGCTATTTATCCCTTTTTATTCTCTCATTACTGATTATCTGCCATATAGTTGCACAGTAATAAGCCTCTACATCAAAACACCATGTATGACGTCAATATCAGTTTTCACTGATGTTTGACTGTGGTGGTCCAGTCACTAAATGTGTTCAACAGGGAATTTATTTTGAGAATGTGGCTAACATATCTTGTATTTCTCTCTTGTCTTCTCCAGAGGTCCTACACTTTGATAGTGGAAGCCTTGGACCTCAACAACGAAACCGGTGGTGAGTATTTGTCCTTGTCTGCCTCCTCCATCTTGCCTCCCCTCTCTTTCTGACTCTCCCCCTTTCTCACAACTCAGCAAAGTCTGGGAGGAGTCGTGTTGAAGGTCAGCAAAGGAAGTTTATTCTTCCTGAACCCCCACACGGTCCTCTGGGTGTGCATGTGCATCCGTGTTAAGATGGCGTGTTGACAGGTGCCTATAAGGAGGGAGAGCAAGACGGAGGAAGACGTAGTAGCGGGGTATGAGCAGATGGGGGAGGGGATTTCAGGCAGAGAGGGGGAAGTATATCAAGGTAGAGGACCAGGAAGGCGTACAAGGGGGCTGCTGCCGTCCAATGAAAATGTTTTCATTTGACTGATGACTGATGGCAGGTGCTGCTAGCTGGGGTCAGGGTCACACTGTCTCACTGTCACTGAGGCGTGAAACACAGAGTTCATCCGGCTGCCCGGGCCGGTGCTGGGACCGGCCGGCAGCCACAATGCGGGAGGCCGAGGCCTCTGAGCTACGAGCTATGCTGTCTGTAGGTTAGAGTTACCTCTGGCACAGGTGGGCTACAGGGTGAGCTCATAGTCCCTACACAGACAAAGAGAAGGTTACGCTTAAAGACTGTGGTTGTTCTTACCGTGAATGTGGAAAGAACACCATGGTACTGAGCCGAATCTACATTGGGGTTTGATTTGTGCCATACTGTGACCTGAGCATGTTGGCCAGATTGATGATGGCGTGGTGATTCCAGCTGAGGGAGGGCTTTATCCCATGCTTGTTTATGCAGGTCTGTTTGAGGTCAACAAGGTTTCAGTCTTTTCTGCTGTATTTGCCGCTCCCCAGAGAGCTATTAGGGCATTGGTGTGAAAAACCCCCTGAATGTACACACTCAATGCTGGTTAAGCCCCTCTGAGCTCCACTAGGCTAGCTCCCAGCTCTGTTAGCTTCATATGTCATGACTAACCCTACTGTCATTTACATGTGGAATAATGCATATCAAATTTTTTTTTAAAAAAGCTTTTTTTTTTTTCTTTGAACTATTCTGTGGTTGTAGTTTTAATCTCAGCTTTTCAAATAAGTTAGTTTGATTTTTCAGTTTGTAATATTAAGTGGAACAGAGGAGAGACAGGTAAAGTGCACATAATGTTACTTAAATTAACACTATTTGTTACTGTAAGTGCAATAAAAGCTTCCTGTCAAGTGTTAAACAGTCTGAAGCCAAAGATGGAACAGATGTTTAAATTAAATGTCTGAAATTCAGGCAAAAATATTCACCAACCTGAATCTGGTGACAGTGGTGCTCAGTGTAGCAACTCTGTTCTGATAGCAGATAGCAGCTGACCCTGGTTGGAGCACCAGAGGCTCTACTGCTGGTAACGTTACAGCTTGGAGGAAAGAGGATGAGACTGTTTGTTGCTGCTTAGCATGCCTTCACTAAATAAACTAAATACACTGACATCTTAGACATAGCATCAAAACTGATATTTATTCACTCTGTTGTTATTTTTTAATGTTTTAAACATGAAACAGTTGCTTTAAAGCTAGATTGAAGTCTTGATGAGCTTTATGAAGCTTGTCTGGTTTTCTGTTTAGCTCTGAGCCAGGCAGCAGGTTGTAAGGATGTGCTACTCCTGATGCTGCAGGCCAACAGTCGGTAGAGAAATGCCTCACTGCTGAGGTCTGGATTCCAGATTGCTGTGAAATGTTACCAGGCACTGTGATTTCAGTATGCCTCCCACACCACTACATGCACTACAGAACAGTAAATAAATGACAGTGGGCCATCCCCCACTCTGTTGCATTGCATCATACTACACAGAGGGGCGATGCACCCAGCGGTCAGCTACCTCTGCTCGGGTGAGTGCAGTAAATAACTCCTGTGACACATTTTTCATTCTCTCCCAGGTGGAAGATTTAGATAGCAAGTAGCGAGTGCTACATGTGTGAGTGAGTGAGTGGTGTTAATGTCCTGCTCTTGTATGAGTACAGTGTAGTGTCTGGAGATTGGACTGAGCATGTTTGCTCAGTTTAAGTATGTTTGCTCTGTGTGTAAAGCTCATTACTGCTCTCGGCTCCCAGGTCAGTCTTTGCCCATTTGACAGAGCTGTGACCTCGTCTTTGTTTGACACACAGAGGAAAAAAAAAACTTTTCCTGGTCTGTGACTAGAATTTTCTAAAGAGCGGCACGATGGGCCTTTGGTTGAAAAGTGTGAAAAAGAGTTGGCTCAAGACCTTCATGACTGGTGTTAGAACAAGAATGTATGTGAGAAAAGCAGGCTGGAAAAAGTGCTGATGGCACACTGGCAGACTTCCCAGTGGTGACTGTGGCATTGGTGTCCTCATGCTGTAATTTATGGCGGCTGTGGTTCTGTCCTCGCCTGAGCAGATGCAGAGGGCAGTATTGGAGAGCAGTAATATCCTCAAGCTGTAAACCTGAGAATCAGAAACCAAGCAGAGAGAGCTGGAAGAGGGAGCGTGAGAAAAAACACAGTTAAGAGTGCTCATTACATGCAGGCTTTTCCTTTTTTCTGCATTTCCTCCTTGTACTTTGCTTCCTTTCCAGCACACATAGTTGCTTTAATTACATATAATCTGCTATCTTGGAGATCTTCTGCAATTTGTGTTCAGAATTTTTGGGTTCCCGCTGTATGATCATCCAAATATGCATTCCACTTTGCTTAAACATTCAATGAACATGAACTAAAATAATTCTGAAATGATGTTTTAGGTGCAGATGGAAAGTTGATAGAAAAAGCCTCTCACTCTGGCATGATCAACCCCAGCCCTCACTGGCAGAAGCTGACGCACAACGGCCCTGTGGCCCAGTTTGAGTACCAGATCCGGGTGAGCTGCGACGAGCACTACTACGGTTTCGGCTGCAACAAGTTTTGCAGGCCCAGGGATGAGTTCTTTGGGCATTACACATGTGACTACAACGGAAACAAGACATGTCTGGAAGGCTGGTCCGGACCTGACTGCAATACAGGTAAGCTCTGCCCGGACTGATGGGTCACACCGTTTTTTAAGACCAGTTTGAGACAGCTGGATTAGTATGAGGACTATGAATGAGCAGAAGCTAGACTGTAATCTGTGATTCATGCTGATGCTCTGTCTGCTGATATTGAATGGAGACTTTGTTTGTGAAGTCCAATGGAGCTTTCTTTTTTCCACTCTGTTGAACTCTTAATTGCCTCTGTGACATGGAACAATCTTATATCCACAGGAATTGAATTTTTATTAGATATTGAACTGTGATTCATGGCTTATGATGATGGAAAGGCTTGGCTACTTGTCGACAGCAGTGTTTATTCTCTGTGGTTGAAATGTAATAAATGGTAGTAATTATCATTTACTGCTGTAATTAAGAAGTGCTAAAAATTTGAAAGAAGTTTGATTCGAGTTACCAGGCAGTAAAATAACTTATCCTTTCCCTTCTCTAGCAATATGTCGACAAGGCTGCAGCACTGAACATGGATCGTGTAAAGAGCCTGGTGGATGCAAGTAAGTGACTGAGGTTGCTCCTGTTTCTTTTTTTTTTTTTTTTTTTTTTTTTGTAAGCCTCCTTATGGTTTAATAGTCTGTTTGACAGCATTTTTGCTATGTGAAATGTCACATGCAATTTGTTCATGTGCCTTTATTTACCGTAGAGGCCCATGCCAGAGGCTTGTGGTGTGGATCATTCAGATATGTAGGAATTGTGTCCAAGCACCAGTTTTGTTGTGGCATGGGTCTTTGTACTGTATGTGCTCCGTTTTCCAGCCAAGAGACTATCAGTACCAGGGCTTAGGCTGAGATGCAGGCTGAGCAGCTTGTAAATCTCCCACCGAGCTTTAGACAAGAACTACAAGTCTGAGTAAAGGAGAGGCTCAGCTGCCATGTTAGAAATGTAGTGTTCCCTCTAATGGGGCAAGTGTTATCAGTCAAATCATGTGTAACATTCGGATGAGCCTTAAAGTGTATTGTTTGTGTAGCTAATGGCTTCCTAATGCTGTTTATGCACACAGCCAGAGGAAAAGCCGGGTACAGATGGATATCCGAGCTAGGGCATTGTGTGCTGTTGTATCTCATCCTCATCCTGGAGGAGGTCCTGCACTGCCCTAATCTCCCCGCTGGTTGCTTTCTTAATTGTCTGATTTGGCTGTAAATCAAGCACAGGGACGATCAGGTTTGTTCATTTTCTGCAGCAGCCTTTGTTGTTCTTCCCAAGCTTTTGACATCATCAGGTTTCTTGTAAGTGCTTGTGTGGCCACTGGCAGAACAAGAGGTTGGATTTCTTTAGTCTCTGTACAGGTGTGGCTATATTTTGAAGATCTTGGTTTATGCACCCTCTGCCAAAAAAACTCTGCAAGCAAGCTCTGCTACTGTCGTAGTCAGTGAGTAGTTTCCCATGATTGAGAGTTTACAGAGTGTTAAACAACACCGGTACATGGCAACATTCACTGCATGTTAGGGCAGCCTACAGTCAAATGTATTATCGTTATGGAATACTAACACAAACAATGATGAAACGCAGGGGGGAAAAATACTTTTGTTAACTTAAGTAAACACAAAATTCCCCATAAGTAACTGAAAATACTTTGTGTAAAACTAAAGAGTGATATCTTGTACAGTTGAGTGAATACATTATTAAGTTGATGTGATATTATATTGATATTACACAATAGTTTTTCTGATCTCTTTCAATCTGGTTCTGACAAATTTGCCATAATATAAAAATAATGTCGAAAGAAACTTAAAGCGTTTCAAAGTAAAAAAAGGTTGAAAACAGGTTTAAAACTGGTTGAAACAAAACTGAACTTCAAAAGAAAAGGTCAAAATCAAGAAAGGATACAAATAAATGAATAGGCTGAATGTGTATAACCTCACCACCAGTTAATGCTTTAAATGTTAATGATGCCCTTATCTTTCATTGCTTCACACTCAACAGTGCACTTGTGGACCAAGATTGCTGCAGAACAGAACCGGTTTGATTAGTAGTACGTGTATAGCCACATCTTCCAGGCGTCAGAAAGAGTTGTTTTCATGTTTAGGTTCAAATGTTTATGTGCGTAATCTGATGTTGCGCTCCCCAGTAATTTAGCTGTGTAATAACTGTAAATGATTTAGGATCCTGCTCTGCTTCTCATGGAGAGGATTAGCACACTTTTAAGAATAGCTGCTTTAATCACAGACTGAGGTTTACTTAACCACCACGTTTATTTTTACAGTCTGTCCGTTTCTTGGGGCTAATCAGCGCACTGCTCCCCCAGAGGGACACTGTGTTTCCTGTCCCTAGACTCCACTGTAGCACTGTATCACCACTTCACCACCTTTTAAACAGCAGACTTATCAGTCAGGCTGGATTGCTGTCTTAATTATGGTGCCCAGGAAGAAAAGGGCAGCATTATCAGTGTAATTATGGACCTGGACATTTTAGTGGTCAGCGAGCTCCCCTCCTCGGCCCTGAGGCACAAACTTGACTCCTGACTCATGGGAACCAGGATGAGCAGTAATGTAACAACAGAAAAGAAGGCTGAGCTGCTCTCTGCAAGGACGGAGCTACTGCC
>JAPTGW010000008.1:16274595-16285436 GCA_029814545.1 Apogonichthyoides opercularis
TGTTGAACTACCTTGCGGCTACTTGTATTAAAGCTTGTGGCTTAAACTTTCTAATTAGAATAAATAAATAAATATATAAAACCAGTGCGTCCTTCTAACTGAGTGATTTCACACCGGAGTCCACAGTCCACTAAGTGTACCCCAATCGGCTGAATGTTGTGATAGGTGACACTGTACTAGTACTTTGTTACAGATAAGCTGTGAAAACTTCGGAGCAGGTCTATGCGCGCGCCAGTGGGCTGCAGCAGTGACAGAAAGCAGAGAAGCTGAGTGGCCTTTGCAGATCCCAACACGTTTGGGTGCAGAGCTGCGGGGCTACAAAAAGTTTGACCTCAGTTTGACTCCTCGGGCTGCCAGTTGCTCCTTGTTTCTTTAAACAGTCACAGACAGGAGCGATCACAAAGCTCGGCCTGAGGTTCACATTTCTGACCTGGAGTTAATGATGCTGCTTTTACTTTAAAACAGACGCGCATTAAAATGAATATTCCCATTTGCATTATTTATCACATATAAGTAAAAGTATAAATAACTACTGCTGCTGGTGGAAAATAGCTGTGCGTAATATGGGAAAAGAATAAACTCTGACTTTTCCCCCCCCAGCAGGATATGCATTTTAGTACTTTTATTAACTGTGTAAAGGCTGAAACTTGACATTGTCTGCGATCAGAAGAGGTCATGGTACACAGGCCGTCGAAAAACGCGTTAATTTGTAATATGCTGTCAATTTACATTCAGCCGTTTCAAAGTAATACCTGCTGATTTTATTGAAACGACTCAAAGCATTACCATCATAGCAAAGCGGATTAAACAGAAATGACGGTATTTGCCCCCCTGCTCTCTTTTAAGGATGCCAAAATGCGCTGACCCTCACGGAAGAACAGCTCCAGGAGAGAAAGTGGGAATTCAGTTTGCTTTTATAGACCCTAATTGAAGTAGCTTAATTGCTTTATAATGCCATTCTAGTTATTTTACAGTGGTCAGGCTGATGGGTTCTCCTTTCATGTTAATTCTTCATAGTGACCCACTATAATTTAACTTACCTTGTGGTGTCCTGACTACTTATAATCCATAAATTTGATCGAAAGTGGATTTAAATAACAGGTATATTACTGGATCGCTTACTGAAAAATGACGCCTATTTAACTGAATGCATTATTGAAAGTACCATGTTTATGCTTCATTATTATTTTATTTCCAAGAAAATATATAAAAGGAGACAATGAGAGCTGTTACTCACCAAAGAAATAATCAAATGAATAAACTCGACGAGTACATGTCATCGCGGTGTGTTTTTGCCCCTTTAATCTCTGTGCGTAAAAGGGTCCGTGCGTCCTGCGCAGTCTTGTAGCTCCTCCGCTGTCTGCGCCCCGGAGCCTCGCCGTGCGGGCAGGAGGAGGCTTTAATAGTAATTTCATGCCTGTAAATGTGTCCCATCGGGTCCCAGCGCTCGAGTTTTACCACAGGAATCACTGCCGAATGTGTGAAGCCGCATTATCATGTTATGACACCATTTCTGGCACCGGGGGCAGATGATCGATGACTGGACTCTGCTTGGTTAAAAACTTCAAACAGCCTGTCACTGACCGGCAACACCTCATGAGCATAATCAGGAGATAATGTGGCACTTTAACTCACTCTCCATTCACGTGTGATCGAGTGAGAAATAAATAAAAACCCGCGTTAACCTGAATGCGTGATGTTTATCAAGAAAACACACAAAGCAAACAAAATAGAAGAAGGAACTCCACGCAAACCCTACATGTCACCTTTCCAACTAAACCAGTCCACGAAACAATTCCTTTATATTACACACAACATGACGCATAAAATAACTCATTAAATTATTAAAGCAAGTTCTGAAGTTAATTACATGTATGTGCTGGTATAAAAATGTTTACTTCTTTTTACAGTCTGGTAGGTTAACGTATAATTTAAAACTATTTAGTTAATTGCCATCCCCATTACTTTTGCTGAAATGGCTTGAGAATAAAAATTTTCCTCAATAAATTTAAGCTCATCAATATTTGACCAAACTTTTACAGCCCCTGGGCTGAAAACTGAAACTCCACTCAACGGTGTATTACCAAAAGACTACAGTTGGACTAGTAACAACTCTGTATAATCAAGAGAAGAAAGACCAGACTTTCTAAATCTGAATGCAGGTCAGGTTTCTTTTGCGATGTTTAGTCAAAGTTTGAGTGCATTTGGAAGAGGGTAATTAAAACAGATGCGTAAATTGGAGTGTGTGAGTCTGTGTGTGTGTGTGTGTGTGTGTGTGTGTGTGTGAGAGAGGGAGAAAAAAAGAAAGGGGGTGGGGGTCTTCGCCAAATATTCTCAGTTTTGTTGAATTTACAGTTTGTAGAATCTGACAGAAACGCAGACTGTGTGTTTTCCATTCGCAAGCACTGTTTTGTTTTGCGCCTCTTCGTAAATGTGGCCTAAAACCGATCAATCAGCTCCGGATCGATGATGTAGAGATCCAATAGGGGGCTCCCATCCCTTAGCCTCTCTGCCATTGGACAGCCCTGACAGACTGGAGCGACCCATTCAGCTTTTCTGTGGGGGAGAGGGACGGACGACAAGTGAACTGTTATTCAAACAGAACAGATGCGTTAAAAAGCTGCTGTAGTCTTTGAATTCCTTACGTTAGAAATTAACATGTAAATCACAATGAAGTGCGTTGATTTCAGCTAATAACACTAGTATCACGGCTACGGAATGGGGAGAGAAAACACATTAGAAGGCTTTGAGGGGGAAAAAAGTCCAAATGTAAACAGTGCAGAATATGAATTTTAACATCTCTATTATCAAAAGTAAAACCTTTGACATTAAGGAAGTGTCACCATTCATACTCCACATGCACATTAGTACACTTGCAGCCAGAAAAACATTCTTTAGGGTTTGGTAAGTAGTTGCTAAAGGCCTCAGAACCTGCAAGACTGGACTGTTTAGTTTCAACAATAAGAAAATCATGCAAACATGCAGATAGGATGTTAATAATAGTCCGAGGCCAAACTGTCTGTCAAAGCACCACTAACAAGTATAAACGTGTAACTTTAACTGTTGACAGAAAATCAATGAAAAAACTAATTAATTAATTACAAGAAGCTCAAGTACATATCTGACTTTCTCTTCAGGCTTCACTTGGGACCTTTGACATCATACCTGACTTCGTCTGACAGCAAAGCTGTGAACCGGTTCAGTACGCGCAGAAGTGGATACTGACGTTGCAGAGGTTTTTAGTGCTTGCAAACTAGTGCGGGCAGAAAAAAGAAATGCACTTTATGTGTGGATGAGTGGAGTGAGACCTGAAGCTGTAGTCTTAGGTAGATGTTCCGTGTTTATCCCTGTGTTGTTCCAGCTCGCAGTGCGGCTGGCTGGGCTCGCAGGGTCCTCCCACCCCCCCTCCTCTCTGCACGACTTGCTGCAGCCCGGTGCGTTGTGTAAGACGCGACCTGTTATGGCCACCACTACTTCCGGGTTTCAGCAGTCTGGTCCAGATCCTCCGCTCCTCCTCAGCTCAACACACACATCCATTGTACACAAACGGGCAGGCGGCTCACGCATACACACGCACTCACACACATACAGACACATATACACACATATACGCACACACGCACAGCATCGATCGTGGCTCCTTTAAGAAAGCCTAAGCCAGAATTATCACCCCACCTCCTCTTGATCTCCTCTAGACGCTTTTGCATAAGAAAATCAAGCCGGGAGCCGAGAGTGATCAAAGAAAACGAGAGGAGAGCTGCTTCATTTTTTAACTGTGATTGTGACCATTAACATTTAGGTGGTGCCGATCCCGTGGAGACGCGCGTCGGACCATCATTCATCCGGTACTTTTGACAAGCCCTCGCGTTTTGACTGACAGGCGAAGTGGCAAAAAGCCATGAGAGTCGCCAGTTTTGTTTGAGGGGCTATTTTATTTTCACACTGGTTTTTGGAAAAGCAGCCTGGCGCCGCTGCTCCGAGGATAGCCGAGGACCTATTCGCCGCGCCTGGGCTAAACTTGCACAGAGAGCGGGGGCTGGCTCCACCGTTCCGTGGAAAAAAGGCATACGGGATTTTGGCTGAAACATCTTCCCATTTACTTGGATTTTCTTTCTTCATTTTGTCTCCACCCTGGCCTCAGAGGGGATTTATCTAAACTGAAGGGACGACCAGGGAGTGAGGAGGGTTATGGCGCAACGGGTACGTAGGGCAATCCCCTCTACAAAGTTTCTCCAAGTGTACTGTGCTTGAATGCAATCCTGCACTGTAACGTGGCTTAATGACACACACACACACACCCGCACGGACACACGCTCGCGGCGAAAGTTTCTGTCGTCTTCCTGACACATGGAGACACATTTTCATGTTTGGCGTCTTTTGGCACGGTATTACGCACGGCCGCTCTGGTTTGCTCCATAAACCGGCCCGCTGAGGGACATTGGAAGCGTGATCAGATCTCACATCGGCTGTGTTTTTTAGATTAGTTATGACAGGCCAGTTACTGGAAGCGAAATGGGGGAGGGCATAAAGGCAAAACAAATCTCCACATTTCCACCGACTAATCGTCAGAATTTTATATTGAGCGATGCGTTTATGCACAAACAAAATCCTTATTTCACTTCACTTTCGCACCGCCGCGTAGTAGTTTTACTTTGCAAAATGCCTCTAAAACGTGCGATATTAGCATAATGCCACAGAAGCAGTTTTAAGTAATGAGGTGATGACAAACGCTTTGATTCATCCACTTCAGGACTGCTTCATAACAGAGGCTGGAATCTTAACATGGATAGTAAACATGGATGTTGGGGGGCACACTGGACACATTTAGCTCCTTAGTTTGGCACCGGAGCTGCACCACGCTGGGGTTTGCACCTCCTTTCCTTTAGGGTCGAAATGTTCAGCTTTAAGTGATAATGCTTTTTACTCCCCTCTCCTCCCCCCCTCCCCCCATCGCACTACTTTGGCACTTTCAGGGAAAACTATCAATAATTCAAGACTCTTGTTAATCTGTTAAAGAAGAATCTCTCAAATAAAGATCTTATTCACTCTTCACATCCGAGTCTACGGTTTTTGAGTTTTGACAAAGCCCGAGTAGGTTCTAATGTCAACAGAGACCGTATTATTTAACTCCAAACTGATATGTGCAAAAGTTTCAATATTCACTTTCTTTTGGCGTCGTCTTAAAATAAAAAAACCCCAACAGTTGTTGACTTGCATTTGTTGCATGTACTAATCATAGTGTGCCTGATGGGTAATAACATGCTCCACAGTTATGAGCCTTTAAAATTAGAAAACACTGCGACTAACGAGTGTAAGACATTTGTTTTTACACTTACTGAAAACACCAGACAGCAGGTCGGTGCTTTAAAACCCACACACTGCCTCAGTAATGACAATAATGACCGAGCCACGTTAAGTTGAACTCATTTTACAAGTTTCCAAGTTGTTTGCATATAATCGATCATTTATATTTATATCAAGTAATTTATTCTGGAGTAGATAGTGTAGGATAAAACTATTCAGCTTCTCCACGTAATATGCTGTTTAACAAGTTGCAAATAAGTGGTGAAAACCCTCGAAGTGAATTTTCGTCTAGTTTTTTAAGTTTTTACAAGAGTCAGAATAATTTTAAAAAGACAGTAAAAAGAACCAACTCTCTCCTCTTGTGCAGGAAAAAAAATGTCTGAAAAATATTTTGTCCACGTTGAACATTTTTCCCTTTTATGTGAGTGTTTTAAAGAAAACACCTCGAGTCTTAGTTCTTCCACTTTGAGTAACTTTGAGGACTTTGTTGGCTTGTGTTTTTACGTGACCTTAGTGATTTGCCTGTGCTTGTAAATTCACTTTGGACTCGCGTGTTTGTTGTGTGCAGTACGAAGACTTGCCCCACTACGGGATGGACGGTGTGGGCATCCCGACCACCATGTACGGAGACCCACACGGCGCCCGGTCCATGCAGGCGGTGCACCTCAACCACGGGCCCCAGCTGCACTCGCACCAGTACCCGCACACTGCCCACACCAACACCATGCCCCCCAGTATGGGCTCCTCCGTTAACGACGCTCTCAAAAGAGATAAAGACGCTATATACGGGTAGGTGCAAGTCTGCCGTCCGTGGGGGGAAACTCACTCTCTGGAGGTCAGACACGCTTCCAGGCCATGAGGGGAGGGTTAGTGGGTGTAAAGACCGTCTCCAACACCGGCTTAATTCCCGGGACAGACCGGCATCCCGGTGACGCGTCTGTGCAAAAACCCGGAGCTGAAAATACTGGTGGAGGCGCACAGAAAGAGAAAAAGGCTGCACGTTATTTGTTGTTTTTCTTTTTTCTCTGCACTGTTTTATTCTTTTATAGACAGTAATGTTCAACACGCCTCTCTGCTGGGCTGACAACTGAACAAATAGTAGAGGTGTTAAAAGAAATACAGGCGTTTTTTTTGTTTTCCACTGTCTGGATCCCGGGCAGTTATGGCGTTGGCAGTTTTACTCCAAAATACATGTTGACAAAATGCGTTCTGACTTTTAAGAATCACTGTAAGACCAAGTAGACCAGTGATTTCAAAAAATAATCGGTTTTAATTCATTATGTAGTATTTAACTTGCTTAGTTTTTGTATTGCATTATTTTTTTTTTATTATGGGCCAAATAATTACATTTTCTCTTTCGAAGAAATTCATTTAATTAATTGTGCTTAATGTGCCAAGATTCCACAAATTAAAAATATATCATATTAAACAGGAAACTCCACGTTTGCATGTCATTTATTAATTTATGGCAGTTAATTAAAATCTGTAAGCAGAATGTTTTTACGGTGGTTAAATGTACCAGTAACAGTAGTTTTCTTACGCCACACTGACACAGCTTTGGGAGCTGTATTATCCCCAGACCTTTACCAGGGTGCACACATTTAATCTAATGGATCGTAAACAATAAATAATCAACAAATATGCATACACTTAACTGCGTAAAGCCGTGTAGTTTTTCCACACACAGACTCGCCTGTGATGCAGAAAGAAACCTGTGCACGAAATTGTTTGACTGACTCTAAAGCTTTTATGCTATTAGGCGCGCCTAGATTTAATCACAGAAGTCTGCCCGCTGTTTGCAGCCTTTCTCCGAGCCTCTGCATAATATAATAGCATAGGCTGCAGCAGCAGTCCCCATGGGCGAGTTGTTGAAGAGTAGCATGGCTGGCTAAATCTAGCCTGGAGTAGTCTTGACCCCGGCGCTGTTCTCTCTGGTGACATTTGCTATTGTGTGTGTTCCCAGGCACCCCCTGTTCCCTTTGCTTGCACTGATTTTTGAGAAATGTGAATTAGCGACTTGCACCCCCAGAGAACCCGGGGTGGCAGGAGGAGACGTCTGTTCATCGGAATCTTTCAATGAAGACATAGCAGTGTTTGCAAAACAGGTCAGGAAAGTTTGACTTTTTTCATCTACATGCTCGGGCTGGCTGAGTTCTTTCCTGCATGTACAAAGTAGGCTATGGAGCTCTGACTCCTCTGCTTTAAGTTTATTTTGCAGTTTGACAACACTGAAAGTAAATCATAAAATATTCAAGTATTTTCATTTGGCGTCTGTTTGTTGCACATTAAAGTGGGATTATTAACAAAATGTTGCATTATTTATGTATGGCTTTTATTGTCGATATTTTTTAATTTGGTGATCTGTTGTTTTTAAAGTTACACAAAAACGACCAAAGTAATAAAAGTATTTGTTAATGCAATGTTGTTAAGAATTTCCCCGCTCTTGCTTTTAGATTCGGGCAGAAAAGCCCTTATTTTCATCGAATCCAGAATTGGATAATCTGGTAAGATAACATTACGTATCATGTTACATTCCATTTTCATATCAGAAACTAGAAATTCCTTCCCGAATGTTTAATATTCATCCACAGCATCTGTTGTTTGCATGATTCTTCACATACACATCTATGTCAGAGCCATGTGGCGCTGAAAAGTTAATGCAGAATTGGAGGTGCTGTTCCTCTTTTTGGGCTGTTTGATATCATGATGGCCCCCGGTTGTATCTCCACATAAAGGGCCGCTGTTAGACAGCTGTCACAAACCTTTGAACTCCGCACGGAAAGTTATTCTTTTCATGGTTTTCACTTTTGGACTTTTCATTGTGTTATCAGAAGAGCGTTTTCCTCACGACTAGTTATAGATCCCTGACTCTGAGCCTTATTACAGCTCCAGTCTGTACTGGATGCCTGCTCTCCATATTGCAATAACGTCCAAGTTTAATATCAGTTCCACATAAAATCCATTCATATGAATATTTTCCCCGTCTGCAGTTAGTTGTATTGAGAAAAACGTGCCTGTTTAATATCAAGAGATGTGAGGAACTCATTTTTTATTGTTATTTTAATTTTTCAGATGATTCAAGCCATCCAAGTTTTACGATTTCATCTTCTGGAGCTGGAGAAGGTAATATTCTCTCGCCATTTCTGGCCACTGTGCCACTTCAGACCTATGGGCTGTATTTGCATAAATGTATTTTTGCGAGTCGGTTATAATTAGCGTCAAAATCAATCATGGGGCCATTTCTCTTCCACGTTTAATCACGACGCAAGCTGTTACAACTGGAACGGATATCTCTGTGCCCAAATCTCGCCGCATGTTCTAATGAAGTTTAATGCTGGCAGAAATTGCATGCAAGGTGAAACATATAGCCGAACTTTGCGGGTTTTTAGAAACGATTCTTTGCGGAGGGCAAAAGGCCCCAGGCAGCCATCTGTGGATAGGAGGAGTGGTGGGTGTAAAACTCTGATTTGTGTCCATATCAGATTGATTACAGTTGCATATGTGCTCACCTTTAACATAACCCATACAAACTTTAATATTCTGAAATTGCATTAAAGTTTATTTTTAATACTTGGTTATGTTTCATGTTATGTCTTGAGCTTAATAGCAGTAATTAAAGACGCACTAAGTTTTTTAATACGCAGCTATAAAAATTTTTTAGAAAACACATTTTAAGGCTCATTACACTTGTTTCTCTGTGTGTTTTGTATTTTTGGCTTCTCAAGCGACGAGATGTGGCGCGTGGGCTATAGTGATAATGTAATAAGTAGACGAAATTAAACAGTTTACCTTAAATGTCAGTCAAGCGGGTCACTCTTCTCTAATGGCCACTACCCGGGGCACCGATGATGAATTTAACACGGGTGTTGAGTGCGTTGTAGCCCCTGAGCCCTCTTGTCACTGTCAATTTTCGACGATATCTCTATTTTGAGAGGAGAAAATAAAGTTAAAATCACATGGCGCATGGATGCAGCGCACGGCAGCTTTGTGCGTAAAGTGGGCACACCTCAGCCGAGAGGAGTCCAAGTAATATTTAACAAAACTTTATGAAAGAGAATTCAGGGAGGGGGGAGTTATAATAAGACGGGATCACAGGATTAATATTTCGTGACATTAATTCTTAAATATTTTAGATGCAAGAAGCCACTGGCCCAGGTTTGCAAAGCTGCGTTTAAACTCTCACTTTCAATGTCAAAGGTTTGGATACACGCGTGTTTGTGTGTTGGGGCGGTGATGTGGTTACACACATGTCATTGCTTGTGTGATCATATCCCTTTTGGGTGAGTGTGTGACGCTTCCGCCTGCTCTCTTTGTAGGTACACGAGCTGTGTGATAATTTCTGTCACCGGTACATCAGTTGCTTGAAAGGCAAGATGCCCATCGACTTGGTCATAGACGACAGAGAGGGCGGATCCAAATCAGACAGCGAGGAAATCACAAGATCATCGGTGGCCCTTGATCAGGTACATCTTTCTCACTCCCTCAGTGTTTGTGTGTGAGTGTGTGTGAGTGTTCTCCCTGCTGGCTATTCAGCTATTCTGGGTCACTACTCCTCTGCGCTGTTATTTGCATATGATTAAGGCCGTTTTACATTCCATCCATCGGAATGAAAAAAAAGAAAAATCTGAATAATGTTGCTATTATTGGCCCATTAAGACTTGATCCCAGCACCGACCTGGTAAGATTAGCTCGAAAAAGCATCGGCATAAACTTGACCTGTTTCATGTCGATTTTAATTTAGAGCTTCTCCTTCTTTCCTCTGTGTCTTTTTCATCCAAAAGCGGAGCGTTATCAGCGCCTCTGTGTTGTTTAGCCCACGAGAGAACAGCAGGATGGGAAGGAGACTGTGGTTTAGGTGCCTTGGTTTCTCCAGTGGAGTTCACGGTTCATTACGCGTCTTGTCAGTATTTTTCCTTAGACATGAGTGCACATTGCTTATCGAGACCCCCCTTCCCCTCGCTCACAGCGCAGAGATTCAGCGCCAATAAGAAGGTTTATTTTTGCAAGCTATAGAAGCAGCGGGTATTAAAGGTAGATTAGGGAGTGTTTCCTTTTGTGCAGATATCAGAGATAACCACAGCCTTCATTATGTGCTCCACTGACTGTTGGCACTCCGGGGACATTGTAGTGTGCGCACAGGCATGACCCTAATGGTCCATACACTGCAGTTAAATAATGATAACAGCCACGATGATTAGATTTATGCAAATCTGGATTTTCGGCCATTAATGGTACGATTCATTTGTGGATGAGATAGGGTTGCGGGGTATGAAGCCATGTTTTATAAAGTTAAACTATCTCAGAGTTTTAAGGAATTGCTTGGTGACGTGCAGTCTATAACCCTGGGACACCGATGAGGGGGAAAAAAATCAAAGGTCCAAATTAAAGGGATTAGTTGGATAGTCCCACATAAAAAGTAATGAAGCGATTAGGCTAAATAATTTAAATCCGCGGACTTCCATATGGTTGAGTGGCTGGTCTGAGTGGAGGGCTCCAGAGAGAAACACACACACACACACACACACACACACACACAC
>JAPTGW010000008.1:16309841-16319959 GCA_029814545.1 Apogonichthyoides opercularis
TTTTTCTTGTCTCCCTCCCTCCCTCTCCCTCCTTCCCTCCCTCCTCCTAGCCCTTCTTTGCCCCTCTGAGGATTTCTGGGAATGTAATGTATGTGTGTGTTTGCGTGTGTGTGCAAAAGCAGAAAAAAAGAGGGAGGGACAGTACTGCCGTGAATATACATCAGCATGTGTGTGTGTGTTTCATGTATCATGTTTTGAGTGTGTGTATAAATTTCTCAGCTAAATGTGTGTATCCCATGTGGAACAGTGTAGGAGGCCCCTGAGGCCTAGGACTTGCCTGGGCAGCCAACCCAGGGTCATGTGAGCTTTCTGGGGTGTGAAACTCTAGGAGTGGCCCATGAGAGATCAGCTCCAGGTCACTCACACACAGTGAAAGACACTCTCACACAACAAATAGCCCATACACTAAGTCCACTGTCATAAACTCAAGGACCTGTCTCCACTCCTTCTCCCTCTTAGTCCATCCATGGTCTATAAAACCTTGCAAAAACATCTTACAAAGCCTTCTAAAATGCTTAGCCATCTGTGAATGATTCCTCAAACAGGATACTACTCATGACATCTGAAACCCAAGCTAATATCTATAACCCTTATTCCTCATCTTAGCTGTACTTCGATGCAGAAAAAAAATTATTAGAAAGCTAAATGTCATAATTTTCTCCACGCTAGAAGCGACGTGTCTGACAAGATTGCCTTTTTCAGATGACTGACTGGTGAATCTGTGGCTGTTAATTTGCCAGGCAGCAGAAAAATGGCTGACACCTCGGAATGGCACGTGTGCCCGCACAAAGGGGGCAGGTAGTACCAATCTCTGTCTTATGCTGAGAAACGCTTTATAATCAGATCATAACAGATTAGCCTAGATACTGCTTGATAATGTCAGGGTATGCCTTGAGACAGAGAGATGTGGAAAACTGATGAAGACAAGGGAGATGGATACCAAGAGGAACGCAAGTGTCATTAGTAAGCAGTGGTTGAGGAGAGGTGGACTGAAAACCTCAAGGCAGGGATATTGAACTGTGTTAACCCAATTAACCTCAACTTTTAACTATATTTAATGTGTGAAATATTGTTTGCCAGTGTCTGTTTGATTTACATAGTGAGAAAACTTCAAACCCATAGTGAATAAAGACAACAGTGCTTCACTGCTACATCCACAGTACTGTGCAAATATCCTCCATGCCAGCCTCACACTCCAGCTGACAGAGAGGAGACAGAAAAGTAATGAAGTAGGACGGAGGGGATGGCAAGAATGAAACATGAAGTGCTGGAGAGGCTTAAATAAAAGCCACTGAAGCTGAATGAGCACAGAAGTAAGTGTCTGTTTAGCTAATGCTAACGAAGCTAGTAAAAATGCGTAAAGAGAGCTAACCTAGTTTATATGTCATTATCTGTTTGCTCACAGTGTGTGTGTGTTTGTGAGAGAGTGTGTATTTGTGTATACAGCGTGTGAGGGGACTGATAAAATATTCCTTCCCTCGGTTGGCCCCGGGGCATTTCAACTGCCCCTGGCTCCTTCCAGTCACTGGCCTGCTCCCTAATTGCCACACACACATGCACATACACGCACGCACACACACATAACATTTGGGGCTTCTGTGGCTGGAAACACACATGCATAAAGAAAGCAAGAGATAGATGCACACATACAGACGAATGCACATCTATGCATGCATGCATTCTCCAAACATGAACATGCACCCCTCCAGTCCGGCATTGATTCAGCACAGACACCCCAACCCCTCCCAGCCCCTCCTCTAACTAGCTGCAAAGACGTCATGGCCGATCAGTAGGCCAGGCCCAGAGTTGTGCCTGTGGCTTTTCCTTGTGGGGAGACTAGAGCTTACTAGCCTGGCTGCCCCATACTGTATGTATGCAGCCCAGAGTTACAGCCTGCTGATGCTCTTAATGAGCCTGGCAGCCTGTGTATGGAAAGGGATGACTGACTGGTTGATTGGCTGACTGACTTTTTAGCTGCTTTTCTGGCCTTCTATTTGACTGACAACATTGCTTTATGAGTGACTAACTCACTTCCTGGCTGACTGATTTGGTGGCTTCATAGATTGAATACATACTGGTTGACCGAGTATGGAATGAAATGACTGGTCGACTGACTGACACGCTCATTTATTGGCAAACTTAGTACCTGCATGACAATGTTTGTGAGAGAGGAAACTTATAATACTAGATTACATACATTTTAAAACACTGTTTAAACAAAGGAGGTCATCTCCTCTGCCCTTTCTACCATGCAGTCACTTGCAGACTTATATATTTAGTCTGGATTATTATAGATGTTCTGTCTTTGCGACTCTAAGACTTTTTGTTTTGTTTTGTGGAACAGCAAGTCAAGGATTATGTTTGGAAAAAAAGCACATGAGATAACACTGCAATACATCTGCAAAAAATCTAAATTAATCAGGAAGACACTGCATAAAATTCCTCAACACATAATGCCAATTACACCATTTTTATTCTAATAGAGCTTTCTTTTTTGGAGCTTTTGGGCATTAAAAATCTTGCACTGTGGGGCGTCAAAGGGCAAAATCGCAGAAAAATAAATTACACATCACAGTGGCCAGTGGATTTATTTTTCCACTGATTAACTTCAGTGTGTCAGTCAGTATGTCTTCCCTTCCCTATCCATTATTTTTTCCCCCTTTAATGGCCTTTGTTAGTAGCAGTGGTTTAAGCTTCCACAGCTTGTCTCTTTTAACCGCTCCCTCTTCTTACCCTCTTTCCTCAGCTCTCATATGCTTTCTCTTTTTCAAAGGCTGAGGTAACACCATTGACATTTCCTCAACATGGCTGCCAGACACGGCTTCAACACCTTTCCTGCGTTACCCTTCCTCACTCCCACAGTCCCTCTCCTCTTTCTCCCCCTGTTCCTATTTTGACTGAGCAGGTTAAAGAAAAGCAGAAATTAGCCCCAGACCTTGTAGAGGTGATTGATATCAAATTGCAGTGAAAATGGAAATGCCAATAAAATTGACAGCCCTTCCCCAAACCTACTCCTCCCTCTTCCTCTTCTATAGGTCAGACTTAAGAAGTACAGGGTAAGGAAAGGAAAGAGGAGAATATTGAGAGACTTTTCGGTTTTACGAAGTCCAGGATGACTCATAGTAGGGTATGGTATGTTTTCTTGTTATACCACAATATAGTTTTCAATATTAAGCAGTTTTAATGAATGAAGTGAATTATACTGGATTAAGTGTTGTATTTTGTGATAATAGTATTAATGGAACACAAAGCAACACTCCCAGAAGTATGGAACTGCTTGCAACAGTTTTCTCTGAACATCCTCTTTTATCACCTATTCTGTGCTTTCTGTGCTCCCCTTTGTGTTTTCTCCCCCAATCCTGATGCTTCTCACGATTTCTCACCTCTTTCTGAGCCTGCTCGCTTGCATGCATGCCCACTCATTTGCTCACTCACGCACTTACCCACTCACTCACCCACTTCCTCACTCACCCACTCACTCTGAGCCAGTACCCCAGCCGTTTGCCTCTGCTTCCCTAACTTGCATGGGACAAGCCCCTCCGTTTGTTATTGTAGGCTTTGCTGAACATGAGCCGGTCTTTACAACGGATTGAAAGCATTTGCTTCCAATGAAAATCTGGTCTTAGATTACAGGGCCTCGGCTCAGCTCGCTCCTCTTTTCCAGCCGCCTGAGAGACATAGAGAAAGAGAGAGAGAGAGGGGCGGGTGTATTTCTCCCCTGAAACAGTAGGCAGGATGAACTCTGTTGTTAAGCCCAGGCTGCATTTGTCCTGGACTAATGATGTAACTTAAACTTGAAATGGGAGTGTATTTCTAAACACAGAGACGTCTAGAGGATTGGTGAGTGTGTGTGTGTGTGTGGGGTATAGTGTTTTTTTTTATGTATGCAATGGATATTATAGCAGGCGAACTTGGGGGTTTTGGTTTATTGATGACATAAAAACAACATCATGCACATACCTAATGGTTTATAGTATTATCTGGTGACTTAATAATTATTTTACAGAGATTTAGAACTCCAGTCTCCCTTGTGGATACTGCATTAGTCCAACTTTTATATCATTTGGTCATGGTACTGTACACCAACTGTGACACCACTGTTTATGCATTGGTGCATTGCTAATAAGCAGTGGGTGGCATCTGCATCACTATCGCATCATCTATAAAAGTAGGTTCTTGTTATATCCCTCCCCCACTCTCCGTAGCATCACCTCCACTGCTACAAGAGCTTCATTAAAAAGCCTTCAATATGTGTGCATATGTATCTCCTTCTGCCAGAACAGTTGGACAGAGAGAGAGAGGGAATGAGAGAGAGGTAGCCAAGAGTGTTGTTTCGTATGGATCATTGAGAGTCTCTCTCTCCTAATGGTGTATATAATTCAGGTGCCCTCCAGGCATGCTTTCAGGAATTCTTTTGCCTGAGGTAATGGGGAGCAAAGGCCTGGGTTTTAGGCCCTTGATTATTCCATTGATGTGGCAGGCTGGAAAAAAGTCATCTCCAACCGGATTAGCGCCAACATCCCCATTAATTATCGATGAATCGGGGCTTAGGGTTTAGCTAGGTGCTGGGTGTCGCCCTCTGTAAGTTAGCGGAGCGCGGGTCTGCTTGAATGTAGCTATCTACTCGTGCCACAGTGAATACACATAAAAGCTTTAGAAGTGCTTTGGGTATAATCAATAAATAACAGGATCCAATTCTGTGCACTGCTTCGGTGGTTTTTATTTTTGCTTCATTCCTTCCCTTCTTTTGCAGTTGACAGAGGCAGTACGGGACAAAAGTCAGTTATCAGCTGCTGAAATTTCTAGCAGTGTGGGTGCCACTTGTTTACCTCGCCTCATGTTTCTTTTATGATTATCGTTTTCATTGAGGGGTGGCTCGCATTTTTGAATAATGATAATAACAATTATGCTTTTCACAGCCACAGATGGGAAGAGCCTCTTTCTCTCCATTGGTGCTGTATAGAATAACCTACAGTAATTGGGTATTTTTGAATATGTGCGGTGTGTGTGTGTGTGTGTGCGTACCTAAGAGTTCATGCTGTTGAGTCTGAATGCAGAGAAAAGGCCCTCGGAGCGCCTTCCTTTCACTTTCCTCTCAGTGCTCAAATACTCTAAGCTGTCTTAGTGTTCCCCTTAGGTGAGGTTAACTGGCCTTAATAGAGCCTTATCGAAGCCCTACAGGTTGCTGTAAGCAGCCATGACGCCATTGTTATGAAAAGCAGCTAGCTTTGTTAGTGCTGTTTGTGTCTCTGACTTCCTTTTTTCCACCTATTTTCCTTTTATTTTCTGCTTTCCCCCTCATCGCAACCTCCCCTTTTGTAGTGCCGTGTTACTCTTTCCACCTCAGGTAAAATGGCAGAATGCGCCGGGGTGACGCTTCAATAACTATTTTCCCCTCAGGATAATAAAGACTAAATCTCTCTGTCATTTTCAATTCTGCGCAGGCTTGGATGGGAGAGTGGGGAAATGCGACCTTACAAGTCCTTTGTGCTCCCCTTCTTCCCGCTCTTTCTCTCAGAAAGACGCAAGCGCTTGCTCTGTTTTCAAGTGGTGGGGGGAGAAAAATGAAAGGCAGGGTTATTTATAAATGTATTAAAAATGAATGCATTTATGAGGTGCTGTTTTCCAGCCATTCTCAGCTTGCCATTGTTGTGTCTCTATACCCCTCGTCTGTGCATACAAAGCCCTCTAGAATTCCTTCAAAATCGTATTTATTCCCTTTGAAGGAAGAGGCGTAGCGAATGCAGGAAGTAAACAAATTGTGTGTCTGATCTCCACTGTCTCTTCCTGTTCCTTGTCATGTGACAGGTGATGGCTTGGACAACAGTGTGGCCTCACCAAGCACAGGGGATGACGATGACCCGGATAAAGAAAAGAAACGCAACAAGAAGAGAGGAATCTTCCCTAAGGTGGCCACCAACATCATGAGGGCATGGCTCTTCCAACACTTAACGGTGAGTTGAATGAAACAGTGTTTGTTCTCTATCGCTCTTTCACATCATGCGTGCTGAACCTCACTTCACAGCCATGGGCTGTCTTTCTCATACACAATACGCTCACACAGGCACACACTTAGACACTGATATACACTCATTGACATCACAAGAACCCCCCTTTTCTTTTCAGTGTATCTCAGCTCGTACGGTGAACACTTCAAAGCACAAGCCTGTGTAATCTGCTACGATCTCTGAAGCCTGCTCTCTGGCTCCTCATCTGCTGAAACTGAATAAGGTTGAAGCCAAGGAGAGCTGCCCCTGGCCATGACTGCTGCAGATACATAGATGAACCTTATTAAGAACAAATCTGTCATTATTTAACAGATGTTCAGGATTCTGTAAAGGCCTGTGGTTTGGCATTATTTTTACTCAGTTATAGCCTCAAATACCAGTGCCATTAGCACCAGCTGACAGCATCACTATTTGTGTGATGGGGGAGGAGTGGGAAACATTTACTTTCACAGGGAAAACGGCGTATGTGACAATGATAAATTGACCTAACTGTAAAAATTTGCACAAATAATGTTTGTTTTTATAATACATTAAATTGCATATTAGCTGGTATTTTTCCTACGCCTTAGGACTCTGCATTTCCTATTTTATTAACTATATTCAAGCTAAAAATCATACACAGTGTTCCATGTCTACACATCCAGATATAGACTAAGCTATGCTTGATTGATTGAAGAATTTCATGCTTTTTCTCTCCTCTTGAAAAGATCTTTTGTATTTGCTGATTTGATTGTTGATTTGTATGAAATAAAAAAAAAAATCCACAATTTGTCAAATAATTGAACAATTGATATTGGATTTGGCTCCGCCCCTGTGTCTGAAGAGGGCAATGAGTGCATGAAATACATCTTGAAAAAGTGTGATGGAAGTCATGTGTACAGAATATTTAAAATAGCACAAAATATTGGCAATGTTTGCTGTGATTATGAGTGCATTGGGTCAAATAGCTGATTACAGTTTGGATATAAATAAGTATGTTTGAAAACTAACTTAAACTTGACTTGCATCTCACACGTTCTGCATATGTCAGGAGTTTACAGAGAACATGATACAGTTTGGCTGAGTGGGTGTTGGTTTGAATTGCACAAACCAAGAGGGAGGATGCTGGGGAAAGTAATTTGGTTGTTGGATTGTGGATATTGCATGGGCTCAACTTTTTTTATTTATTTATTTGTAGCCAGTCTTTGATGTCGTTCATATGCACTGTACAGTGTGCGCCTCGGTTTCGTTAGTGTTAACAACAAAGTGAAGGAATATTTTTCTCAAGTCAAGTGTATAGGCAGATGTGTGTGTACATCTGTATGTATTAACACATATGTTTGAACATACATCCCAGAGGTCCTCTTACTCCTTTACTTTCTGCTCTCCTCTTTCCATCTGAACCTCACCACCACATCACAAACCAACCACCAGCGCTTCATTGTCCCACATACACACAAACACTCAGACATGCATACCTACTCACCCCTCCTCTAACTCCCTGACCTCAACCCATAGTACCGCTGAAACCTTCAGGGCCACAAAGGAAAGGTGTTTGAAATATACACACATCCTGTCTGACTTCAGTACACACAGCACACATCCAGTGAAACACTAACACAGCAACACACCTACTGTGTCATATTACACCATGACTTG
Organism: Apogonichthyoides opercularis; assembly: GCA_029814545.1. Lineage (NCBI taxonomy): Eukaryota > Metazoa > Chordata > Actinopteri > Kurtiformes > Apogonidae > Apogonichthyoides > Apogonichthyoides opercularis. The sequence goes on from JAPTGW010000008.1 coordinate 16,317,488, forward strand.
AGCTTATGGGAGGCTTCTGCGCTGTTAGATCTCAAACAGTGGGAAGGATATAAGTTAGTGTCAAGGGAGCAAGAGAGAAGAAAAGAAGAAGAGGAGGAGGCCAGGAGGTGAAGAGGTGGATAAGGAGGATCCATCAACCTTTCCCTTCTCTCAGGCAGAAGGGAAAGGTTTGAGAAAGTATAACATGCACACAAGAGTGCATAGGGTATACTGCTTTATGATACAAAACAGGAAGAAGCTGCTGTTCATGCAGTGCAAACAGTGATAAATCATTCAGAGCTGTAAACTGAAAGGTTGTTGGAAAAATCACATTCAATATGTGTATACTCCTCAGGAAAGCCAAATAGAAATAAAATACAGACAGAGATAATATGAACTAACAGCATTGTCTTTGTGTATAGAAAATATGGTTTTAATTTGGTGAACCCACTTACATTAACAATGTCTCTAGTGATGGGTAAATGTTTACAGAGGTCTGATTTGTTAAAGCTTTCCATTCTCCAGTGTCAGTATCAATTAGATCAAGATACATCCCTGTTTAAACACGCTACACATAGCACCTCTAATGCAAAAACATTTACAGTATCTCTTACAGTATTTTCAGTGTGACTCTGACACTGACAGTCTTTCCAAACTCATCCCTGGCATCATCAGCTGATATGCCTTTGTTTCACAGAGGGGTGGATGAAGTGAGTCTGGCCTCTTAGAGATAGACACAATACCAATTAGGCACACACTAATGCATGCATGTGTGCATATACACACACATTCAGATCTCAGTGTGGTGGCACCGCACTGGCATGGATTGGTGTGCTATACACAAAATATGCAACAATCTAATTCATGCAGAGATGAAAATGAGTATAGAATAGAATAGAATTTTGTCTGCCGAGGTGTATTTTCTGGTATTCGCCCTCACACTTGAAGCCACTGGGGAACTGTCCTTGAGTAGGAATGGAAGGGGAAGGTGGGTGGCACACTAATGCACCAGGAGGATATAGGGTAGGGAGTATTAATACTGCTGCCTTTGTATGGTTTATTATTGTGAAAACATTACTGCATCTCTGCTCACTTATCCATCAATAATACACTGGTCTTTAGAATAGCTAAGAAGTCTTCTTGTTCTTTGTGGTACTGATGGTACCAGAGAATCTGTACCTACAGTGTCCTGTGTAATCCAAGTCAATGAGAAAATTTCAGTTCAGTTGAAAAGTCTGAAGGTTGGTTATGCTGGTGTTGTAAGAGTGATGGGCATGGAGTGACAGATCGAGCAGTGGTATTGAATTTGGGCTGATGACGACAGTCGCGGCTCACAGAGTTCTCTCCAACACACCCAGTGAGCTCATGTGTTGTCAACAGTGCTGTTGGGACACGTTTGTCAGAAGAATTTGGCTGTGTTGACTTGGAGTTACTACAAAACATTAGCCTGTCACTGAAGGCTGAAGCATGCTGTTCGCTGCCAGCTTGACATGCAGCTGTAAACTTGGTGGAGACCCAAAATAAAGGAAGGGAGGGCTTTGCCACTTGTGTCCTCAATTCATTTTGTTACTCATTTTAGATGCATAGGTGTTCATTTAATGGATTTACAAACAAACCAGTTTACCAGCTTTTAACAGGACAAGTGCCAGTTGCTGAATAACAAGCTTTGTACTTATCAAGGCGAATGTTAATAATCTTCTGTATTTTGTTTTTCTTGTAATTGCATTTTTACAACGTTGACTTAAAATCCCCTTTAAACAGATTGCATAAGTAGCTGAGTTTCCTTATTGCTTTGTAGTACAACCTGCTTGTGATGAAGAAAGCTGCTGCTCAATATCTATTTTCCTCTCTCCCTCCTTTTGTGCAGTTGGAATCCCCACCCCACCCCACCTCCACCTCTCCATCTCTCCTCACAAATGGTATTTTCTTGTTTAATTTAACAAGAAATGAGTAGTAAATGAAAGCTCAAGCCTCAAATCCCCAACGCGCCCTGTGCTCTGCTCTCCACTCCCCTATGAAAAGGCAATTTGTGAAATTATGTGATAGAGTAATTAGATGGAATTCACCCCCGCCCCCCACTACACACACCACCCTTATCCCGTTTAGATTGTTGCCTTGCTAAACTGAAGTAGGGGTGAGTGTGTGTGCAGAAAGGAAAGCAGAGTGAGGTGGTGGTGGTGGTGTTGGGGGAGGCAGAGGCTTGGCATTCAGAGTGTTAGCATCGGTATATTAGCCTGGCAGACAGACACACACTTTCTCTCATACACACACATTATCACAAACGCTCCCTCATTCTGGCTCGCCTCCCCTCCTATTTGTACACAGACTCAGTGTAACGAGGGGCAGCCGTGATTGCAGCTCATAAAAGAAGCCAACCCGCAAACCCTCAATGAGCTGCTTCCCCCCCTCCCTCCGCCGTTCTCCCCTTAAAATGTGTAAAATGCAAGGGTGAGTATAAAAAAACCAACTGGAAGGCATAATCCCCCGTTAATA
>JAPTGW010000008.1:16350779-16361345 GCA_029814545.1 Apogonichthyoides opercularis
ACCTGTGTTTAGGCAATTCATGCTATATGCAGCATATGGAAAATGTATGCATTGTGCTGTGTTTATGTATGTGCACGCGTACAAAATGCGCGTGTACAACAATGCATGTGCATGTACTGTATGTGTATGGTAATAGGATTACTCCTGGCACAGGGAGGGGACATAAACTAGTGCAAAATGGAGGAGGTAGCCAGCAGGGTATGGAGCTTAGCTGGGCCTAATTGACTAGATCCAAATTAAATATGCCATCACCAGAGGTGTGACCAATGGATTTGACTTATTCAGTTTACAAAAATAGAGACCATTAACCCTCCACAGAATGCGCATGCATGTCTGTGCGTGCCATGTTGAAAATATTCTGCCCTTGTTTCAGTCCTAAATGTCCAGAACCAAAACAAAGACAGAAAATCTTGCATCGAATGGCATCTTTTAGGTTTGAAATGCAGGGAGATATGGTAGTAAAAAGGCTGTTCTTCCAGAATGAGACGCGTGTGTGTGTCTGTGTTTATGTGTGCGAGTGTGTAAACATGAGGGCTGGTTCATCGTGTCCAAGCAGCCTCTTTCCACCAGCTGCTAGCCTTCCCAGCAGACCTTGCTTTAAACAGCTTCAATTTGCCTGCTGAATCTCGTAATTGGGCCACCAGAGGAATCCTCTGCGAGACGGGCGAAGCACAGAGAAGACGAGTCGACAGCGGAAGAAAAAAGACTGAGAGAAGAGTAGACAGAGTGAGGGAGGGGCGAATGAAACGATAGCTAGGGTAAATGACAAGAAGGAGGGGGAGATTGTAAAAAGGAAGGAAGGAGGAGCGGGAGAGAAAAGGATAGAATGTAGTAAAGAGATTGTGATTGAAATATATCGACTCTTACGACTATCGTTCCTTTACAGCTTCATCAGCAAGCTTATAGCTTGCTAGCTGCTAGCTTGTCTCTGTCAAATATTGCTACTTTCCTTTCTAGGTCAATTAAATGTAAGTGATGTGTTATATTCTTTCATGACCAATTAAATTAATAGGTTATTATAGGAGGGGGTGATGGTGTTATCTTATTTGATTAAGAGAGCACAGGTTCATTATATTTTATAAGCAATTTTCATTAGCAGAGTTGAGGTTTTGTTACTGCAGGGCTAAATTGAGCGGTTATTGTGCCGGTGAGTGCTCATCCTTGATACAGAAGGTGTGCCTAGCAGTCAGACTGCAACATTAGTTAAAACTAAAGCCAATTAGTCCTGGTCCTGCTTAGTGAAGAGCATAATGCTTTCCATCCAATGATGATTACAGAGCTTATATCCCCTTGTGAAACAATACACCTGTCAGCAGAGATGAAGCCCAGCAAGTGAGGCAGAAGTGAGCCGAGCCTTTGATAGCAACGAGAATGACTCTCGTATGACCCTTAGCCCCTTTCCCTTCTTCTTCTCTCCTGCTTTCCCTCTTCCACTAAATTAGCCAGAGGTGGCCCCTCAAAACTGTAATTTTCAGTTTCAGGACAATAGTTATCACAGGATGGAAGAATTAATTATGGCACACAGTGTATGGAATTTTTTCTGGTCCTCCCCATGCAATGCTTTTCCAAAATGTCGGGCAGAACGCATGAGTGAACGCTGCCTGTAACCCCTTTGCTGCCAGTCTCTGCTGGAGACCCTTTGTTCCAGGATTCATTGCTCCAATCATTAAGCACAAATTTGTTAACCTTCTGCTGGGGGGTCAAGATCCCTCCTCTTGCCCCCCTATACTACACACAGACCCACCGTTACCCCCACCCTCAACTTCTCTTTCTGGTGGGTGAACTTTTACTATTAATGAACACTGGAAAAAAAGGTCCCAATGGGGATTTTGTGCCCCCTTACATTGTCCATGTGAATGTGTCCCTGTTGATTTGCCCCCTCTGGAATCCCCCTCGGCGTCTAAGAAAGGAGGCCTACAGCTCAATGTATTGATTGGCTTATTAAGTGAAAAACCTTATTAGCGATGTGTACTCTTTGAAGCACACAAAGTGTTTATTAGGACCTCGACAATGATTTTCAACAGCTCATCAGCTCGCTCTCATAAACGAGGGATATTCAAGTATTAATATGACACATTCATCATTGTTTTATTTATGTAATGTGACTGTAGTGATGTTCAGTCACTTTTGAGAGACTTGGAAACCAGATAATTTATGAACAAGTATTAATATTGAAACCATCAAAGTCTGTGGTAGATTCAAGCATCATTTTCTGTTGGACCACAGGTTATGTCTCACATGAGAAAGGTCAAAGGTTTGATGCCATAAGGGCCAGAGATAAATGTTGCCTCTATTAGTTCACTGAATAGAAGCTAAGAAGCTACTATAGCTCAGACAAAAGCTCACCCTTCTATTACAGAGGTTGCATCTTTTCTCTTTAGCAGCCCAGGTGAACACTGATAGATGAGGGGAATAATAAATGAGGGCCCTAGTGTTCACTCCTCCATTGTCAATTCTCCCGCTGCTGTTCCTTGTTCTTTTCCCTGCCTGCCTTTGTGTCGTCCATAGTGGCCCTCTTCATTTATTGTGTGCATGGCGTACACGTGGACATGCCCCGGGCGCTCTCAGGTGACGGGTGGCTGTGAGCCTCACCTCTCCTCTTTAGTTTAGAAAACAATGCCCGTGGTTCCTCAGTGGTGACTTTCCACCTACAGAGATGGATGGCAGCTATTGTTGGGTCTAAAGAGAGGAATGTAGTGAGAGAAGTGGGTGAAGATGGATTACTGTGCTTTGTTTTCTATAGTCCCATGTATGAAAGTTGACAGCAATTTAGCAGGTCCTTACTGATATGTAATGACATAAACCCATATGTTGTGTGGCTTGTTCATTATTCTTACTTTAATTTATTCTTACTTACTTTTCTGACTCAACTTTATTTCACACTCATTGTGACATTAAAGAATAATGGCATGGTCCTGTTAAATAGTGATTATACCCCATAAAATCTGTCATTTAAAGCCTGATTTTGAGTTTCCTTGTAGTCCAGATTAACAAATTCCCCAGGAAATGTCAAGCACCTGACCTTGGTATCACTTCAGGTCGATCATGTGTGTTTGGTGTTTAAGTCCTCTCCTACTGTTAAAGTAGCATTACTGAGGGTGTAGGATTAACTCAGTAAACCTTCCACTGCTCTCCGGCCTTAGTGAAGGGCAGGCTGCAGTCTGCATTGGACCCAGATTAGTACAATGTTGGGTTTCTAGTTTGATAGTTAACCTGCAGCCACATATAGCAGGATTCTGCTCTTCAGGGGTCTTATCCTCCTGAGACTCAGCAATGCATTTTTGTCCTGTGTAGTAGACAAGAGTTTCACAGCTTTATTTAAAAAAGGAAAAAAAAAAACTTTTCACTGCAAAGAACATTTCATTTTTTTTTTTAAATGTATCTGAAATATGTGGCGCATATGGTTTCCAATCAAGTCAGTTATTTAATGTAAAAAAAACAAACAAAACTTTTACTTACTGGGTCTCAGGAGGTTATCAGCACATTCAACCATATTCATGTGCTATCAACCTGAAAATGTAATATGAGAATCTGCTTTCAGAAGTCTAATGTGAGCTATTGTTGTATTTAATGAAAGATTAATGGCATTGCAGTTTTATTTTGCAGTTAAATGCTTTGTGCCTCAGCAGTTGAGACAGTATGCCAACTCGCTGCAAGCCTAAGATCATTTGCACGAATCTGCATATATCTGATCTGGAAATATATTCCGTTTGATACATGGATACAATGTTAAATTTGAGCACCGCAACTGCCAAGTTATTAACAACACATCAGCATGAAACTTTTGACTTTGGATGGGTTTAAGCTCACAGATGGCTGTACAGTCCTTGGAATTAAAATAAAACTAAGATTATTTCCAAATTTGGAGTTGTAGTGTTGTACTGTTTGAATATAAAGTTTTACCTCTCTGATCAGTCCAATCTGCCAAATACAAACTCTTTTTTTGTGTGTGCAAAACTCAGTGATTAACCATTTCCTTCTTCTCTTCTCTCAGAACTGCAGGGCAAACCAGGGGATCACCTGTCTCACTGAGGCCTACTGAGCATGGGAATGGGACTCCTGACTCCAGGACAACACCAGCCAAAAGCAAACCCCTCTGTCCACCTCCCAAGACATTTTTATTTGGCTGATATCTTCACCATGGAAACTTTCCATGACTGCCTTCAAACCCATGCCTACTTCTCCAGTTGATGCTGATGCACAGAAGATCAAATCCTTCCAAACCCAGCCCCTCCATGCTTGTCCTGATAGACCCCTGCTTCTTCTCTGGTGGGCACCAGACTCTGCCCCCTTAAAAGTGATTGCGATCGAGAGCTTTGATGACACATAAGAGACACATGGGGTCATTTGCCTTTATCTTTGGCGTATGTGGCACCTAGTGATATATTCTAGACCCTCTGGTGAACAAAAGAACCTTCCTGTGAAGAGCACTCCACTCTTTGGGACGACGGAAATGGACCAAGGAGAAGCCAATGTCTGTATCTGACAGGACACTAACAAAGCAGCAGAGGTGCCCTTTAAAATGATAGTGGATTGAAACATGGAGGGTGAAAAACACAAGAAAAGAGAAAGAATGAAAGTTTTAAAATATAACTATATCAACCCCTTGTTTGGGATGTGAGTGGAGACAAAAAATATACTGTATACTGTTGTAAAATTACGCTGGACTCTCACATGGACTGGGAATTTAAGTATTGTAAATGCTATTGTATTGTTCTGCATATTATGTTGTTTCTAATAGATTTTTTAAAAAAGGATGTGAACTTTTTCTCTTTTTTCTGGTTTCTTTCCACACTGTATGTGTGCTGTATGTGTATGGGGACCTCCTGCCCCCTCCCTTCATTGAATCACAATGCATTTTTAAAAGAAAGAAAAAGTGAATAAACGGACAATATGATCAGTCGGTCACTTCCCGCAGGCCTTTATTCATAAGGCGTGGTAACATCATGGTTAAGGTGTCCTGTGTTTATGGATACACACAGCTCATCTGTGTACCTACAAAGTTACAAGGTGTAGGTGCTTGTATTACTGTTGCTGTGTCAAAACCTTGTCACTCCAATCTTGGTGCTTTTTTTGATGCTTTCATATCAATTGATTATGCTCCTCTAAAGGCAGAACCTTGCAATTTGGTACAAAAAAGTAATAGCATCTTGGGATAATGAAATCTTTTTTAAAAAGTTATTTTAACAAACACAAATACAGTCATCAAGCTAAACTCTGTTACTTAGAGGCTGACATTTTGGAGATTTCTTTTTAATCCAACTCTTATTGTACACCTGTTGCCATTGTCAGTTATTTTAGCAAACATATGCTCAACTGACATGAGGATGGACACATAATGTCAACATGTCTAACATCACGACCAGCTAACCCAGCTGATGCAGAGCTTTAGTTTATGCCCACAAGAATCTAAAAAAAAAAAACCATGTGGATAGGAAACTACAAGTTTGTGTCCCACATACATGTTATTTCCTGTTTTCTCCTGTCTTCTCCATGTGTGTCTATGATTGAGGACCTTTGAAAGTCTATTCTAGTGTCCTATTGATGTGTTTTCTGTCACAAGGCTGAGCACTTGCACGGCCAATGGATTCTTTTCCCCTCAGTTTGATGTGGCCTGATAACAGGCCCAAGCCAACGGGAGAGGCAGAGGCTATGGGAAAACACCATTTATACCACAGTCCATTCATTTTAATTTAGCCAGATGATGTAATGCTGATCAACAGACAGGAGAGAATGTAAAAATCACTGTGTGTGTGCTGCAGTGTGTATGTGAGGGAGGAACATGTGTGTGTGTATATATGTATGCGTGTGTGCATAAGTGCTTGTGTGGGTTATCAATGCATCCATTATCCATTGCTTCAAACATGTATTACGCACATCTTTAAGATTCCTTTGAAGACAAGTCATGTTTCTTATGCTTTTACTTTGAAGGGTATATATGTACATCTGTGTTGTAAATAAATACTTTTTGTTCAAATAACAGAACTCATAACTAGTCTCACATTATCTTCTTATATACTGAGCTCAAATTAAAAAGAAAAAAAAATTATCATACCCATACTTGACTTACTGAGTTTTGTAACAAAAAAAACTAACATGTACTCAATGCCTGAGTGGCTCTGCAGAGATAAGCCTTAGAGACAAAATATGTTTACATGTCAACATATGCCCACTGAAGAAGGCAGAGAGGCCCAGCTATAGTTAACAGAACATGCACTTAAGTTAACCCTACTCCCATTGCTGTGGATAATGTGCAGCTAATGCATGCGTTATGCTGTAATTTTCTTGCACATGGAGATGGGAGGTGAGGAGAGAGGGGCTCGGTTTAAAAAAAAAAAGCGAATTATCCGTCATTTAACATTAAAATTCATTTAGATGAAATGGCTACAAACATGTAAATGGGGAGATTAGTTCTCCCTCACGCCTTGTTGCCCGCAGTCAAGGGGCTGAGCTCGAAGCCCTGCGCTCTCCAGCCGCTGTTGTCTCCAGGATACACTTCACTTAAGGAGGCATGAGCTGAGCCGAGTGAGGACAAGAGAAGACCCAAGCGAGTTTTGTCTAATTGATATGTTTCGAAGAGCAACTCTGAATCCCAAAGTCAGTGTCTGATTTTTTTTTTTCTTCCAGGGTAGCGAACAAGAGAGAGTCTGTTTTATCCATAACAATATGTGCGTATAAATCAATACTCTTCCCTTCTCCTGGTCTATCTCTACTCCGTGATACTATTGTATTTTTACAGCCTTTGCCGAAGTAAATGCTATTTACACTAAAGGAGAAAAAGGAAAAAAGACACGCTCTTAAAAAACCCAGGCGACGTTTTAATTGCTTCGCCTCTCCACCATGGCTGGAAAATCCGAGGCTGTGAAATGTGAATTCCTGAGCCTGTGGCCGCTGGGAGCTGTGGAGACAGAGGAGAAAGCCCATGCTTGACTGCCCTCTTTAGGGAGGCCTGGTAACTGTCCGGGCAGGGACGTTTGGAGATGGCGCACAGTACCACCTCTCCTTTTACGCACGGACGTAAACCGCACCAATATGCGTTAAATAGTTTGATCAAAGTGTGGGGACCCGGGAGAGACACAAAAGCATGTTTGTGTAACCAGGTTATAGCTTCAGCTGTAACAAATGAACTGTCAAAAAATAAAAATAAAAAAGATAGAAAGCTTTTAATATTTTGTTTGGCCCGACGGTTAAATCAGATTTCTCTTTACACGCCTCCCAGGAAATGTGTCGGTGAGAACATATAATTGCTACAGTCATGGAAATATTATTTGAGGAATTTTATTAAGGTTAAAGGCTCAAACAGATAAGCGACTTATTAATAAGATCTTCAACTGTGATTAAAAAAGACGTTTGATTAAAAAAACACATTTTTGCATAGGTTAATTTAGTTTTTCTTATTGCTGTTGCCTTTTACCCTTTTTTTAAAGTCAAAGTTTTGCAATTTCAACACTGACTGAATATCATTATTGTATTTTTTTATGTATAAAATAGGCAGAATACCTTGATTTCCCCCCTCCCACTTATGTAGCATATCTTTTTTTTAAATTATCTAAAATATTATTTGATTTATTTTTTTATCAGCTCTGTTTGTTGTGTCGTATGGAAAAGATTTTAGGGCGTAAACAGTTCAATCACATCTGACCTATATTTAAAACTTTGGAGTTGTGAAGCAAAGTTTTTCTTTTTAAAACATAGATTCTTCCCTAAACAGTATGGGTGTTTAGAACATGAAAATAAATACAAAATCAGGTTAATAATGATAGTGTAGCCGTGCAGAGTTTCTCTTTCAAACAGACACACTGTGACCGCGGAGTGAACTGTCAGAGTAATGAATGGAGCAGAAATGTGTTCCAGAGCAGTGGAGGTGCCCAGACAGGCCTGTCTTCCTCCCACAACAACGCAGATATGTATGCGTCTTTATGGCTGAAACAGGGACGTGGAAAAGTAACGGTGTGCCTCATGTTCTGTGCTTCTCACTACACAAGCCATGACAAATCTCGGCGGCAGTAAAGTGTGGAGGCTTATTAATTCAGATAACTCTGAACGCTGAACGCCGAGGCCTGTCAACACACATACACAGAAAAAAAAAACCCTGAATATCAGCTTAAATCATTTTTTTTATTCCATTAAAAAAAAAAAAAAGTTTGGCTACTTGAAACATTTTACTTGAAATGTTTGCCCCTGTTGGAAACCGTGCATAACAGATTGGTGCCAAAATTGCATTTTGTAAAATAATATTTGCATGTGTTTTTGTGAGAATCACGACCCCGAGTGATTCACTTTGGAGTCTGTGTTTGTTAAAGTAAAATGAAATGAAACCCACACACTCAGCTTCGGTTTTATATAAATAGAACGAGCTAGAAGATTTTATTTCAATTTATTTTTCCACAGATAAGCATGAATTAAATATTAATGGTGAAATGGGCAAACAATGTAGATGTGTAAAACTGCCTTTCTCACATTTCATAACTACAAAATTGTCTAAATCTGAGAACAGACAATATGCAAACAATCAATAACCCATAGTTTCCAAAGCGAAAATCATTACACAGGAAATACCCACATGACCCAGAAGACATTTCAATATCTGGTCTATTTTATTAAATCAATATACGCACATACACATGAACACAACCTAAACCATGTAGTCTGGAATGGCCTGGCAGGACAAACTTCTGCAGCCTCCCTCAAACCTCCACCTTCAGAGGTCGGACGGGACGGCAGCTGGTTTTGAAACAAAAGATGGAGGAAAATAGGAGGGAGAGAAAAAAAACCAAAAATCTGTTGGTAGGAGAAGGAGAGAAAGAGAAGAGAAGAGGACTGTTGAGCGGGGGCCATTTTGGATGTCATCTGTCTCCTTGGCGACGGGGCCCCGGCCCTCAAAAGCCCCTTGGGCGCACGGATTGTTTGAGAGGAGCCCGCTATTTTCTGCAGCATCATTTATCACTGTCACCACATAATGATTCCCCTCGCAGCTCCTTATTGATGTTTGTAATTGCATTATCTCATAAGGGGGGATGATCAATGGAACCGAGAGGAGCATCGAGGGGTCAGGAGATGCCGGATTGCTGTTTGTCCATTTAATGCAACCAGTCTCTCATTATCTGTAGCCTCTGTGCGTTCAGGCTAAGTAACGTTTGGTCTGCTCTCCTCTGAGGTTTCACAGAGAGGAGAGGAAGAAGAAGAGGAGGAGGAGGAGGAGAAGCAGGGGGGTGCTCGTTTCATTTGTTTAACCCCAAGCCAGTGCAGATAAAAAATTAGAAATGCAAAAGAGAAAGAGGAGGGGAAAAGAGAGAGAGAAAGGAGACTATGAGTAACGTGATTAACCGTCATGTTATTAGTTACATTAAGTCTAAAAAAAAAAAAAAAGAAAAAAAGGAGTAAAACGCACGGCTCTCATTTGGTATTGGTTTGTAGTCAAATGATTAAATATGGACATGAAACACGAGGGACACGAGGAAAATAAATACTAGAGTGTTTAATTTTTTGTTTGCTTGAGTATAGAGACACTGTGTTTGTGATTAGAAAGTTTATGCATCTGAGATCAGCCAAGCCGATGCTGTTTTTGGAGGTTTGTGTCGTGGGGGGATGAAGTCATGAGATCTAGTTTCAGAGCTCACCGAGGCCCCTACGTCAAACTAAACGCGATACTCTCTCTTCCCAAACGACTTTAAGGAATACCGACATAATTACTGAGTAACTACTACTACTGCTGCTCCCAACCTCCAGTATTTGGCATAAACAGGTGACTGCAGTTGCTTGAATAAATTAAAATCTGTTCTCAAAAATATTGTACTTTTTTATCAGTGCATAATATCTGAGCCGAAGTTTGTAGCTTGTAGAAAAAAAAACAACGCAGTGGTTTTTCAGTTATAGTAGAAGCAACAATTACTTTCATTCCACTTAAAAACCTGTTTCTTTACACTCTACAGTCAGTGTAGAATATCTTAAAATTACAAGACAAAGGGGATACTGTGAGAATGAAAGGTGGGCTTACATTTCAGGAATTCGTTTAATCTGACATGTTAAAGAGGCTCTATCTGGCGCTGTGTGGAGCTTATTTAGAGCTTCTGCAGACGAAGGCGACGGCTGCGGCTGCTGGGTGACGTTTTGCAATATTGCAGGGAAGGCGCTGCGCGTCATGGCGCACAAGGGGACCTGTCAGCAGGTATAAGTGTCGATATGTGGGCCAGCGGTTGGAGACATGCGTACTGGTGCGTGCCAGACACAGACAGTGATAGAGAGCTCCACTCGGAAAGAAAACTTGGGTAACAGGTAGATAACCCAGTGACTGGTTTGTGGAGAATTACGCACGGCTTATGTTCGGGTGGGAATGTTTTGTGGGTTAATGGTGGGTTGCCCCGACTCTCCAGAGATACCCGGAGCTTGGAATAACATGCTTTTGGCCTCAGTGTTTTCCCTGCTTGTGCTGCCTGCTGTGGGGAGGGAGACACCGCTGGCAGCGCACCTTTCCAAGGCGGAGAAGCAAACCGCGGCTGGTTCATAACTAGTGATGTTTCTGTCAGCGCCTCCGACCTCTCTCTCTCTCTCTCTCTCTCTCTCTCT
>JAPTGW010000008.1:16371163-16381960 GCA_029814545.1 Apogonichthyoides opercularis
GGAGCTAAATCTGAGCACAGCAGACAGCATGATGCAAGCATGCTGGAGATATACGCAGAGGGATTTATTGTGGTGTATTTCATCAAAGCTGGACTTGGTCTGATGTCTGTTTTGCACTTATGAACTGGAGTGTCTCAGAAAAACACACGGGCAATGTTTTTTATTCACGAGAGCATTTAAAAACAGAATGAATAAAGTGTAGAGGTAAAAAAAATCTTCTTCTATATTTCTGTCATTGATTTATCTGTATGGTATTGCTCACTTTTCAGAAAAAATTGAACTTGGGAGTCTTACATGGGACTTGTTCCTTTGACACATTTATGTAAAAGCTGTGAAATTATGTGAGGAACCACATGTTTCTGCCAAAGACAAATAAAAAAAGACAGTGCCAGGTACACAGTAGATATATGGTTAATGAAACACTTTATAAAGCAGGAAAGATGAGCAAAATTAAGACACACCCACACACAGAAATCATGCCCTGAGCATTTGAAGACCCTGGTGCTAAAACTACTGAAGTCACATTTTTGGACAATTTAAGTTGAGCATATAAACATCTTGTATTTGTTTAGCTAAGTCCACCCTATAAATGTTTTTAAGACTTTTTTTGTGACTTCAGTACTTTTCGCACCAGGGTCTTCATTTGAGGACTCACAGTGACATAAATGTAATATTAGGAGATGTGATGTTTTCAATTTGCATTTTTTCTAATTAAAAAAAACATTCATAGGATATTATTCTTTACTTGTACGTAAGTGATAGAAAACTCAAGAAACTGGAATTTGCTTAATAATACACTAATAGCGTGTGTTTGAAATATAAAGCATATTTTGAGCTCACTGATTTATCACATGGTTTCTTTTCAAGTTAATTCAGCATGAATTCATGCCATTTGGTCTTATGTGCTGATGATATTTAGAAATCTGTTGCATGAAAGATGAATCAAATGGTTCTCTTGCGTTTTCCATCAACAGGTCACTAAAACACATGTGAGGAGATGAGGTAGAAGGAGAAGGAGAGAGGTCAATGGGAGGTCATGGACAGAGATATACATGTGCTGAAGCAAGTAAGTATATTTACTGGAAAAATAAATCCACTCAAAGAGGTTTAAACTTCAGCCACCAAAAACATAATCTCTGTAATGAGGGATTAATGTTCAGAGTAGTTCATAGAGTTGACTTTTCTTGCCTTATCTGCGACATGCTAACAGGTCAAAGAGCAGTTCTAGCTTCACTGCCATACACTGAATTTAGAAAATACTGAGATGGCCCATGTGGATCTGAAGATAAAGATAGGAAAAATCCATCTCTGGCTCAACTTCTACCGATTTATGCTCCTAACCTTTTTTTCTTTCTTTAGAAGACTAAGAACAACTCAAACAGTGAACCCGCGGGGTGAGGCAGAGGACACGGTGTCTTGTAAAACATATGCACTTAATATTAGGGCCATAAAACTTGTAAAATTAAAAGCTATTTTGGAAAATAGAAAGAGAAAAATTTATGCGTCTGGCTCTGGATAGAGGTTGTTTTATCTTGGGGCAGCAAGGGCCCGCCAGGGCACAGGTAACGACTGTCAACAGGAGAGCGAAGGGGGGCAGTTGGCTGTGAGACTGCATGCTCCCCGTGTTCAGCCAGATGTCCACATGTGTGACTGGGTTTCCCCTTTACTGTCGGCCAGAGTGGCCCATGTCAAAGTTTTGAAAGACTGTGAGAGAGAGAGAGAGAGAGAGAGAGAAAGAGAGAGAGAACTGACGTCTGTTCTTAATTACAAAAAGAAGAGAAAAAAGTATGAAATCCTGGAGGTTTAGGCATTTGCTTACATTTAGACTTGAGTCACAGCTATGCAAGGGTAGCTACCGACACACAGAGCAGCCTTCCTGACGACAAGGAGGAAAAATGAGAGGTGAAAAAAAATACAAAAACAATGTCCACAAAGTCGAGTTGATTGAAAAGCTGCAAAAAGCAATTATGATTGTGAGAATGTGCAGACCCCTCTTCTTAGCAGCCAGCAAACATCGTAAATCGTGTGGCAGTCTCTGTTTACATTGCGTTGACCTGTCGGTGCCCTCTGGGCGCCCCATGCCCTCAACACTGTTGACATACATACACATGGAGGCTGTTCAGAAACACATACTGTATACATGACTTTCAAATGTTTTCATTTTCTTTTCTTTCTACTGCATTCTGTTGATGTAACATTTATTTACCTGTTAAGTTTTTTGCCATCAGGTTTACTTTGCCATCTCTCTGAATTTGATTTATATTTGACATAAACTAGTTGCCCTCCAGATTATTGACCATGAGTAGAACCTGCAGGTGAGAAGGAGTTTGGTTTTGAACCCTGTTTCCACTGGATGGAGTGGACCAGATTGTGTTGGTTTATTGGTGTCCAAGAATCACCTGCTGCTCAGCATCTGGAACATGTAAAGCCTGACTGACCAGTGCTTGTCCTACAGTGTGTAACGCTGAAACTAGTCCCATGTTAGCATTTGAAGCTCAGCACCTGGTAGAAAAATAGGAGCAGAAAAAAGTGAATTCAAGTGCACTGAATGTCACCACTGCAGAGATGTGTATACAACCATTAATAAACTACTTCTCAGAACAACTGTCACATTTGGGTAATTTTTATGTAAAGTCTGTTTTACCTGAGTTAGAATAATTTGTCAGTGTCAGGTAATGCATGACCTCTCCTCTGCGCTTCAATCAGCATCTTTCTTGTGCTTTTGAAAGCTCTTAAGTTTAACTACTTTGATTTAAATTGGAAAAGATTTAGTGTGAGCTAAAAGCATAATTTCAATTTATAGTTTATAAAGTCTCAGATTGGGAGTGTGTAGTATAATTTCAGATTATGTGCCTATTCTTATGTGAGTGACTCGGTTCATACAGACTTTCACTGTATGTGCATCGACCCAGCATGACTCTGAAAGACCATTATATTTTGAAATAATAAATACACACAGCCTTTCGCTCTATGTCTACGAGGCACATACACACCAACGGACATGCTCTTAACATACACCTCTGCACACCTCAGCACGGCCAAAATGCACTAAAAATTTACGACCTTAACATTCCTGCAGGGTCAAGCAATTTATCAAATCCTGCACATTCTGGTTTCAATTACACAGCCGATTGTGGAGAGCGGTTATTTTAGCAGGTTCATTTGGCCCAGTAGGGGAGGTCGAGCCTTTTTGCTTAACACTCCATCCCTTGAACACAACCGGGCATTACTTTGCCGACAGATGTGTTCGGCCTCTGCTCTGGATGGTGCAGATGGCAAGAGAGAAATTGTCAGGATGCTAGAAAGTGAGCAGATGAGCCGTGGGTGTCATCACAGAGCTGTCTGTCTTAATTTCTGTTCTCCTTTTGTCTTTTCGCTCTTTCCTCCTTGCGGCCCTTTTCAGGCAGACTATCATCCTGCTTGTTCCTTCCTTCAGCTTCTCTCATCTGTCTGAAGCTTCACGATGATGAACACTCGTCTATCTGCTTTTTGCTCCCGTCTTTATCCATCTGCAAGTTTCTCTTCCTGTCCCTCTCTATCCCTTTCTCTCCCACGTCAGCCTCCTCTATCTGACTTTCTTGATCTCTTCGGCCCTTTTTCTGCCTCACACCCTCTCCTTTCCATCTCTCCTCTCTCGCTCTCTGTGGTAGAGTGGTGATAAATCCCTATTTTATTGCTGGAGAATTCCTCTCTCCCTGCAGGGCTGACAGCTCCCCACGTTCTAAGACACTGCTAGGACCAAACCCAATCCTCCCTCCCTCCATCACTCCATCTCTGCCTCCATCTGGCCCTGATTACTGGGAGAGTGGAAGGGTGGCGGAATGGGGTGGGGGAGAGATGGTTGAAGCAGGCATCACACCATTACGCCATGGGAGAGGAAGGGGAGATGGAGGGAGCGGATGATGCACAACATGTTGATATTGAGGGAGAATAGGAAAGTGAGGAATAAAATGGAGGAAGAGTAGCAAAATGAAGGAAAAGAACAGCGACATCTATGACAACCAGGTGCTTTATTGGGAAACTGTATCCCATATTTGCTCCAGTTCAGTTGCTTTACTTTAGTTAAGAATATCACAGGACCAGACATTTATTACAAGATTTAGCACAAAAAAAATAGTTGACGGATATAGAATTTGTTTTTTCAGATGAGATTACTTAAGGAGTTACGATGCAGAAGCATGAAAACAATGGATACAAAAAAAAATCAAAGAGATAAAAACTATATAAATAAGTACGGCCATATTCTTACTATGACTGTAAAGCAAAGAAAGCACCAGGGTGATGGATGTCCTCCTTCAAGCAAGACAAGAAAAATGTCAGTTTCCAGTGGTGTGAGCAAGAGAGATGATTACAGAGTGAGTTAGTGAAAGAAAAGAAAAGAAAAAAAAAACAGGATGAGGATTACGTATTTTTTAAGCCAACATCTCGGGTCTCTTACTGTACATACTTACTGTACACATGTATTGTCTGATGGGGAAAACACAGCTTATGATATAATGCGTGATGTTTCATACATAAAGCTTGAAACAGATTGCAGAATACAAGTTCATGCAGAATAAAGTTTTGATTAAACATTTATAAGTGGCTTAAAAATGTCTAACGTACATTATGCTAAATTGCTTGGGGTTGATCACTGCAGCTGAGTCCTGCAAACATAATTGAAAAGTGATAATAGGCATCATTTGGGTGGGAAGTGACTAAATAGAGAGTAGATTTTTTGTGTGTGTGTGTGTGTGTGTGATGAATTTGTGTATATGTGTGTATATGTGTGTGTGTCCTGGCAGCCTGACTCGCAGCAGCAGGTGCCAGAGAAGTGAGTAATAAACACAACTGCTTTGGACAAGCTGGCCTCTCACATCAAATAATGTGTTTTGGCGATGTCCACCTCAGCTGTTCACATGAACAACACTCCGCAGCACTGAAGCCTCTCAGGAAAACACATCTAATTAATATCACAGATTCTCACAGAGAGCCGGGGTTAGATGGAAAGACAGGAAGCTAGCTTTGTTTTTGCTGCAGAAATAAGATTCCTGCACTTCTGTATGCAATACAGAATTTACGAAGCATTCTGTTGATTAAACACAGAAAAGCATTTTAATGACCATTATCTTAGACATGAGCTTTTGTTACATTACCTTACATCACTTCCATTACATTATCAAAGAATTTACTTCCTCCTGTGTAATTTCTCAAGTGTTTGCTGCTGCTTTTTTGGTGGATATAAAAATCAAGCCAGCTAATAAAAACCCTTTTAAAACCCCTCTGGATCTACACATAAACAGTGTTATCTACAAGAAGCAGTGCCGTTTCACATTAACTTTTACATTCATAGGATTTTCATGCAACCAAAAAACTATCATAACACCAGGCTTAATTGTAGATTCTCTTTTTAATTATTTAAATGGATGCTTTCTAGTATTAAACGCTTAAAAGTAATGTTTTTACAAATGCAAGAGGATAAAAAAGATTTCATATTTTTCTCCTGCAAAGACAATCCACAAGACGTTGCTGACTAAGCTTTAAGCTTTACGTTAGATATGAATCACCAGCTCCCAATCTCACCCCCCAGCTCCATTGCTCTCCAGCCACCTCCACCAAAATAATCAGGATAATTTCTATTCATTATTACACCTCCATTTATCTGCGAGACGAGACATGGGGAGGACGGGGTATAACTCTGAGGAATAACAATACCATTAAAAAGCCTGTGCGGCAAATATCAATCATTGTTGCCGTTAATGTCCCTCCAGCCTATTCAGATGGCCTCTCTCTTTTCCTAATGTCCACCCATCTGTGTGTGTGTGTGTGTGCGTGTGTGTGTATAAGTGTGTGTAAGTTTGTGGCTGTTATATTCAAAGCCCTTTAATCAACAGTCGCTGCATCTGGGCCAGATAATGAATGGCATTGTTTATAACCTCACCCCTGTATCGGGTGATAAATGTGTACGCGCCTAATGCTATCATTTGAATAAGAAATGAGATTGTGCTTTATTTTAATATCTAGGAGAGCTTGTGTTAATATGAATTTCTTGCTAAAGTTAGGATGATGATGATGATGATGATGATGATAATGATGGTGATGATGTTGTTCAGATGGTCAACCAGCCAATGGAGGGAAAATGAAGTTATGAAGTGTCTGTTTTTGATTTATAGGCTGTGAAAATAAGATGTAAACAAGATTAGTTAAAAGCAGGAAGAGATACATTCATCTGGTAAAAAAACAAAAACAAAATGTGACTTACTCTAGTTTTCACTAAATCCATCTAAGAAAATGTATTCTTTCACGCTGTGCCAAAACTCTTTTCCCTTCACACATATTTACTAACTGTGTGTTGCATTTAACACGAGTGTCTCCATAAGCAAATTTAGCCTAAAATATTTTAGAAAGATTATACAACAGGTGCTATAAAAATAATATCACATTCATTTTAAATGAAATATTGAATGTGCTGATCACTAAGTGGAATAAAAACAGGCTTGTGTCTCTAACTTTGACCACAAATCAACTTTTTTTTTCTCCCAAAAAGCATCTGATTAGATTTCCCCACTGCACTTCAGAATTAATGCTCTAAGACTGAAATATATGCACTAAAAAAGATATAAAAATGTACTAATTTTTCAGTTTTTTCAGGCCTTAAATTAAATACTATATAGAGACTATGTTTTTTTTTGTTTTTGTTTTATTAAGAGAAACTTAAAATGGGGACAATGACACTTTAAATAAAAAAAAAAAAAAATCAGAAAAGTCTTACTGTTAACATCATCTAACATGTTGTCACACCACGGATCACTGAGGATTTTTCTTAAATTAAACAAATATATTTAGAGGTGACAAGAATAATCACTTTTCACAGTGGCTTGTGCAACAAATTTAACAATGGGACCAGAAATAAAATGATTTATGACATGACAGCTTCTACTAAAAAACAGAGAGGAAAATCAGTGCAGACAGTTTCCTGGCACTATTTACTATTTCCTCTGTGACATTATCCCACTGGAATAGCAGTGGCGCGGTGTTACAACCCTGCGTGTCGCCACAGTGGAATACAGACAGAAAACAGCTCCACGCTCACTACCTAGGGACTCCGGCCGTTCAAATCTTTGACAGTTTCTTAGCAGCTCCTGGTCCTTAAACTGTGAGAGATTCCAGCGACAGATAGGAAACCCCCACCCGCCTCCAGCCCCGTACCAGGCAGAATCATTGATAAAGACAGCCTTTCAGGGATGACACTGATAGCTGCTCCAAAACCATTCAAAAAGTGATTTGCCTGCCATTTTAGCCACTGCTGCCCTCTTTATGATGCACACGTGTCCAGGAAGACAACGAGATTGGTTAGACAGGGAGAATTAGGTGGGATCTCACAGGGACACAAATAGATATTCACATTTTTGCTCAATTTATTCTCATGAAAGATCAGACGCATTTAATCTGCACATTATTAAGATCTGGGTGGATCTATTGAAAGTAATTGTATTTTTCAATTCAATTTCATGTCATTTTTGGAAATCAATCTTGCAGTGTTGGCAGAATTTACTGCGAAGGGACAAGATTTACACCATTTGGCTGTTTCTTCAAGCAGTGAAAACTCAGTCTGTACGTCATTCTACATATCATCCTGCATTTATTTTTAAAGGATTATTCTTAAACAGTAGAAGACATTAATAATTTCACCTTCAACTAATTGGAAAATTTGGAAATAACACTTGGTAATATTCCCATAAAGTCAAATTATTCTGTAATAGCTCATTCTACTCTGTGATGCTTGGCAGATTTCTGGTATGTGCATTGTTTGCTGTTTGTCAGAAACCGTCTTAACTGAATTTAAACTAGAAAATGACAGACATTTTAGATTTACAAGAGAACCTTTTCAGAAAATTTGGAGCATTTCACAGCCTTAGTTTGCAGAGACACTAAAGTTGATCATTGGAGACAGATATTTCAGTGGTTAACAAAGCATTCATGATCATTTTAATTTAGTGCATTTGAAGGCCAACTGAGACATGAGACGTAGACATGTTTCTCCGCTGTGCTCCTGCATCACTTTACCCCTCCTCTCTCCTCCATCCTCATCTTCGTCTTGGGTCCAAATGAAAGACGCCAGCTGGGGTTGGCCGGCTGATGCTGGGCCCTGCTAGGTGGCATTGACAGCTGAATTATCCCACAGGCCGTGGCGGCTGATTATCAGCGGAGAAGTCATCAGGGCGTTCCAGCCTCCCCGTCACCCCCCCCAGTACCCAATCTCTGTAACCCCCGTCCCCTCGCCCCATCTCCCTGTCACCCCTTGTCAAGAGAGGGACGCCTTCTCCCAGCTCTCTGCCCATGTTCTCTTGACAGGTAATCTCAACAATAACAATTACCGCCATTACTGGTGTCATAAACAAGTGGCCGACCCCAAGCCAGGGCAATAACAAAGGCTTTATAATTCACCATGCAAGCCCATAGAAATACATGCCAACAGGTAACAAGTAATCCAGCATAAGGACGAGGGCTCCCATCCACTGAGCAGCATCAGTTTGTGTGTTTTATTTGTGTGTGTGTGGGTGTGGGGTGGGGATGCAGGAGCAGATTGAAATCGAGGCTGCAGCCACACACACAGGAAAGAAAAAGCATTTTAGCACATGAATATATTTAATTCCGTAGTCACATCTGCTTGACATTTGAATACGGACATGTGCAACGAAGCAGATTTGTCAGTGTATTGATGAGACAATTTTATCTGAGAATGTTATTGATTTTTAGCCTGGTATTGATTTAGGCGTAGAGGTGATAGTTAACTGTAATTCTTGATTATCAGGCATTGAAATGCATGATTTTTCAATACTTTCATATTGTAATTGAGAGTAAAATAAATGCAAAATTGATAGAATTGACTAATATTAATTGATATGAATTTTTATTTATTTACTTTTTTTTTTTTACATTTTATAATAAACCAAATTGATGCTTAATCTTGATGCCATTATTAAATATAAGCATTTATTTATTTATATATTTATTTTTTATCAACTTTGTTTAATGATGTGCATTGTTTTATTGGTTTAGTATATTTGGTGCATTCTAATATTGTGCATCAGATACTGTGGCCAGAGCCTTTGTGTCTTTTAGTTGAAGTTTGGGCCAGATTGCTTCCTCTCCTCAGCAAAGCAAACAAGGCGTCGTGGCCCGGAGCGCTAAAATAATTTGAGACTCCCTAATGAGGAGAGCTGAGCAGCAATTAACACGTGTCAAAGTCGACATCATCAGGTGCCACTCTCATTTTCTTCCCAAGACTGGCTTGTTTTTCTCTCCTCCCGTTTGCTCCTCTTTGATTCCACCCGAAGGCGACGGTGGAGAAGGAAAAAAAAAGAAAAAAACGTTTCCATTTCGGATGCTGTTGGACTGTGGCGCATTTAACGATCACCAGTTAACGCGCTGGAGATTGCCGCAAATCGCAACGACGTCTCTCTCCTTGTCCTTTATTCGTTTCTTTCTTCCTTTTTCTCCGCAGCGGCATCACATGAGGCAGGCCAGTTAACGGTGCATAATTCCTGGAAGACGATGCTTTCAGCAAAAAAGAAAGAAAGAAAAGGAGGAGAGTAGGAGCTGCGGCGAAAAGGTTCATCTTTATATGATTTTTATTTAAGCATTGTTGTTATAAAAAAAAAGAAGCAGAAAACAGATTTAAAAAAAACAGCATTTAATGAATTTAATTTTAAGCGTCAAATTATTTTAGAGACAATTTATGAAATCCTCAGCCAACAACACGAAAAAATGTGCGCAAATATAAAACAACTTTATGTTTAAAATTATAAAAAAAATATTTAATTAAACAAACAAAATGTGATTGGTATAATTAAGGAAAAATGTTGTACATTTACAAAGAAAACACATTTTAATTTTGGTTTAATTTGGAAGAGATTTATTTCACAAATAAATTGCTCCAAATAGAAAGGTTTTTTTTTAATCAGATTAAAAAATTACACAGAAAGGGTGGTTGAGCAGCATTTGACATTAAAAAAAATAGCATTAACTAAAATATCACAAATACAATAAAAAAATACTTTTGGCATCAACTGTTTAAATAATGTATTTTATTGCAGATTTAAAACAAATCATTTAACTTCCATCTTGGCTTATTATATACATTACACTGTGACGATTAAAAAGTCATGTTGTGAGTTTAAATTACAAAATGATGTGTCAAAATAAATTAACGTCAAATTGCTCTATTAACAAAAATTACTTCCATGAGCACAATTAGAGAGCACAATTTGAGATCTCTGCTGAGCACAAATTTCATTTTTTATTTTTAAAGCTGTAATTCATGACAATTAAAAGTCTGCAACCTCTGTTAAACACACATGCGTCTAATCACTAGTTAATTCACTCCACAAATTTAAATGTCAGTGTGCTCGAAAAAAGATGTATAGCTTAAAAAAAAAAAAACAAATCTACATAGCAACAAGAGACACCAAGCTCTGTGTAGCAACAATACAACTCTCATCTTGCAGATTATGTGTTAACTAAAGGCAGCAGTTTGCATTTATCTTCTCAAGATGCAGGATGAAGAAACAGAAAGAGAAGAAGAAAAAGGAGGAGGAGGCGTTTTGTTGCCATTCTTCTGACCTGTGTCGCTCATCTTCCTCCAGATAGCAGTGCACGGCTCAGCAGGAGCTCAGCCAGCACTTGCCTCGCCTACCCTGGGTCTTTTTGGTGTGTGCATATCATTTGCATACATTTCTTGCCAGTTGACGAGGCCTCACTCTCATTAAAGCCTCGTCTCACAATTCCACCCCCCCCCCCCCCCCACCCGCGTCC
>JAPTGW010000008.1:16569850-16579957 GCA_029814545.1 Apogonichthyoides opercularis
CCACACAGAAAGGTCCCTGGTTGGAATCCAACCCAGGACCTTCTTGCTGTGAGGCACAAGTGCTATCCACTGCACCACCGTGCCGCCTGCAATGAAATTATCACAATATAAAATTATCTTAAGACTTTTGCCATCAGCGTTTTGGAGCGTAGTCTCCCGATAACAATGAAACACCTGAATTCAATATACCCCACTGCTTTTGTCTTCCTTACAAACACACAAACAAACGTGTCAACACACAGACTAAATATTACAGAAGAGTGGTCACTGCTTCAAATTCTACACCATGGTGGAAAACACAAGCAGGAAACTTAACACTACAAGCTACAGCTTCCTACTCAGGTCTCATTTATGGTTAAAACAGACAGTTCAAAAGACGCTTTAACTGATTAAAATGATGAATAAGAACAGACAATAAAGTTATGTAAGACACAATGAGCCGGTCATTAATAGACCTCTTCAATGATCCTACATCCACCTCTGATACAAAGACCCCCTTAGTGAACATTATTCCCTTTATTACATTGTCACTTAATAAAGAAACCAATAAGCTGTCAGAAAAAAAATCTTTTTTTGATTTAAAAATGATATTGTTGCTTCAGCCAAAGAGTCTGTGAGATTCTATGGTTGGGACTGTGTTATGCATAGCAACAGTGTGTTATTCATAGCAGTGGTCTGCTTTACAGAAATAACAGACCATAGTATGCCGTCATTGACAAATCAGACTTGAGTACTCAACAAAGCCATGTAGTAGAACAAAGTAAACGGATACTTCTGTTGGTTACTTGATGACTTCTACAGTGACTGAAACTGACATCACTTTTTAGCAACAAACAAGAACTTCAGAGACTGACAGACTGACTGACTGAAGTATTTATTGGACTATGAATAAAATAATGGTTGATGTAGAGCGGTCCAGTTTTACCCACTGACAAACATCACATTATCTGTGATGACCATGAGCTTTTCCTGGAGAGCTGGAACCTGATGAGTTTGCATAAAATTAATATGGTATTGAAGCTTACAAAAAAAGAGTAGTTAGTTGCCTTACAGTAATTTGCTGCACATGCACTCTCTCTACATTCCTTTTTTATCATGTACTGTAGACACATAGAAACACAAATGATGAAAATAACTAAATTCTGGTTTATTTCTGCTGTACTATATCATCAGGAGTGTTCTTGTGCAGTTCTGTATCCTTAAGAAAATTATTTTGGATTTTATGGCAAAGTTTTTTGAAAGTGTTATTATTCTGATTATAGGTGTATTGGCTGAATGGTGCGTCCATCCATGCACATATACAAAAGCGTACTTTCCCCCTGGCCTGGGCTGTCAATGAGGCTGTGGGAATGGGGTCACACCTGCAGTGCCTGGCAGGGTGATAAACGATGTTGCTTTAAACTTTGGAGACCGTCATTTTTGGGAGCCTCTGTTTACCCTCCATTGAAGTATAATAGGGGCCTTTGAAGGCTTGAGCACCAGGGACAGAGACTGCCCTCTGTCTGGTATTTTGAAAGGAGGAGTAACTAGCCCTCGATTAGCTAATGACACATTCTGCTTCGATTTACCATAATAGGACAGAGCAGGCCCCTGACATTAGGGACTGGCATTTCCTACTTTGGCTGCTTTGGAGAGTTTCTCACAGCTTACAGCGGTCAAAAGACGTAAATCCATTTTTTGCTGAAAGTGTATGAAGATGTATGAAGAGTACTTCAACACACACTGTTTAAAAAAGTGTTCGTATGGTCTAAGAAGAAGTCTGCAGATGTATGGAGAAACCTCTCTGAACTTTGCTCTACTCCTGCTATTGCACCATCATATACCTGAATGCATGTTACTCATACATATCATGGCGGACAGCTCATGCGCTTCAGTCATCGCTTCCCCAAAAACCCTCTGACACTGCTTGCTGTATCAGACACGAGAGCTGCCTTTTCATGCTAGTTTGGAGAAGTCATTAGTAGATCCTCTTACCACCTCTCTTATCAGATGAGGCTACATATCAGGGTGCTCCTCCTTATTTGTCTTTTAGGCCTGAAGTGATAAAGTGACGTGAGAATGACAGTCTAGACTGCAGCTGTCTCGGTATGAGGCATTCCAAACCTCAGCTGAAAAGCACTGTAATCTCTGAATCACACATACACACACATGGTACACACATACATTAATGACAAAGGAAAAAAAGAAAACACAAAACCAGATACTTCCACACAGAATGCATGTAGTCACATGGGTGTACACGTAGGTAAATGCACAAAGAAAACAGCCAATTGATACTAATCCAAGCATGCAGTGGCTGTGTATTAGATCATGATTAACCCATACTGCCTGCAGCAGAAAGAGTTTTTCTTGTAAGAGGATTTATGTGGTTTTAAGACAGGAGACTTCTATTGAAAGTTTTATATCAGCTGTCATTTATATTTGCTGTTGCTACTCAATACACTCTGATTATACTTTTCATGCAGATTTATAGTCATGAATAGACAATTTAGGAAGGTGTATAGCCAAGGAACACAAAAACTGTGTTTACCTGAGTGGTAATTGTGTCTTGATTTCATTATGTTTGTCACCTTATGGCCGCCATTCTGCCCCTTCTCAAACTTTAAGGTGAAAGTTTTTGCTGAAAATAAGTCCATGTGCAAAATCACTTTTGATTTACCCAAAATGAAAACGTTATTTTTTCCTACTGGTGCAAAAAAAATACCCTTCCTGCGACTCTTTGATATCAAGTCACTTCTCCATACTCAGAAACCCCAGAGGAAAGTTGCAACCATAACAAATGGGTTTAAATAACAAGCATGCAGCAGCAATCTTCTCACAGTGTGGTGCATTGCAGTTGTCATTCATCACACCACCGCAGCATAATGCTGGACTTCCACAACAATTACTTCTGCCATTAAACTCTTTGTATTGTTGTCGTTTTCTCGTGTGATAAGGGTGATTACCGGCCAAGCGAGGGCTAATCTTCTCCAATCTGCTCTGTGGTCTGAGGAAAAGCAAACCTCAACTTGCCACTCAAGCCTGAACAGACCTGTACTGCTATGTTGGACTGCCCCCCTGTGGCTTCTTGAAGGAAATGTTGACTCATACGAAACCCTTTCATAGCATGCTAACCAAAGGTCTTGTCTGGAAATCCCAACAGGAAAATTTCCCTAAAAAGAATGAGGAATGACTTATTTAGTTCTTAGAGTTTCGTTCTAGAGTTCTTAAAGTGAGAGGACTGCAGGTATTTACAAGTGACATAAAGAGTTTGATCTTTTGCTGCACTGAATGTGGATGACTATAAAGATAAAGTGCTACTTGTTAACACAACTGCACCAGCAACACTATTTAATTTAATTAGAAACTGAATTTCAGGGACACAAATTAAATAATTTATTTAGCTGTACTGTGCCTCTCCTCTTTGCTAATTTTCATCTTCAGCTGATGTTGCGCTCACAAAATGTTTAGAATATTACAGTGTACGGAACACCTTAAAGGAGATGTAAATATTTAGTACCTGTATACCATATAATCTATCCACTTCCACTGCAGTCCAGTCATGTACAGTATATGGACACACTGCTGCTCTCACAAGCTCTTTTACTCTCCCTGGCTACATCATTCACATCATCGTAAAAGCAGAGGCCCTTCATCACTTTACAGTACCCAGCGCTACCGTTAGCCCCAGGCTCTCACATCAAGGCCTACAGCCTTCCGTCCCTCACTAGCTGTAAACCTTGTCTCTGAAAGTAAGGGAAGAGGGATGAGAGGGGTTATTGATGTGCTATAAACCCTTTATTTTATAGAGGCAGGGAGGAAACTAGGTGTGTGGTGAGCAGTGGAGGCTCTCTTAACTGTTTCTAGCAGGTGCAGCTCTTTTGAGGAAAACTGGAGAGAAGTGAGATGTTGTCCATGAGCTGGTTGTGTTGTTTGTTTGTTGAAGAGAGCTGTAAACTGAACCCAGCACAACATTCAATTTGCTCACTGAACAGGTATGTATATATTTCCCTGATGTTTAATGATTGGATCATTTCAACCAATCTTTTTAGTCCACAATTATCACAAAGCTGCAGACAGTATGCCAGTTTCTCATTCAAGCCATATCTGTTATGTCGATAATTGAGTGACTCAGTAATAAGTATAGTTCCAGCTAGATAGTAAAACCAGAGCCTAAATATTTAGAACTTTAAATCTTTTATAGACAGTCCAAGGAAAATGTTGATGCTATCCGTGTCACCCTGTTATATCTAAAGATGATATATAACCTTGTAAAAAGCAATACGGATATTTGGGCTTGTTGGCATAACAATTTCAGACTCTATAAGCAACACGCAACTTAATCTAACCAAAATATTCTAGTAAACCTGCACACTTATGTATCACAACATGACTCCAGCATTAGCTACTGTATGACTAAGAAAGTGAGATTCTGAGTTTTTATGAGAGCTGACCAGCTGCTCTTCTTTTTCTCCAGCTGTTGAGTTTGAGGTGTCTGCACGCCATTTCATCTTTTTCCCAAAACCTGCGATAAACACACACATATAGTTTATCCAAATATATTCCAATACACGTGTCAAAGTAGCCACTGTGAACATGGACATAAAGAAATATAAAATCATGCATAGCATAAGCATTAATTGACCTTGAATATGTCTCCATGAGTAGCCCTTTACACACAAAAACTCACAAACATGTGTGATCACACACACAACAGTCCTTTGGGCGATCATTTGTCATGTGGAGAGGAATCTACAGTCATGGTCTTTATGCTGAAGGCTTGGACTTAAGGCATTCCTCAGAAAATTTATGTCCAAACAGCTGTGGTTTCATCCGTCTCTGTATGAATCTCGAAGACAACGCTGTCCCAGGAGTTATGAGGGGGATCCAATCCATTACACACCTCCAGTCAACTTTGAGTGTGCGTATATGCACATGTAAGCCATTTTTTCTGTGTGTCTTTGTACACCCTTCTTCCATGTGTAACGGTGTGTTCCCTACTCTCACAGTGCGTCTGCAGCTGCCTTATCTCCCTCTGTGTGTGTGTGTGTGTGTGCATGTGCGTGAAGGCCTCAGAGATGGTTTGGTATTCAGGTCTTTGATGAGTGAACACTTATCCTGTGGCTTTATGCATCGGAAGCCCATGGTTTAAAGGAGAAAAGCCCCAATTTCACATTGTGTCCATATGGGCTGTTTAGTTTCACTGTTAAAGCGGGTCCAGAGGTAAACACCAGGCCACAGTAATAGATGAGGTCTTCAAATGGTCACAGAGTTGGCATCTGTTTGCAACAGTGACATCATCAAAAAGCTGGTGTGCACATGGGGAAGAAGATGAAAAATCCCTAATTTAATATGGATGTTTAATTTTCACATCTTTATTTATCCAATGAAAGGTCATTAAAAGCAATTTCCTTTTTCACATTTACACAATTAAACATGCAACACTGACTTCACTTGAGAGAAAGCGCTCACTTTACTTTTTATGTCCCAGCTTTTTACTTAATTAACAACTAAACCCATCCACATGAAAGCCTGATCTCCTACACTGATTTTGTGTTTTATTTCTAATAGTTAAATGATCCTTATAGAAGGTTTGCCAACCACAGCTCATTCTGTGACAGTTATTTCTGTGTATTTTGTCTTCAGATTAAACACACTGGTGGGAGTAAGGTAATGTAAAGAGGGGAAACTCAATGAAGTGTGATGATGATGTGATGTGTTTAGCAAGAAGGGTTCAAGGCCCTCGCACTGTGCATTTTTTCAGCGTGGCGTCACTTTCCTAAGCAGTCGAACCCCAGAGGGATGTACAGTAGCAGGGGAAAGACGGTGTATGAAAGCACAAAGAGGAAAGAACGAAAGTTGCATTTTAGCATTAATATGCACAGCTGCATGTTTGAAAAGTTCACTGTGAAACAAACAAAACAACAGCATATTGACTGATGGACACCCTGGTGGTCCAAGCTTCAGTTTCACCTGCTGACTCTTGAAGAAAGTCGTTTGTCCCAGCACTGGGAGGTGAAGGCTAAATAAAAGAAAACATTGTTATCATGATTAATCAGCGGTCCTGTCAGCAGGCCCAAGGTGAATAGGAAGTGGCACAAATGACTGCATGGAATTCCTGGTATGTCAGACAGAATAAAAGCTGAAATGTCCGCCCTTCATTCACTCTCTATTTCATCCATTTATTAAAGGCACGCTTGTTCCAGTTAACTTCATAATTCCTGTTTCCCAGCAGTGCAGCCAGAAATCGATTGCTTTAAAATCCGTGGTCTGTGATAATCCGAGTTTATAAATCATAACACATCAGCCAGACACAGGATTACCTGTTCTAAAAAAAGAGTTTTTCTTTCCACGTCTTACAGCTAGATGTGGTGCCTGACAAATGCACCAACACACACAACGTTGCATGTGTATTTTCCCAGCAGTGAGGCTCAAAATGACATAACTGGCAGACAGCTCCTCAGAGTTTAGACTCCATCTCACCAGACTTGGATCAGTTAGTTGTTGCACATATTAAGTTTTGTTTTCTGAATTTTTAAAAAGCTTTTGATGAGACAGGTTTCAGGTAGTCTTTATACAGGATCACATGCGGTTTTCATTTTAACATCAGGCCTAACATTTGGCACAGATTTATATTATAGCTCATATTAAAATTAAAAATGAGCGTATTTGGTAACAAATACAAATCACCTAAATAAATAAGTTCTAACAATATCAGCTACTTCCTCTGTTGTGAAATATAGGTTTCTGTGATTTTCCATTTCATCTTTCAACTAGAACAATACCAAGACTTAAATATGCTTCTCAATTTGTCCAAAAAACATTTTCTAAAGAGATGTGCACTTTGGTTTCCTGCTACAATTAAGCTGAGCACCACCATCAAATACAACACAAGAGGGTGGCCATGAATTATTTTATTCACAGACTGTCAAGTAAAAAGATCTTTTAACTCCTAAACTTTTAATTTACAGAATAAAATAACATTCAATTGCCTCATAAAACTAACTTATAAGATGTGTTTGTGCCATTTTTTGCAATAATTTTCTTTTCAGCAACTGATATCTTACCTAAGTAAATGTGATTTGGTGTTTTTATTCTGAATTTGAACCAGGTAAATGTTGTCTATTGTCAGCACTCTTATTAATTTTAGAAAGATGTCTGGAGGGGAGCCAGCGTCTCCCTTCATCTGGCCTGAGGAGGTCATTTGGTCTGATGCCTTTCACTCTATATAATATAAACTTCCTCACCACGAGCTAACAGTGCAGCTCATAAACAGGATAAATAAACAACCACAGGACAAACCAAGGTTTGGAGCTGGTTAGCGTGCTCGATTTCAACATGAGAGTTTGTTTGTTCAAATTTGCTTGCGCGGTGACCTAACTCCTTTATACCAAGCACATGTGGGGAAGAGGGCATAGGAAGGCGAACATTACAGAGGGGGGAAAAGTGGAAAAATCCATATTTTTCCAATATGCAGTCAGGGCTGTTCATCAGGCAAAGTTTGACACATGTCTTTGAACAGAGTTAGAAACAACAACTCGGTGGAAAAAGTAAAAGGATGGAGTAGGGTGGTTTGGCTAAACAAATGTCATTTTTGGACGCTGCTGCAGGGAGGATGAGAAAAGGAGAGATGATGAAAAGAATGAAAAGATACATTCCTAAGAATCTAACTCACTGCCTCACTGTTTCCTGGGCTTGATTAGAGGGATGCTGTGACTTGTGGTACATTAAGATTAAGATCTAGGCTGTCCAAAGGGAATTACAAAAGGGAAGTAATATGGGTGTCTTTATCAAATGTGACACTGGTTTTTACAAAGGCTACTCTCATTACGGTTTACACTTCCACTGTGCAGCCATGCGGCTACAGGGTTACACGTGGTGTTTAGAAAGGCCTTATTCTAATCAAAAGATCCTATGCTCTGCTGGTTACTTTATTTATACCTGGATGCTAAAATCATTGGCTACCACTTCAATTATTATTCAGGAAACCATGGCTCTGATCCACATACTTATAGCTACGTAATGTTAAACATATGAACAGACGGTATTGTTTAATGCTTAAGAACCCGGTACTTCCTCTGGTATTGAAAAGTCAAAAAAGAACTTCAACTGAAATAACCAACAGAACACAAAATAGTTCTGTTTATTGCTGCTGTTCAGACAAGATCAGTTTCAAATTATCCACAGCAGCTCACCATCGATTGACTTTGCATATTGAAAAATTACATTCACACACTTGCCCTTCACAAGTTACAGCAAACAGCTTTTGGTCCCTGTTCGTCATCTTCTCAGACTACATATTGTAGATTTTCTGTAATCAATGTAATTGTTAGTCATTCGCCGACTTAGTAGACTCCGAGACCCAGGACTGCAATTAAATGTATTCTGTAAATATACTGTATAAAAAGAAAATCACTGCTCCAAACTTTGATGGGTACATTGTTTACTTTCTTATAGCTTGTAAAAAACAACCACCAAATTTTGTCAGTACAGCATATAAATACACATGCACAAAGAAAATAAACTCACAGGGTCAGTGTCAAATTGTACATTTCTCTTTCTGATAAAATAAAGAACCATATCATCCTACATGACAGCTACAGAAGAAGTATGACTTTGTCTTAATATTCCTTTCATAAATACATCTCAAATTACAAAAATTCAGCAGAAGATATTTCTTCAATTCTGGAGCCGCTGCCAGCTTCCACAGAGATGTTTATCAAAACTTGGAATTCTGTACCACAGAAATTTATGAGTCTCTATTAGAGTACGTGGATCTCATGCACTCAGCAACGTGGACCTGCTGACGGCAGAATAACACCAACTGCAAAGTGTATGCTGTTTTCTGCATCATATTGTCCTGAAATTAATGTTGCACAAATGGTAACTCCCCATAAGCAGAACCATTTGCAACTGGACTATATTATCCAAAGCCTTGTTTTTTTCAGCTGTGCTTTGGATGTTTTGGCTGAGGGGCATCAGATGTTGTGTTCGCTGCTTTCTTGGATGCTGATTTTTTCTTTGAATCTGCATCCTCTGCATCATACAGAGCATTCCTGAGAAAACGTGCTGCAGCCCCTTTATCCAGACGGGCTGCTTTCTTCTTGTCTGTGATCTCCTTTACTTTGTTCATGTATGTCCTTATTCTCTCCTGTAAAACAAACAGTGGTTATGGATGCACTAGACACTGAAAAGCAACAATCAGCATGAGTGAATATGCAACAAGGCTTAAGCTGTCAGGGGTTAACAGCAAGAGTATATCCCCCAAATCCCTCCAATCCACTGCTATATATAGATCTATCCACGATAATTGTTAGACAATCGATATGATGTCAATTTGAGCTACATCGACCTGATAGTAGCAGAATAATGGTCAGAAAACCAATTTTTTTCCCCACAAAACGCCACCTAGTGAATGAAAATGACACCATATGAACTTTGGATGGTAGCGAGAAAGTGGACATTTGTAAGACAATCAATATGAACCAAATAGATCTCAATTGACCTATTATTGCTTGACTTATGTCCAAGACACTGATTTTCAACTAAAACTCCCCCATTTGGATGACTTATCCTCCTAAGACTATGGGTTTTCGATCCACATTTGTGGATAAGAGTTTCACAGCTTTATACACAAAAAAATCCAACACAAAGGACATTCCATAAAAATTAAAAATGCATCTGAAAAAACTGTTGCATCATGATGTTTCCAATATAGGCAATTATTTAATTAAAAAAGTCAAAACTTGTACTCTCCTGACATTTCCTGGGTCTCAGGAGGTTAAAATACTCATGAGAAGATGAAATAAATAGGGTTCTTCCCCTAGGGGTCCCCTATGTTGGTTTCAAGGGATAAAAAAAAAATCCAACCAAATCTGTCCCAGTTAATGCATTCACACAAACGATACCCAGTGGCAGCAGATACAGCAGTGTTCAGGGTAAAACCATTATATCCCTGAAACTCAATTTTGGGGATATAATAATACATACCAATTCCTGTTTGATTCCATGGTCTCTTGGATTTACTCCTTGCGTAACCAAGTACACTGTCAATGAGAGACAAAAGTTTGACTACATGCTCAAAATACAAACTGATACTAACATTAGAAATACAGTCTACTTGTTTAC
>JAPTGW010000008.1:16644393-16655152 GCA_029814545.1 Apogonichthyoides opercularis
ACACATTTTTACAAATGGACAACATTAAGAATGGTTTTAGGGCTATACAATAATAGCAAGATGTTCAAACATTCAAAGATAATTTATGGTTTCTTGTGGTTTTTGACAAAACCACAGAGAACTGCTGGAGAGAGGCTGTCGAGCTACATGTGTTACTCAGGGGTATCAGGCACACGTTTATTTAATATATGTCCCTAATGATAAATAACAAGTTCACCAGGGAAACTGACTGGCAAAATCCATAAACCTCTTTAACACTGAGTGATTTTGAAGTTCCCTAAAGTGCACTGTTTCATGGAATAATTAATAAGCTACAATTAATAATGGAATACCACACTGTGTTTTCTGAAATATGCAGTCTAGATAACCACACATTAAACATCTTCCTGCCACAGCAAAGTATATCCAGTACTGAGTATAAATGCAGGATAAAATATACAGAAAGAGGGGACGTAGAACGTGACTGTCACAAGCTCCAAATTACAGACCAAGATAGTTTTGGTCAGGTGGGTTTATGGACAGTGTATCAATACTTTACCTGTATGCTGATCTGAACTGGTTGCCTTTCCCCACTCTTGGTGTGCGTTACCCCATCTGTGTCGTATTGGCCTGTGTAGAGCGCCATCTGAGGGTCTTTAGACTGCTGCTCCAGGGGGAAGATCACCCCACCAACACTCATGGACCTGGACACAAAAACACATCATATCGTTTTAATCACTCTGCACTTCTTAATCTGTGTTTTTTAATCATTGTTTATTAAATGTATGTACGTAGCCTTCGTGTGTGCTTGTATGTATGAACAGTGTTTCTTTTCTTTTTTTATTTTTTGCTTTGTGTTTTCTAGTTTAGAAAGTGCTATACAAATGGTGACATCATTATTATTATTATTATTATTATTATTATAAGTAGAATTACTAGTATATGATAAATAAATGCAAATTCTGAACTGCATGACCATATATTTACATACCTTTTCTTTAAAAGCAAGGACGTTTCAATCCCATTCACCCAAAGGCTATAAATATCAATTAACAAAGGTCTACTAGCTTTTTCATGTTTAGAGATCACACACGGACAAGGGATTTTAATGTAAAATACATGCATTTATGGATTAGATACAGATGATCTGAATGTATAACCACAGATAAAAACCCATGAAAGACACCTGTTCAGATGGATAAGAAACTTGTGGGTTATTCATGGCAAATACTGTTTTCACTCTGGTCTGCAAATATCTGTATATGCATAGATTTTTCATAACTTTTTTATATTCATATTTTTATTTTTTATATTCTTAGTATTTTATTACTATCACTTTTGAATTTCACCACTGTAGAATCAATAAAGTCTTGTCTAATTTTATGAAAAAATACACATATGTGAAACCTACATGCAAATTACAGACATACAGTTTTTATAAAACAACTAACATCCTTAGTTGGCTGCACACAGAACATTTATATAACTGGACTTGGAGCAAAAAGACATATTAACCTACATTATGCATACATAGCTGTAGATTATTTGCTCATAAACGTATGGGTTTCACAGTGATGTGATCCACACAGCTGGGATCGCCACGACCCATGCATCACCACGTGTGACCTATCTTCACTACATCACTGCTCATCCAGGCATGTTTTACCGCCTGAGTATCAAACAGACACGAATAATCCTTATTTGGGGGGAAAAAATAAATAAATAAATAACATCAGATATTATATAATCTTGAATCGTACGTGAGCGACACAAAACCCAAACGATCCAATCCTAATCTATGGTGGATTTCAGTTGCAAGCCAATTGGGGTTTATGATGCATTCACGTACTGCTCGTAAAATTGTACTTTAAAGTTTTAACGCGGAAACTGTACTTTGTTGCTTCCTTCAGTCAAAACTAATAGAGCGAAGCCACGCAACTACGACTTTTTTTGCAGTAACATAAAACATCTGCGATGTCCAAGTGATGTTTTTTTTTCTAATTCAAAAGCCGAGACTCGGAGTATAAGAATAGGTTTTATCCATTTAAAAATACATTTATGCATTTATGTAAAAACAATAAATGCTCAAATTTAACGATGCGTTCACACTTGTGGCTACAAATCTCACAAATACAAATAGATTATTTTGCGTTTAGTGTGCGTATATTGAGCATAGTTTACTAGCACTCCGTACGTACATGAACGCAGCATTCAAATCTCCACCTGCTGATTCCTTAGCAAACCTCGTTAAGGGCGCGTATCATTTACAGAAGAAATGACCTCTTCTTTGTTTTTTAATGCATATGCACTTAGGAAAAATACTCTAGCTCTTTACAAAATAAATTAAAGAACGACCACGCTCTGCAGAAACCTACATTTAGCACAGTAGGCTATAGATAACGTGTTTCACGTAATATATACGCATGCACAGTGACCTGAATAACCAGTTAATGTAAGGAAGGCATGACCCCAATCTTAAAAGAAGAGTGTTATCTATTATGTATGTGTCTTAGATGTTTAAGAGTGACACATTTCTTATAAATCCAATAAATGGACACCTCCTGCATTGAGTGGAAATATTACTATTGTTCTCTCTTTGCATGATCAGTGTTTCTTTATTTTGTATTTTTGTTGTTGCAGGAATACCAGATTGATATTTGTTTTATAGATTTAGTCGGTGTACTAACTAAACTGTCTGCATAGGACCAAGTCAGAATAATCTTACGCCTGTGACAATCCTGGGGACAAATCCTATATAGGGTTACCTACGTGGCCTCGGCCGCTCCAGGTTTAACGACCACCTCGATCTTGTACTTGGATCCGGTCAGGTGATTAATGGTCCGCGTCTGTCCGAACCGGGCGCCATCAGACTTGAAGTAAACGGCGGTGTTGTTGGGAAGCATCTTCAGAGAAATCCCAATTTTGATGAGCTGAGGGACGTCGGCCATTTTTCCATATAGAGGATCTGGCTGTGGTCAGCAGGGTGAGGGGTGTGGACGGACGGTATGTTGGTCAGTTTACTCTGACGGAGAAATGCCGTGCAGAGACGCCCATAACAGCGCGCACAGTCTGATTTGGGAATTGCGCGGCGCTGGTGTGCGTAATCCCGGACAGGCTGTAGCACATGCACACATAATCCCAACCCATGTTCTCTCTCTCTTTTTTTTTCTTTCTATCCTCTGTCTGAACACTTCCTGACTTTCCTTTCTTTACTGCTTTCTAAAATGTCCAAGCACGCACACTGTTTCTCCATCTTTCGTTATTCTCCTTTCACATTCATTTCCAATTGAATGTTCCCTGCATTTAGTTGAAATCAGTTCTAAAATAAGCATTTCGCTGACTGTGATGCTGAATCTAATGATGAATTATCCAGTTGCAGGTTTATTCTATATTTTCTTAATGAAACAATCATCTAGATTACTTATTAAAAACGGTCACGTAGCCTATAACGAGTTCATTTCAGATTTTCCAATTTTACTGATATAAATTTTATCTATACAGGATCAAATTAAAATGTGCAAAATGTAGTGTGGACGTTTAGGGAATAAAATCAACACATAGTTGCAAATTCTACCATCACAAATCGACAGCCCCGTTTAACCCTGTAATATTGACCCATAACCACTAGATGCCAGGCTTTGATCACAACTCCAACTCCTATAGAATCTGCTTCAATGGGAATAGCACTTTGGTTTGAACAATGGAAATGTGCAGCACAGGGAGAGAATGATATGTTTTATTCAGAAGAAGAACAAAAAGTTTATATCAAAGTGAAATAAAATTGTAAATTCATAAATACGTTTATAGGATAGGTTGTAGGCCTACTTTATGTTCTCAAACGAGAGAACCTCACAGTAGTGATCTGAAAAGGATACTAAATCTGATGTAATATTTCACACTTAGTGCAGTTTTAATTATTCTGCATTTTCGCTGCCTGTTCCTTTAAAGCAATTAAACAGACTGTTTGGGGGGAAACGGCATTTTAGTGTCTCAACACGATGATAAACACTTAAACCTGGGTGGTAAATTATTCTTGTAGTTGGCAAAAGGTTGAAAGACCAATAAGGGGAAAAAAATGCACCGTATCTCCAGGTATCACGTGGCACATCCGTCTGTGACGCAAATGTTTGCGACAAAATGTGGGAAGTGGTCGGTTTGGAGTTGACACTTTGTAAGAAGCCCTTCATCGTGTCTGTTAGTGTAGTTCACTGTAAACCTTTTCCAAAATGAACACATTCTCAACTCACACTGGAGTGCTAACGGGTTTAAGTGATGCTTAAGTGTGTAAAAGTCTCCTCTCAGAGCCCTAAAGTTGATCCACTGCCCCTAAAGCGGAGACGGACTGTGTAGAAGAAAGTAAAATGTTTTTTTTTTTTTGGTGGTTGTATACTGTGTGTTGCTCTGCTTTCTGATCGTCACGCTGGTTCTTTAGAAACTCTGTCGTTTCTGTATTTCAAGCTTTATTTATTTAGTCATTAATATACTTTCCAGTCGCTTTGTTCATACTGTGCCTCATTCTGTCTGATGCGTAAAAATACAGTGTTTGGCAGCTCCGGAGAGGCTTCACTGCAGCGCACTTTGACAGAAAGAAGACAAAAGTGAGTGAGTTGGGTAAGAAACAAAGTGTGGGAGGGTGGGAGCGCCCTCCCCTAAGTAAATGTCAAGATGGATCCACTCCTTCATAACCCAACTCTTCCCCTGGATTTCGCAGATGACCAAAGTGTCCAAACCGGACCGTGAGTCTGATCAAACGGCCACAAGACGACAAAATGAGAAGAACAAATTAGATACTACACTGTGCATCTACTAGTTTATTTCATTCATCTGACAGTGAAAGAAGCCAAACACCCTCTGGCGAAGAATCACTTGGCTACATGTGACGGTCTGCCGGTTTCCTTGCGCACTGCACGCCCGTGCTGGTGATGCCATGCCGCGTAGTTCTACCGGCGACGAGAACAGCGGCACAGGGCTCTGGCTGAAGACCTCAGCGGGTCGGAGGGCGCAGGACTATACGTTAAAAGATGTGGAGTCTGGACGGAAAACGATGAACAACACCGTGCGAGTCGGGGACGGTCTCCCCTCTTCTGCCGCGGCAGGTGCGCTGGGAGCGGAGAGGAAGCAGGGCGCCCGGCTCAGCCTGCTGGGGAAACCCCTGACCTACAGCGCGCAGAGCGGCCGCAGGAACGCGCGGTACCGGCGGCTCCAGAATTACCTCTACAACGTGTTGGAGCGGCCAAGGGAATGGGCATTCGTCTACCACGCGTTTGTGTGAGTACTTCCACCATACAGTCACTGTAAAGCATCTAAAAATACTGTTTATTCACTTTTTAATCATTTAAAAAGCAGTTTCCCACCTTCAGAAGACGACAATATTACAGTAATTTGGATATGATATTTCAGCAATGATGAAATGCAAACATTACTGATATGTGTATGAGTGAAAATGTCCATGTTTCACTCAGCTGTTTGATAAAGATGCTCTTGTCATGACCAGGTGGGGTCATGGCGCACGCATTTATGACACACAATGTAGCCTTTAACTAGACGAAGTTGTCTGAATGCGGATTCCAAGGTAAAGTATGAACAAATTGTATTAAATAACAGTTAATCCTTCCTATGGTCAAATGCCACCTCCCTCTGTTTCACACAAACAGTGTAAACAAACATGAGTGTGCACACACAGGAAACAAGAACCCAATCTATCTTATTGTTGTTCTCTTTCCTGTTTTTGATTTTGGTTTGATAATTTCAGTTCCAGTGTCAAAGTTTACACAGTGACTGATTTACTACATGAATGTTTGTGTGTGGTTTGTTTTCTGTGATCACCTGCTGCAGTCGGCAGTACTGCAGACAAATCCTTTGTCAACTGGAATTGAATAGTCCAGTGTGAAGGTATGTTACTGCAGGGTCTTACATGCCTAATTACCAAAACCAAACACTTTATGCCCAATTAAACCTAGTCCTCCTCTGATTCTTGAGTAATACTGGAAGGAGCAGATTTGGACATGTAGTGAAGGTCAGCAAGCTGCCAATTGAAAGGCTAAATGTAATACTGATTCTACTCCTTTGCATGATCTTCAGTCTTTAATCACTGTTTTGGACTGAAAGTGACTCTGGGAAAAGTTCTTGAGGGGCACTTTTA
Organism: Apogonichthyoides opercularis; assembly: GCA_029814545.1. NCBI lineage: Eukaryota > Metazoa > Chordata > Actinopteri > Kurtiformes > Apogonidae > Apogonichthyoides > Apogonichthyoides opercularis. The sequence goes on from JAPTGW010000008.1 coordinate 16,650,515, forward strand.
GAGCCGACATATTTTACTTCTTAAATTCAGAACAGCTTCTAAATGACCACAGCTTGTTTTTTCTGGTGTGAAAAAGCTCCTTCAGGGCCAGAATTTCTGAATTCAATTTTCCCGTTGAAAGCCAACATCCAGTTCTCTTTCCTTTCATGCAGTTTCAATTAACCAATTTGGTTATTATTGCAAACACTCAAGCTGAAAGTTCCTGTTTCTCATCTGTCATGATCTGGTTAATCTAATAGGATTTGTTGTTCTATTGTCTGATCCTTTTTGGGTCCTTAGGGCATCTCTGCTTGTAAACCTGACACAAACACTTACTATAAATTGCGTGTTCAGCTTGGTTATGTTCATGTCTAGCTGCTTGATTACTGTTTTGGCTCAGTTCTCACAGTCATCTTTGTCCTTGCTTTTCTTATAGTTGCTTAATGGTGATTCTACCCCCACCCCAAACACATGCTCCACTGTGTAGGTGGTACTCTCCCTTTTCCCCTACATTTTTTTTCTGTCTTCTCTTTGAGCAGACAATCATGATGGCAGCCCCTGTTCATGCTCACTACCCCATTCTTCCCCAGTTTTCTTTAAATCTGTGGTTATGTCCAATGCTGTATATCCCATGAGGAAAAAAAAAACATGCAGATGACTTTAACTTATCACATAGCAAATGTTGTTGTTTTTTTTTAATGAAAGAGGAGCTTCACCAATAAGCTTACTTTGTATTACTATTTATGCTACTTCTTATCCATTCTTACCATTAAATTCTTCATGTGTAGTTCATGTGAGTCTGTAAACTGCATCTCCTTCACACATTTTGGTTGTCACGCCCACCAACTGTTGCATAGTCGCAGTGATGACACGCCACATCCCGCTCCATTGTAACACAGTTGTGTTAGATGAGGGGTGCTGTGAGAAGGAGGAAATGGAGCTGTCAGAGGAGGGGCTGTGAAGCCGGATGTTGACGTTTTATTTGCTCAGACTGGACAGCTGAGGTCGCAGGGGTTAAGTTGTTACATCTGCTCACGACCACAGCCTCCCACACTTAGTTTAGTTTAGCGTAGTTTGGATCAGCTGCATAAATTAAATAATAAAACTCTCACTCATTCAAATTGTTTAAACAAATTATGAGATAAAGGAAGCTCAGTGAAAGACAAGCTGACTTCCAGGGCAGGGTGAGGGCCCGTGTTGTCGGCAAAAGCCAAGGGAATCAGTGCATTCTATCCTGTTTGATGCACACGCATAACAAAACGGGAAAAAAAAAAAAATCACATTCACACTTAAGTAACCAGACATCTTGTATGCCTGTGAGTGGACATTTGGAAAAGTGTATAGATTACATTATTACATTTTAGTTCCTGGTAAGGCTGACCGATTAGTAGCATTTTCATTCATTGTAATAGGAGGACGTGTAATCAACACATCATAAAAAGCGACTTAAAATAGAAGAATAATAAACAGAATTTCATTTGAGTGTATCATATTTGCACTATGTATTATTAGTGTAGTTTTTTTGGTTGTAGTGTATTTATATTTGCTGTTTCAACTGCACATTGAAGATTTCCTCATGTTGTGTAGGACTAGTTTGCAGTAAGATAACTAACAGATAATTTGTTGATCTTCTCCACATTAAAGAGAGACATGTAGTTAAATGTCAGTATGTAAATTATTAACTGACATGGCTTTGAAGTGTAATTTAAAGTAGAGGTCAAGCTGTAGCGGGTTTATAAAGGTAATAAAGCCATGTGTCAGTTTAGAGTAAGAAAAAATCAAAAGCTGATTTCCACTGTAATCACTCCTGACTCATTATTAGTGTCTGAAATTAACTTCACTTTATTAGAAAACAAATTATTATGATATTAAAATGTGTTTCCTGAAGGAGAGGAAGATGGTAGAACACGTTTAATATGCGTTTGATACAACAGTTTATTGTACAATAACAGACGATGGTTGAAATGAATATGCAGGTTAAAAAAATAAAAACATAAATAACAACAATTCTGACTCAAATTCAGTGATTAATCAGTAAATGATGCGGGTAGATCGTACTTTTCCTTTAACATCGTTAATTCCACGTCAACCTGCCAATAGTGATAACATGTAAAATCATATGTGAATCTAAAGTCATGTGTCAGTTAATAAAATGAGAATAAACGACTTCCCTATCAGGTTGTATTAATATGAAATTAGATTAATTAGAGTAGAAAAAACATGCTATATCCAAATCAATAAATAAGGGGATTTATTCCGTTGAAACAGTAAATCATATATATGTGAATAAATGATAGACTTATAAAAAGGACTCTTACCAGATTCTGTAGTTGATGATTGCAATGTCATTTCTGGAAATCAAAACCCTGCAAACTATGGAACAGTTTTGCTTTCTGTTTTACTCTGTGAGTGTAATGACATTAAAGTGAGTGGATTTCTCCTCATGTCCATCAGTCACTGTGTTGCCTGTTGATTCTGAGTGACAGTAGGTGATCAACTGTTCACACATAGACATAATGTTCTGTACATGAACGCTTACTTAAATACACCATCATACAATATTCACAAGTGGAAATGCCATACTATTTATTATTGATACACTAAGTATAGACACACAGTGATACCTGCAGCCACACAGATAAATACCTCAACTGAGCAGAGATGAGACCTCAGATCTAACACTATACACATGCTGCAAATATGTGGTATCAGACAAATACATTCACACGTGGTAGGAGATTAACAAACACACACATAAATAAAACCAAGTACATGATTTATAGAAGAAAAATTTCCTTTGATCGTTGAATTAGTAAGCAGTTATGCTGAAACAGATGCTGCTGTGTGGGTTGGTGTGTGGATTCATGCTCTCAAGTGTTTATATGAATAAATATTAGAAAAGTCTTGCGTGTTAACTACAACATCCTCTCTACAGGAATCCCTGATGTGCTGATATGTGCTGATGTGCTGCACAAGACACTGATAAGCATCTGGGCTTGATTCTTGCCAAATAGTGCTCCCACACTGCTGGCATTAAGATTCAATCTCTTAATGAGATGGCGTGTGTGGGGCTAATCACATTTGCTCAAATGGGTTCCAGCCACAGTCTGCTTTATGTGCTTTTTCTCAGAAGATGATTCCTTTCTATGAGTGTTTATGAAAAATGCTTTGCTATATTATTAATTTATATTACTTTTTGGAGTGTTGCTATGTGAAGGTGAACAGCAAATACAGTGAAGTGCACTATTTCACAGCTGGATATGTGAATCTGTATATTCATTTAATAAGTACTTTCAAGGTTATTAACACTTCACCCAAGCAGGAGGTTTTACCACAGTACACATAACAGCCGACTCTAATTTGATAAGGTAATACTTAACTCCGTAGATAACCTGTATTACATGAAAGCCTCTGAAAGAAGAAATCAATGAAACAAGTGGAAAACAAGTGATGCCAGGCACAACAAACCCCACCCCTCACATGTATTGTAGCTTATTTTGGCATAGATCCAGCTGATGCCATCATGTCTATGCGTGTGCTGATGTCAACATATCAATTACCTCTATATATCTGCCAAGTTTGATGGACATTGAAACAAAATTGATGTTTTTATTAAGTTTTGAAATTTCGCCCATTATAAGTAAATGGGAGGAAAAAAAAAAGATTTAAAAAAATTCAGAAAAAAAATGTGAACTTTGTCCTAATTTTCCCAAAATGTAACCACATCTATTTTGGGTCACTGGTAATCTATAACCCCAATTTGGTATGAATTCAACCAATAGTTTTGCTGCTACAGATATGTGAAATTTCGCCCATTATAAATAAATGGGGAAAAAAAAAAAAGATTAAAAAAATTCATAAAAAATATGAACTTTGACCTTCTGTTCCCAAAATATATTGACATCTATTCTGGGTCACTGGCAATCTATAACCCCAAGTTATTATGAATTCAACCTATAGTTTTGCTGCTACAGACATTTGAAATTTTGCCCATTATAAGTAAATGGGGAAAAATGACCTTAAAAATGCATTTAAAAAAATGTTAACTTTGATCTACTGTTCCCAAAATGTAATCAGATCTATTTTGGGTCACTGACAATCTATAAACCCAATTTGGTATGAATTCAACCAATAGTTTTGTTAAGAAACAAACAAACAATCAAACTGAACTAAAACCAATATCCCTTGCCTCCCCTTTGGGTAACAAGTGGGGAAAAAAAAAAAGAAAAATATCTTAGTAAGTAGAACTGTGCTGTTACTTGGATTGGGAGCCTCACAGTCTAAGCAGTACAGGTGTGACTGACATGGGGCTGAAAGCTGTTGGTTATTACAGCTGCCAATCGCCCCTTTTTAACCCCCGCCCCTAAAAAAAAAAAACAAAAAACAAAACATGTGATCAGCCAAAATGCTTCCTTCACAGGCTAGATTTCCTACAGCTTGAAAACAGAATTAGGAGGAGCTGCAGGGGTCTACTTTCCTTGCAGACAAGTCGCATTATAATGCAGTGAAAGGGTAATGTTTGCAGAATGGTGCCAAACAGGCTCCAGTGGCTTTTCTAAAGGGAATGACACCCTAATACAGTGGTTCTCAAATCCGGTCCTCATGGTCCAGTGTCCTGCATGTTTTAGATAATTCCTTCTTCCAGCACACCTGAATTAA
>JAPTGW010000008.1:17569464-17580578 GCA_029814545.1 Apogonichthyoides opercularis
ATTTTTCTTACCATTCACGACTCCTTCGCTCCTCTCCGCCATTTTGAAATGTCAAAGGTTATCTCATCTCGGCAACTTGGGCATCAAAATAAATTCTCCAGTGGTAAATACGACACGAGGGGGCGTTCATCTGCAATTTTCGACTGGAAAAGTGGTATTTCCGAAAATTACGACATCACATGAAGGCAGCATTATATTGCTAGAGGCAAGATTTGGACTGTGGTGCTTAAAGGGTTAAAATATTGATTTAAATTAAAGTAGAACTTAGCCTATGGGAATGAGAATATTGTTAGCATTTCTGTCAGGATGTGACCTACTGAGCGATCCACTGATGTGTACACTTTATAGTGAACGTACAGAATTTGACCCCAGTCATTTTAAAAGTAGCTCACAAGCTGAAAAGTGTGGGCATCGCTGGTTTAGACAATCTTGTGAAATTACATTTCTGAGGAAGGTCTTGATTCTTTTCGGAATGTGATGTGGCAAATGTCTGTGCCCTGAAGCTCTCCTATCTCTTGTATTGGAGGGGGTGTACAGAACACACAGCATTTACAATAGAGTCCATGGTACAGGGAGAGACTTCGAGGGCAGATTTTTGCACCCCATATAATTCCTATCGTCGTCTTCTTCTTCATGTGAGACAGGTGGGGCAGCGCCCTAGCGTCCTCTGTTGACAAGCTGCCACTGCTTATGTTAACAGCATAGAGGTCTGTGTCCACTTCAGGACACAGGAGTAACTTTACAGTCAGTGTGGACAGAATCATCCTGTACAGTCTAACCTGTTCCTAAGATTGTCAAAAGTATAGAACAATAGAATACCAGGCTCAAAGGCACTGGTTCACTGCGCTTAATGGTTATATTTATTTGTGTTTAGTGTCACTGATGCATGGGCATTGTACTGCCACACCCGTCATTCACCAACACAGTCCTTTGTCTGCACGCCTCACTGAATGGGTACAACAAATGAGAACTTTCATCTGTACATTGAATTACACGTCAGACTGTCATTTCAACTGCCATTTGTGAACATGCTCATGTTTCAACACTTGGTAATAACTTGACCACCATGACATGTGGTCATGTGCGTTATTTTGTTTTTTGTCCATTGAACTGAAATGTCATGACAACCTGCATCTGTAGTAGTTCTATTTCTTTTTACGTTTGAATGGAAGGTTTGTGTGTAATTCAACCTGTTTTGTATTCATCTTGATATTCACTCTGAGAAATGATACTGTTATTCTCCTGTTCACTCCAGATTAAAAAGAAATGTGCTTTGGAGCACAAAACTACATGTATTCAACCGTATTTTAGATGACATGATACGGCTGGAGGCTGGCTCTGTAATACTGGGGTTGCAGTATCACTTTATTATGTGGTCTTACTTTACACAGGTACAGATGAATGTGCTCCTGATAAAGAGCCTGTTCTTTTTTCCCCTCTTACGCTGGAGTATCACTCCCATAAGCTCTGTTGGGCAATAACTAAACACTGAGTGTGAACAGTGAGGCTTTGTTGTCCTGCCACAAGACACATGACTCCTCCTCTTTGTTAAACCTTTATTTTACTTGATTAATTTTATTGTAAAGCAAAATATGTCTGTGCAGTTTTGAATGTGCACTGCTGCCTTATTTTTTTACATTTTTTTTATTTTACTTAATTTTATTTTATTTTACTTTATTTTATTTGGTGATGCAGGTTGGGATTGGTTCATGTCAGGGATGAAGTGTACTTAAATGTTAAATGTATTGTAACAGCTTCTTAGATTGTAAAATTAAAAAACTGTAGGCCCATTTCATATTTATTTCATATCTAGTTTCTAAAGTATGGGACAGAATATGTGCCATTACTTTAACCTTTGATGATACCTTTACCTATGGTATATATGGTCATATTAACTTTTGTCTTCTCCAGGTAGGCTATACATTTTGGTTAAACAAATGAGTTTTCTCACATGGTTCTGTTAAAAAATTACTTTCTTGTCTATCATTCCCCGAACAATCATAAGGATTTATTTTCGGTGGAAACAAAAGATCCTAATTGTCATCATTTTTGAAGCCTTTCCACGTCCCCTTGCTGTTTGATCACCACCATGTTTCTTTTATTGTTTCACCCCAACTGGAACCACTGTACACTGAGGAAGATGGTTTTCATTAGCAGCTTCTTCAGATGAGAGCGCAGCAGTGCTAAGGCCGACAAGCTCATTGTTTATCCAAAACCACAAATTGGTTCATGGAAACTTTAACCAAGAGCTGACAAATCTGAAAGATGTGGCAATAAAGCTGTAAAAATAATTCCCCTGAAATGGATTATTTTAGGGAGTTCAAAGACAAAGTGAGCTTTTATTCACCAGGTGCAATCAGAGTTACTACACAGGCGCTCATAATATCTTGATTTGATAGTCCCAATGTTGTATTTGGCTGATTATGAGCTGAAATCAAGTATCATGGGAAAAATCTAGGCAGAGAAAATGGAAAAACAGATGACTTTTGGCTCTTAAAGGTTGAAGTTATCTGTAGTGGTTTCTAGGTGAATGAACGTAATGGTCATATGAGCGGTTATTCATTCATTCATTCATTCATTCTCTGAACCCACTTTATCCTCACTAGGGTCACAGGGGTCGCTGGAGCCTATCCCAATGAGCTGTTATTTCTTTAGCTTTTTAAATGGTATGAACATTTGGTTTATGGTACCACGAGTTGTACTGGGCCTATTTTTCCTTCTCTTCTCTTTTCCAATAATATGTACATGTTATGAGTGATAAATGCTTTAATAACCAAGAGGGGAAAACTCCGTAACCTATGGCCAAAATATTAGGTGCACCTGGAGTTGATGATGATATAAGTATATATACAGTTAAGATTTTGTCATTTTTAAAGACAAATCAGTGTACGCTACTCCTTTAGTACTAATAATACTCAGATTTTTTGGCACCCTATGGTCTGGATGGCTTATTTATAAGTTAAAAAAAGGGAACGCAAAACATAAAGGAGACTGGTCACGGTTGTAATGTTCACTGGGGTGATAATAGAGCATGTACAGCATGTAATGTGTTTGAAAAACAAAATAAAGATTTATTCAGATTAACATTGGTCAAGAACACATTTCCTTAACTCTATTTTTAATGAACACTTTACTACAGCTAGGGTGTGCAAAAAAGTACTTTACTTACATTGTTGTTGTGTATGAATGAATTTTTGCATCATATTCCCTCATTTGTTGAGGGCTAAACTGTTATGTACGAGGGGGAGATGATGGTAACACCTGTCAATCTTTGTGTATCTGTAATAGCAAAATGGTCTTAGTAGCATATGCATCACATTTTGCCTTAGAAACAACACTTTCATCTGTTGTAAATCATATCAAGAGCAAATTAATCAGTCAATCAGGTACAAAGGAATATATTTTTTAATCATAAAAAAACACTTTCTTGCTACTGTACAAGGCCCTGTTTTCAGCTATGTGGGATCAGCGAGGATATGAGTAGATACTGACACGACTTCTGCCTCATCCTAGTATGATGTTAAAACACACATGTTGAAACTATACTTTCTTAATCGAATATTGTAAAAATCCAGCAAAAATTGATGTTTCTATTTTAGTAATTGTTATAAATAGATTACTTGAGGTTACTATACTTCACTACCTTGTTGGCTTTAAAACGATGGCAGTTAAAGCTTTAAAATGCTATTACAATAAATATGATTCATCCATTCATGTGAGAAAATGTATGTTAACTTATACCTTCCTACTGCATAGCTGTCAGCTTAAAAAAAAAAAAAACATTACCTCAAGTCACTCATTTATTTCTTCTTGTAGTTCTCTTGTAGCTCATTGGTCAGCTTTAAACTAATAAGAAGCTGTTGTCTAGTGACTCAGAACTCTTCCCACCAATCAGCTTCTTCCTTTTATTTAACCACATTGACTCATCTTCCCATGCTTCACGGAGGCAGATGATTGGTGATGATTCACTGTACCTGTCACTGTTGCCTCATATCATTGGCGGGGCTATTTTTGTGCAGATATATAACCACTGCTGAGATTTTGTTGTTGTATTCTGCCAGAGGGAGATTTAGAAAGGACAGTGTGTCGTTGTAAAGCTTACACAAGTTAAAACACTTGTGATACACTTTCCTGTTGTTTTATCAGGCACACCTAAGCAAAATGAATGCAGTCCAGTGTCATATCCCTGCAGTAAATTTTAATGAAAGCTATACAATTATTATTGAATATTTAAACTTAGTGTTGGTTTAGTATTTGAATGTTACATATGTTGACTTGAAGGTGAAAAGGGGATAAACTGAAAAAACAAACAGAAAACAAGTATATCTGCCACTTTCAACTATTTTTGTAAATTTAAAAAACTCTTAACTACTTAAGATACTGTTACTAAGATAAGATACTGACACTATTTAGTTCCTAATACTTTTCCTTACACTATTTTTTCCCTGTTAAAAAATGACTCCCAGGTAGTGCACATACACTACAGGTCAAATATTTGGAAGCCTTTCTTAAAAACCCATATGAGTTCTATTAATTTTATCACGTATCTACTGCATGACCAGACTTTGATTTCATTGATACACACTATTTTCCTCATTTTACCTTTAAGTATATATTGTTGTTACCAGACCATTGCTGAATAAATGTGAACAAAAACAAAAAATAGTCACAACTTTAGTACAAAAATAAAAAAACAAACATTTCAGAGTTTGCATTATTCACATTCACGCTTTGGCATTTGAGAGTTTGCATAAAAAAAATACCAGTAGACCCCAACTGTCCATATGTCCAATGAAACTATGATCTTCATTGTACAAATTTAACCTACTGTATCAGTTTAACCTTGTGAAGTTTCAAAAACACCTCATGATGTTCATCTCCAGTGTTAATTTACCTGAATTTAACTTATCACCCAATACATGCAAAGTTCAGGCTCTTGTTAGGGATCACTCATTGTATCTAAAGATTATATGACCACATTGGTGTAATTTATAGCTCCTGCACATATATAATCATGATGTGAGCTACATAATGAATGCACTTCCTGAAACTGAAAAACTCATCCTTCATGTTTCTAAACATCCGTGTCCTTATATCCTTTTGACTTTAGAAGCAACCAAGAGGAAACTGTAAGTGTCTGGAATTTTGTCAGAGATCTAAGCTTTTTAAATGTCAACAAACACTCAACATTTTTCCACAGGTCACAATAAATGGTGGTGTTTATTAGATGTTAAATGGTTCCTCCACATGAATAATATCTGATCATGATCAAAGTTCTACCAAGATTTGACCGATGTATTGTTGGTGTCTGCTGCATGATCGGTGAATTATATTTCAGAACATACCAGAATTTCACTGAAAACACAAAATACAGAGGACAATATGATAATAAATGATGATAAATAATTGAAGAAAGGTTGAATAGAGAGAAAAATTACAAATTTTATTGTACAAATTTAAGCTTACTGCTCAACTTTTAACCTGTAGTGTACAGCAGTGAATCAACCCATAAAGACCCAGGCAGTTTTTGTGGCAGTTCCTAAATTAATTTTTCTCCAAAAAAACGTCCAAATGGGTCATATCTGATGACCATGAAAAGACGATAAACTGTTACACCAATTAATTTCAGTGGATCACCGGGTATTAAACATGTTACATCGGTAGATTAATTTGGTTTCCAGCAGGTGTTTGGGTTTTTATGAATCTATATGGGTTAATGGAAAAAAAAAAAAAAAACATCAGCAGATCAAATAGTGCTTGAGCAAACATAGGTTCTATGGTGTAATGGTCAGCACTCTGGACTTTGACACCAACAATACATCGGTCAAATATTGGTAGAACTTTGATCATGATCAGATATTATTCATGTGGAGGAACCATTTAACATCTAATAAACACCACCATTTATTGTGACCTGTGGAAAAATGTTGAGTGTTTGTTGACATTTAAAAAGCTTAGATCTCTGACAAAATTCCAGACACTTACAGTTTCCTCTTGGTTGCTTCTAAAGTCAAAAGGATATAAGGACACGGATGTTTAGAAACATGAAGGATGAGTTTTTCAGTTTCAGGAAGTGCATTCATTATGTAGCTCACATCATGATTATATATGTGCAGGAGCTATAAATTACACCAATGTGGTCATATAATCTTTAGATACAATGAGTGATCCCTAACAAGAGCCTGAACTTTGCATGTATTGGGTGATAAGTTAAATTCAGGTAAATTAACACTGGAGATGAACATCATGAGGTGTTTTTGAAACTTCACAAGGTTAAACTGATACAGTAGGTTAAATTTGTACAATGAAGATCATAGTTTCATTGGACATATGGACAGTTGGGGTCTACTGGTATTTTTTTTATGCAAACTCTCAAATGCCAAAGCGTGAATGTGAATAATGCAAACTCTGAAATGTTTGTTTTTTTATTTTTGTACTAAAGTTGTGACTATTTTTTGTTTTTGTTCACATTTATTCAGCAATGGTCTGGTAACAACAATATATACTTAAAGGTAAAATGAGGAAAATAGTGTGTATCAATGAAATCAAAGTCTGGTCATGCAGTAGATACGTGATAAAATTAATAGAACTCATATGGGTTTTTAAGAAAGGCTTCCAAATATTTGACCTGTAGTGTATGTGCACTACCTGGGAGTCATTTTTTAACAGGGAAAAAATAGTGTAAGGAAAAGTATTAGGAACTAAATAGTGTCAGTATCTTATCTTAGTAACAGTATCTTAAGTAGTTAAGAGTTTTTTAAATTTACAAAAATAGTTGAAAGTGGCAGATATACTTGTTTTCTGTTTGTTTTTTCAGTTTATCCCCTTTTCACCTTCAAGTCAACATATGTAACATTCAAATACTAAACCAACACTAAGTTTAAATATTCAATAATAATTGTATAGCTTTCATTAAAATTTACTGCAGGGATATGACACTGGACTGCATTCATTTTGCTTAGGTGTGCCTGATAAAACAACAGGAAAGTGTATCACAAGTGTTTTAACTTGTGTAAGCTTTACAACGACACACTGTCCTTTCTAAATCTCCCTCTGGCAGAATACAACAACAAAATCTCAGCAGTGGTTATATATCTGCACAAAAATAGCCCCGCCAATGATATGAGGCAACAGTGACAGGTACAGTGAATCATCACCAATCATCTGCCTCCGTGAAGCATGGGAAGATGAGTCAATGTGGTTAAATAAAAGGAAGAAGCTGATTGGTGGGAAGAGTTCTGAGTCACTAGACAACAGCTTCTTATTAGTTTAAAGCTGACCAATGAGCTACAAGAGAACTACAAGAAGAAATAAATGAGTGACTTGAGGTAATGTTTTTTTTTTTTTTAAGCTGACAGCTATGCAGTAGGAAGGTATAAGTTAACATACATTTTCTCACATGAATGGATGAATCATATTTATTGTAATAGCATTTTAAAGCTTTAACTGCCATCGTTTTAAAGCCAACAAGGTAGTGAAGTATAGTAACCTCAAGTAATCTATTTATAACAATTACTAAAATAGAAACATCAATTTTTGCTGGATTTTTACAATATTCGATTAAGAAAGTATAGTTTCAACATGTGTGTTTTAACATCATACTAGGATGAGGCAGAAGTCGTGTCAGTATCTACTCATATCCTCGCTGATCCCACATAGCTGAAAACAGGGCCTTGTACAGTAGCAAGAAAGTGTTTTTTTATGATTAAAAAATATATTCCTTTGTACCTGATTGACTGATTAATTTGCTCTTGATATGATTTACAACAGATGAAAGTGTTGTTTCTAAGGCAAAATGTGATGCATATGCTACTAAGACCATTTTGCTATTACAGATACACAAAGATTGACAGGTGTTACCATCATCTCCCCCTCGTACATAACAGTTTAGCCCTCAACAAATGAGGGAATATGATGCAAAAATTCATTCATACACAACAACAATGTAAGTAAAGTACTTTTTTGCACACCCTAGCTGTAGTAAAGTGTTCATTAAAAATAGAGTTAAGGAAATGTGTTCTTGACCAATGTTAATCTGAATAAATCTTTATTTTGTTTTTCAAACACATTACATGCTGTACATGCTCTATTATCACCCCAGTGAACATTACAACCGTGACCAGTCTCCTTTATGTTTTGCGTTCCCTTTTTTTAACTTATAAATAAGCCATCCAGACCATAGGGTGCCAAAAAATCTGAGTATTATTAGTACTAAAGGAGTAGCGTACACTGATTTGTCTTTAAAAATGACAAAATCTTAACTGTATATATACTTATATCATCATCAACTCCAGGTGCACCTAATATTTTGGCCATAGGTTACGGAGTTTTCCCCTCTTGGTTATTAAAGCATTTATCACTCATAACATGTACATATTATTGGAAAAGAGAAGAGAAGGAAAAATAGGCCCAGTACAACTCGTGGTACCATAAACCAAATGTTCATACCATTTAAAAAGCTAAAGAAATAACAGCTCATTGGGATAGGCTCCAGCGACCCCTGTGACCCTAGTGAGGATAAAGTGGGTTCAGAGAATGAATGAATGAATGAATGAATAACCGCTCATATGACCATTACGTTCATTCACCTAGAAACCACTACAGATAACTTCAACCTTTAAGAGCCAAAAGTCATCTGTTTTTCCATTTTCTCTGCCTAGATTTTTCCCATGATACTTGATTTCAGCTCATAATCAGCCAAATACAACATTGGGACTATCAAATCAAGATATTATGAGCGCCTGTGTAGTAACTCTGATTGCACCTGGTGAATAAAAGCTCACTTTGTCTTTGAACTCCCTAAAATAATCCATTTCAGGGGAATTATTTTTACAGCTTTATTGCCACATCTTTCAGATTTGTCAGCTCTTGGTTAAAGTTTCCATGAACCAATTTGTGGTTTTGGATAAACAATGAGCTTGTCGGCCTTAGCACTGCTGCGCTCTCATCTGAAGAAGCTGCTAATGAAAACCATCTTCCTCAGTGTACAGTGGTTCCAGTTGGGGTGAAACAATAAAAGAAACATGGTGGTGATCAAACAGCAAGGGGACGTGGAAAGGCTTCAAAAATGATGACAATTAGGATCTTTTGTTTCCACCGAAAATAAATCCTTATGATTGTTCGGGGAATGATAGACAAGAAAGTAATTTTTTAACAGAACCATGTGAGAAAACTCATTTGTTTAACCAAAATGTATAGCCTACCTGGAGAAGACAAAAGTTAATATGACCATATATACCATAGGTAAAGGTATCATCAAAGGTTAAAGTAATGGCACATATTCTGTCCCATACTTTAGAAACTAGATATGAAATAAATATGAAATGGGCCTACAGTTTTTTAATTTTACAATCTAAGAAGCTGTTACAATACATTTAACATTTAAGTACACTTCATCCCTGACATGAACCAATCCCAACCTGCATCACCAAATAAAATAAAGTAAAATAAAATAAAATTAAGTAAAATAAAAAAAATGTAAAAAAATAAGGCAGCAGTGCACATTCAAAACTGCACAGACATATTTTGCTTTACAATAAAATTAATCAAGTAAAATAAAGGTTTAACAAAGAGGAGGAGTCATGTGTCTTGTGGCAGGACAACAAAGCCTCACTGTTCACACTCAGTGTTTAGTTATTGCCCAACAGAGCTTATGGGAGTGATACTCCAGCGTAAGAGGGGAAAAAAGAACAGGCTCTTTATCAGGAGCACATTCATCTGTACCTGTGTAAAGTAAGACCACATAATAAAGTGATACTGCAACCCCAGTATTACAGAGCCAGCCTCCAGCCGTATCATGTCATCTAAAATACGGTTGAATACATGTAGTTTTGTGCTCCAAAGCACATTTCTTTTTAATCTGGAGTGAACAGGAGAATAACAGTATCATTTCTCAGAGTGAATATCAAGATGAATACAAAACAGGTTGAATTACACACAAACCTTCCATTCAAACGTAAAAAGAAATAGAACTACTACAGATGCAGGTTGTCATGACATTTCAGTTCAATGGACAAAAAACAAAATAACGCACATGACCACATGTCATGGTGGTCAAGTTATTACCAAGTGTTGAAACATGAGCATGTTCACAAATGGCAGTTGAAATGACAGTCTGACGTGTAATTCAATGTACAGATGAAAGTTCTCATTTGTTGTACCCATTCAGTGAGGCGTGCAGACAAAGGACTGTGTTGGTGAATGACGGGTGTGGCAGTACAATGCCCATGCATCAGTGACACTAAACACAAATAAATATAACCATTAAGCGCAGTGAACCAGTGCCTTTGAGCCTGGTATTCTATTGTTCTATACTTTTGACAATCTTAGGAACAGGTTAGACTGTACAGGATGATTCTGTCCACACTGACTGTAAAGTTACTCCTGTGTCCTGAAGTGGACACAGACCTCTATGCTGTTAACATAAGCAGTGGCAGCTTGTCAACAGAGGACGCTAGGGCGCTGCCCCACCTGTCTCACATGAAGAAGAAGACGACGATAGGAATTATATGGGGTGCAAAAATCTGCCCTCGAAGTCTCTCCCTGTACCATGGACTCTATTGTAAATGCTGTGTGTTCTGTACACCCCCTCCAATACAAGAGATAGGAGAGCTTCAGGGCACAGACATTTGCCACATCACATTCCGAAAAGAATCAAGACCTTCCTCAGAAATGTAATTTCACAAGATTGTCTAAACCAGCGATGCCCACACTTTTCAGCTTGTGAGCTACTTTTAAAATGACTGGGGTCAAATTCTGTACGTTCACTATAAAGTGTACACATCAGTGGATCGCTCAGTAGGTCACATCCTGACAGAAATGCTAACAATATTCTCATTCCCATAGGCTAAGTTCTACTTTAATTTAAATCAATATTTTAACCCTTTAAGCACCACAGTCCAAATCTTGCCTCTAGCAATATAATGCTGCCTTCATGTGATGTCGTAATTTTCGGAAATACCACTTTTCCAGTCGAAAATTGCAGATGAACGCCCCCTCGTGTCGTATTTACCACTGGAGAATTTATTTTGATGCCCAAGTTGCCGAGATGAGATAACCTTTGACATTTCAAAATGGCGGAGAGGAGCGAAGGAGTCGTGAATGGTAAGAAAAAT
>JAPTGW010000008.1:17815346-17825967 GCA_029814545.1 Apogonichthyoides opercularis
TAACACTATTTTCTTTGTGTTAGTACCAGATACTCTAGGAAGCAAGGAAGAAAACATTGCTTTTCATATGACTCTTCTAGAATGTAAAGTGATTGAACTCATTCAGGTGTATGCATAGTCTGATAATAAATGAATTCTACCGTTATTAAATAGGCATCCATGAAAGTGTTGTGACTGCATGACTCATGTATACAAGGCTCATCTCACAGGTTGAATTTTTACATGTTGAAGGTGAATGCATGGTGCATGAGTGTATCAGAGTATTCTGTAATATTGCAGTGACAGTACTGATCAACAATATTTCGTTTAAGTTTATGATAGAGGGCTGTTTCAGTTCAGTGCTGTGGTTATTTTAGCAGGATTTGGCAGTTGTACTAAAATGCCTGGCAGCATCATAAGATATTTCTCATTGATTGTGAACTTGGTTTAACTTTAACAAGGTTCAAGATGTCTCAGCCTTTAAAGGGTTATTGCAGAAAATGTGTCAGTGGTGCTGTTAAGTTGGGTCTGACTTGGATTTTGCTGCAGAGCAGATTCTGTTTTTGTGGGGGAGGCACTGGAGTTCAGTATGTTTTTTTGGATTCCCATAATCAGCCAACTGGGAGTGTGTGGAACTAGAACTACTGTGCTGCAGTGCATTACTTCTGCTCTAGTTGATCTGCCCTGTGGCTTTTGACAGATTCTCCCTGAAACACACAAACACACACACTGTCTGTCTTCACAAAGGCCACTGGACCATACATTGGGACAAATGCCAGTGATGTCTCTGCCAAGTAAGCCAAGGTCTTCCAGGAATCTACTGGCTTGGTCTGACTGGACCATCTAGTTCCTTTTAAGTAAATATGGACATCACTCCATCTGATAAATATGTGTTTTAAAAGTACCATTATTACTCTTTTCCATTCATAGTATACATTTCTTAAGTCTCCTTATTTGACAAGAATACACAACATCTACGTAATAGGTTGGTTTTGCCAGACTATCATGTTGAGCTTTAAGCCATATTCACACAGGACTGGTACTACCTGTGGTAATGTGTAATAAGATTGTCTGTGATCTTACTCTCATGCAAATCTATTATGTGTGTAATTTGTTAAGTAAAAGTTTCATGGAAAAAATTACCTGCCCTATTTCAGTAAATACAGAGGTTCTGTGATAATATTAATCCTATGTAAATCAACATCTCTGTGATTTGGTGGGATTTTAAACATTTTTATTTTTGACTCACATTTATTCAGTCTATTTCCTATTTGAGGACTATGGAGACTGGTACTAAATGAATGTTTTAAAAGTGTTTTTGGATCGAAAGTCAAGAGGCTCATGTCCCATTATGGATGGATGGATTCATCTTAAATGATGAATGAAATGAGTTGAAGCTATAGTAAGGAACCTTGTTCTATAATTCAGTCATTATCTGTGGATGACAAACCTGCCCTTGGCATCAGAATCTAGAAATAATGTCAGTAAATTTAAATAAACAGACTTTGCTTATCCTGTACAAACATGGAGAGTTGATTTCCATCATCAGAAGTCCACAGAGTACACCAGGTCAGTGTGAATAGGGCTTAAGAATGGTCCTTACTACAGAGGAAAATAATTAAAAAGAAAAACAAATACAACAAAGAACAGGATGTTCTTTAACCACAAAAAGAGACGTGAAGATTGAAGTTAAGAAAACAAGCATCCTTTGAAGGTTTTTCTTTCAGTCTCACTGTAGTTGAAACATGAGTAATAAAAGTTAAAACACAGTGTAATGAAGCCAGCTTTGGCCTGTTCTGTTGGTAAAATAATGTGTACAGTAGTAACACGTGTCCACACTCTTTCCCACCGGTTTGTGTAGAGAAGCCATAGTCCTGGGCAG
This sequence comes from Apogonichthyoides opercularis, assembly GCA_029814545.1. Lineage (NCBI taxonomy): Eukaryota > Metazoa > Chordata > Actinopteri > Kurtiformes > Apogonidae > Apogonichthyoides > Apogonichthyoides opercularis. The sequence goes on from JAPTGW010000008.1 coordinate 17,817,208, forward strand.
CACAGACTTCACAGAAGAGGATGTGGAGCGGATCGTGGAGGAGATGGGGAAGGAGTACAAAGGCAACGCCTACCACCTCATGCACAAGAACTGTAACCACTTCTCCTCAGCCCTGTCGGAGGTGGGTCAAATGCACGCATGTTCTGTGTTTTGCTTTCTTTAGCTCTGAAACATATGCACATAGAATATCCACAGACACCTTGTGTGTGTGTGTGTGATCGACACTCAAATGTCTTTCTACAATTCCACAGAGACCATAAATGATGTTGCTATATTTGCTCTGGAAATCCTTGTAAAGAATTTGTGAAATTTGTAATTGGTGTATAGCATTTTATCGTAACGGAGATCGGAATGAGTGGATTCTTAAACAATTATTCATGGGTGGAGAGGTTCAGGTATGAGCTTTAGCAGCTTGAACAGCAGTAGCAGAAGCATTAGTCATGGAAAAATGGAAATGTAACAGAAATGGATCGAAACATTGATAAAATGGGTTTGTGGCAATATCTATGAGGCCTGTTGTACTGTTTTGTGAATGTGAGGTCTTACATTTGACAAGAGACATCTTGAAAAAGTCATAAATTTGGCCTCCCCAAACCTGCAGATAGCCTGCTTATAACATAACATTTATTATCAAAATGTTTTTCCTCTAGTCTTTGTTAAATATTCAGTGTCTACCATGTCTCTGGAACTCTGTGTTGGCTTGAAATTTATAAACTTTATCTTCTTTTCATTTTAACGTAAAGCATTTACATAACCAGTGCCTCTGATCACAGCAAATTAATCACATTCATCTAACTTCTGAAGTAACGAATGATACAAACATATTCATCAGACATGTCACACTCACATGCTTCATTTAAACTCCAAAGTACTGTTCACTGACAAACAAATTATCCAGACAACGCATTTGTGTTTCTCACAACATCCACTGTTCTGTGATTGCTTGACTTAGCAGTGAGTGTGTGTGTATGTGTGTGTGTGTGTGTGTGTGTGTGTGTGTGTGTGTCTTTTAAATCGGCTTTTCAGGGTGTGACTAATGAGTAGTGTGTCTTACAGTTAGCGCCTAGTACTGACATGGGGATTAGGAAACACTTATACAAGCCTAGACATGCAGAACCAGCTGACACACACACACACACACACACACACACACACACAAAGTAACAAATACACATGTGTGTGAAAATACAAAAAGTGCATTTCCACAAAATGACTTGCACATACATTAATGCCAGCTCATATACACACACACACACACACACACACACAGAAAGACACAAGTCGTAGTTTAGAGAATATTTTACTACAGGTTTGCTGTAGAGGCATTAATTGTTGTTGATAAAATAAATGGATTGATGGTTTTCCATACAGAGCATGATTCATTGATGCAACTTTTGATTAATTGAGACTGCTGTAAAAAGCTAGCCAATCATCAAATAGTGGCTTATGTTAGTGTTTTAACATCAGCTTTTTCAATGTATGCACTGAGATTATGCACTGAAAAGTTCTATGTCTAAATTGCAAATGTAATGATAAAATGTACCCTGAGTACAGCAGTGATGATGATCTGGAGGTGGGACCAGAGTGCCTTCAGCGGCAGCTCACTGCTCCTAATGTTCTACATACTATTGCTAATGCTAGGTGCTGTGTGTGTATTAGGATGGGTAAAATGCAATGAGTGAATTTCCTTTCATGGATAATAAAGCAAGCTAACCTTAGTTTAAACTTACCCTTTTTATGTGGACGCTGTGTGAATTCCACAGCTCTAATTGTTGACAACTCATAGCTCTGTTATTTTTCTGAGCTTTTCAGTCAAATCTTGTTTTTATTGTCAAATATTCTAATTGCGCTTCAGTTTAGGTTGTATGAGATGGGACTGCATGTCAGCTGCTCAGTGAGACATTTTTGTGGCTTTGAGAGAATTTGCCACCTCTGTCTGCAGCTTAAAAGGCATAAAACCTCAGTCTGTCAGCAGCTTTGATATTTTAATTAATGCTCAGAGTTTGTGTTTCTGGGAAGCCACTTGTCCCATAATGCTATAATAACATTGACAGTGCTTGGTGAAGATAATTGGCCTCAGTTGCACAGTGGAGCTGCCTGTACCTGCAGAATAGTCTCTTAAATATAGAGCATAATTACTTAAATAGTGCCTAATATGGTGATAAACTGACATTAAGGTTCATTTATCACTGAAATCATATAATGAAAATGTCTTAAATGACTTGGCCCATGGTGTATATTTTTCATTTGTGTGCTTGCATTATATCAAATGTTTTTACATACCAACGATGAAATAAAGTAGTAGAAAAAAGTTTTTGGACACCCCTCAAATAATATCACAATATCAAATAATATCAGGAAATATTTGGGGAAAGTGTGTTTTTGTGTTTCAAAAGGTGCAGCTGTATCAGATGGATACAAGCAAATGATTATTTAGTTTATTGTTGGGAAGAAAAAATAACAAAACTAAATTCTTCACCGTTTCAACATGTCATGCCCTGGATGAGTGCAGAGGGGAGCATATGGGTTTGGAGACTGGCACAGTACGTCAATGACTAAATGAGTCAGTGGTGATTCCAGGTTAATGACAGTATTTAAGTGGATCTATTTGCAGCACTGTAATATAATGTTTTCATTAGTGTAATTGTTTCTCCTCAGATCCTGTGTGGCAGAGAGATCCCTCGCTGGGTGAACCGCCTGGCGTACTTCAGCTCCTGTGTGCCATTCCTCCAGAGCTGCCTGCCCAAAGAGTGGCTCACCCCGGCCGCCTTACAGTCCAGTGTCAGTCAGGAGCTACACGGTGCAGGAGAGCTGGAGGAGGCGGAGGACGCCGCTGCTACTGCCTCCCTGGCATCCATGTCGCCCTGCTCACCTTCGTCCTCCTCCAGCCCCTCCTCCCTGCCTCGTCACCATCGGCACCAGCCCCGTCGGTAGAAGCTGTGAGTTCTGCTGCGAATCTGGGGAACTTTTCAATCACACAGACTGTCAGGTAACAGTTGCAGGATCAATACCTGCGATGGCTGATGTCAGACTGTCTTTGACTGTCACCTGCTCTGGCAACGTTGGCAAAATGAGCAGAGGGAGAAACTTTTGCTGCTGACAAAAGGCAGAAAACTATCACTCCTCAATGAAAATATCTCATCTGAAATATTTCCCACAATCAGTTTTGTCATTTTACCAGCCAGATTTGATGGTGGATGGATATTAAAGCCAAGCCGGTTGTTTACCTGCCATATATACCACTCACAACCAAACTATACCACTACACTATATACTTTGTGGAAGGTGCTAATTTCCCACTTTGTTATAGAGGAAGCCAGCAGGGGAAAATATGAAAGAAAGCAAAACTGGGCCATCAGAGTTTAATCTTTACAGAATTATACTTGAAATTGCACTTGCATCCATGTACGCCTAAAAAACACAAAGGGGGGGAATGATAAATGTAATTTTTTCATTAGGTTATTTTTATGTTAAACCTTAAGGCCAGATTTACTAACATGTGGCGGTAGTATGAACTCTTATTTGGTGTTATTGTTGAGATTTATGCAGTTAGTGTTGGAAAACAAGAATCTATCTTCCACTCAGGTTTGACCACAAAGTGTTGTAATTTATGGAAGTAAGAAGATGGTGCTATGGCAAACTTCACATGTCTTACTAGGTTACTTTGATCCACTCTCAACACCATTTCTACTGTGGAAATTTCTTATGTGTTGCCTTGCTGATTTGTGCTGCCTTTGTAAATCTGGCCTTTAGTGTCTTCTTTATAAAACTGTAATAAGATCTAAGTTAAAAGATCTACTAAACCAAATTTGGTATTGGCACTCATACAGTTTTACATTTATTTTAATCATGGAAATGCTGAATCATCAACACTGATGATCTGATGCTGTTGACAGAGAATTTAAACCAATCAAATTTTTGACACTTGAACATCTCATAGAAAGACACTACACTCAATAGACCAGCTTTGACCTCACTAGAATAATTGTAATATGTGTTCTAAAAGTTATCAGTTGAAATAAGTATCATCCAGTTCTGGTATGGTTTGATTGTAACGGCTGTGCATATGATGTATTCCACTGAAAATTTGGCTGGTAAAATAACTGAAGCAACAGCTGGATTTTGGAGACTTTTTTTTTTTATTTTTTTTTAAAGTCTACTTTGCCTCAAAGTGCTTTGGCCTTTTTGTTATTTTTTCCACTGCAGTCTGGATAAACCTCTGTGATGAAATACAATCAGTCTCATTAGACACTGATAAGCTGATCCAGGTTTCAAAAGAGAGAAAATCCTTCAAGACTCCTCACAAGGGTTCAGATTCAGGTAATTCCTGCTTCTTAAATCCCTTTCTTTGCCTCCTTTTTGATGTTACATCAGTTGTCAGGCATCTTTAGCAACTGCACATCCTACCTGCACATCATGAGACGACAGATGACTGGATAAAAAGAAGTAAATTTTACAGCATCAGCGTATTGTGTAACCATCAATTAACACAAACAGTTGCTTTACCACCAAAATAAAACGGTTACTCTTTCTATAAGATTAAACCATGATGTTGAGTTTGCAGAGCTGGCAGATAACCATAGGCCACATACACATTTTTGTACCTGTTAGTCTCATTTCAAGGGAGAATTAATTAGAAACTCTCTCTTAGTAGCAACTGCCAAGGTGCCTTTGAGCAAGGTACTTAACTCACAAGTGTTTCAAGAGAAGACTGTGTGGTTTGAGCAATTGAGTTAATGCGCAGCAGCATTTTTAGTTTTCACCTGATTCAGTGTCGGATCACATTAATTCATGTTTACACTGATGAGATGAAACTGGCAAAAACTGAAAAAGCATCAAAACATTGGAAGTAAATGTCACTTCTGAGGTTTTTAAGGAAGATGTGTTTTTAATGGGACCTGAAACGTCTTAAACCAGCTGCAAACACAAGCAGCCTGTCAACTTCTTCACCTCTGGGTTCAGTTTGGGATGGCACGCTTCTGTATTTTGTTCATGTGAGTTATTCACTAATACAATGACACATTTAAAGAACGTGGTTAAATCACTTTTCTTGCTGTGAATTAGACAAGGTTGACTGATTGACACCACTGGCTAATCTTTAAAGCTACAGTGAGCAGCCTGTTGGCTTAGGCTACGTTCACACTGCAGGTCTTAATGCTCTGATCTGTTTTTTTGTGGGGGGGTTGTTCACACTATAATGTAAATGCATCTGCCATCAGACTCATGTGAACAATTTAGGGTCCTTGAGTGACCTGCATGTGCAGAAGAAGACATGATGTCACACACAGCATACTATATTTACCAATATAAATATGGATCTTGCAGAGTCCAGGCTTCTTCAGTGCAGAATTAGGATGTCTGTCACATTTCAGTTTTGTAAAAATCAAATTAAATTTGACATGACAGTTCAGATTGAAGTCACATTGCGATACGTATCCGATTTAGGACCACATATGAAAGTGGCCTGGGTTTGATTTGAGAAAATAAGATTTGTGCTGTTCAGACGGTCATAAAAAATCAGATGTGAGTCACATATGGGCAAAAAAGTCAGATTTGGGTCACTTTTGTTTGCAGCATGAATGTAGCCTCAGTCTAGCATGAAAACTGAAAACCAGCCTAAAGAGCTAGCATGACCATGATTATTTTACTAAATCCAACGTGTGAAAGAGTTTTTAGCTGGAGAACTCTAAATACCATAGATTAACCTTTCAATCTGTCAAAATATTGTACAAACATGATTATAAAGTCTTTGCAAGTAAATTCTGTTCAGTATCTCCTGAAACAGAAGCTAGCTGTTCTGTTGTTTCTAGTTCTTATGCTAATATTGCTAATGCTAGCAACATGTGTTCAAATGTAAAAAATGCTTTCAAGCAAATTTTAGCTGGTTGCGGCACCTCAAATGTGAAGACTTGATACTTTTTGTCACTAATAGTACATGTATTGTGGAGGTTTTGGATTGTCGTAAGAACACAATTTGAACATTGGTTAGTAATTATTGAAAACTGATGGAATAAAATGATTGTAGGAAAATCCACACATTTGTGTAGAACAAAAATAATTATTAGGAGTGGTCAAAACATTTCTGTAAAGGTTTTACTTAATCATTACTGTGGAAAAACTCATGGAACAATTCAAACTTTACAGAAGGCTGCTGTTTTTTTCAAATGGCAATCTCCTTGTGTAATTCTTCATATGCTGTCAACAGCACAAACGCTGTCCCAGACAAAAGCCATGGATGTGTTGGGGAAACAAAATTCTTCTCAGTTCAGCTGGACACCTGAGGAGTAGACGACACACTGTTGTTTTGTTTTTTTGTAAATCCCTTATTGTATTTTTATGACGTATGGCCTTTGTGTCTGTTTTGTTTGTTTGATAAACTCAGGACTCCAAAAGGCTTTGTAATAATAATCCTTAAAAATGTTATCCCACATTTTATGTTTGTGTTGCTTTTTTCTAATGCAGTAGTCACTCCATAGAGCTTTTTCAAGACGCACTGTGGCAGTGCAGTTTTATATTCCTCTATTTGATAAAAAAGAGCTTTTGTTTACACCTATATGTTTGTATGCGAGTCTGTTTCTCCCTTTGTTTTTCTGTCTGTGCATGAATGTGTGAGTGTGTGTGCACACTTGTATTAAAAAAGACAAGTACCAAGAAGCTGCCAACTGGGCCAAACGTCTCCACAGTAAACAGACTCACAAAGAACACACTCTGCAAAAGAGATCAACCTTGACAAATGTAGCAAAGATGATTTTGTTTTATATTGTCACATTTTATAAGAGATTTCTTGACACTTTATTTGACGCAAGTACATTCTCTGTTTAGACATTTTGTTTTCAAGGCAGATGATTTTACAGGAAGATTATTTCTCAAGATTTTGTAAAGCTGTAAAACCAGGCAAATTCCTGTGAAACCAGCATATTTGTCTAATTTGAGGTGATACAGTTAAACGTGTATTGTGAAATAAATTTAGTCAGTTGAGTTTATGACTGAATGAATAAAGTTCATTGTTTTCAGTTTTTTTAACACACAGACACAAGACTGACACACTTTGTACTGTTATCTGTCAGATGTGATGCTGAGGATTCCCGGAACCTTCATAGCTTCAAGTAGCCATCTGTTGTCACATGATGAGTTTGTGTCTGAGAAATGAAACTGGAGCCATTTTGTTTCCTCCTGCTACAACAGATTCTCAGTTCATCTCCAAATGTTTAATGATCATGTCAACATCTGTTACAGTTTCTAAAGCCAAAGACTGATCGTGTAATAACTATCATTACTCACTTTTCTGTTACACTTTGCACGTGTCATCATGTGTCCAACTTCCTGAATGAATGTTTCATTGTAGAATTAAGTCCTGGGTTTTATAAGTTAATACACTCACTCAAAGTCTGTTAAAAGAATCCATATTGTTCACATTGTGATCTTTTCTAAGATCATCTGTATTTGCACACACTGTGTGAGCTATGAATGAAGTTTGGGAAACCTCAGTGCTTGAAACAACTGACTTGAGATGTTTTCACAAAGCCTTCGGTGGAGCTGACCAGATTTGTACCCTGTTGAAAAAATTATTAAAAAACAATAAATACAGTGACTTGGTCTGTGACATGATTGATTTTATATTTGCAGCAATACAAGTTATACAAGCCAACACGATGCCTTTTATTCATCCTGCTCTTTTGCATTGTCTACCGTTATTTCATGCAGATAAAGTGCTTTTTTTCAGTTTACTTTTTCATTGAAGTTGAATAATGCAGTTGTAGTTAAAAAGGTCACCACAAATTTTCTACATAAGCGCTTATTCCTGCATTCATGCCCTATTATCACTCATTAACAACTTTTAAACTACCTTCAAAGCCACCATTAAAAACCACATCTTTTTATGAAAAATACAGGTTCAGGTCCCTGAGTTATAAATAGTAAATTGCTGCTTTCAAAAATATTACTCATAACTGCTAACGTCAAATTACACACACAAGCTTAATCTATAATACATTGTAATGTATTACTGAATCAACGAAGTACCAAGTGGCTAATATTGTAAGAAAAAAACAAACTGGAATAAAAGGTACATGAGGCTTTAAAATGTAAAAGTTTGTAGAAAATGGAACTACTCAAATTAGTACCAACTTAATAATTGATCTTAAGTACAGTACTGAGTAGATAAGTGGATTCATGAACACATGAGCCTGAACAAAGTTCAATGTAAATAAAATCACGTTTATCAACACACAATCAACTGTGTAATCTTATGTTATTGAGGCAAAGGTTCACAAGGAGAAATCCAACAGTATCCATTAGTGGTGAATATCAGACGGCCACTAGATGGAGACAAACAGCATATAACTAGGCATGATTGACAGATTCCAAACAGTGAAAGCTGGACAAAATAATATTAAAGACTGATTAAGAGGGTAAGTTCAAAGTGAGAATGGAAAGTTGTGACAATATTTTACTACACTGTCAATGTATAATGTGTTATGCAGCTTTAAATAATATATATTTGGCTGTAAATGCTGTTTTTTGGTAAAGATGTTCAAATTTCCATTTTGTTGCAGTTTTAGAGCTTTATATCAACGGTACAAATTTAAATCTTGTGGTGATATTAGCTGTTTTAATTTTTGAGATACACTAAGAATAGTCTTTGTAAAATTACACAAGTAAAACTCATGTAAATCTATATTATAAAAGGAAAGTGGACTCTGTCTGTGTCTTGGGCATCACACAAAATCTGGAAAGAGCTGACTGCTGCAGTTTGACATA
>JAPTGW010000008.1:17866369-17876402 GCA_029814545.1 Apogonichthyoides opercularis
CGATGGATGTCCATATATGGATGCAGTTCTAGTCTGTTGTGATGCAGTAGGGTGGGGGAACATTAAGGAGTCCATCTAGTCTGGGGATACAGGTGAGGGTGAGGAGGTCCATCCAGTCACCTCAGTCTCCTAATAGTGATACTTAAGTGTCTGAAAATGCAGAGTTTCTTGTAAAAAATAAATAAATAAATAAAAATAAAAAGAAGCCATAGCTCACAGACTAAGGAAGAAAAAATATAGTGAAACTGTTTAGTTGTAGCTTTCCCTGCATATTTTAAAGGAGATGGGGAAAAAAAAGTGACTCATAGTAGATTGTGATTCTACCTCAAAAGACCTTTAAGTGAAATCATCCACATCTAAGTGTAACAGTGTAAATTGTCTTCCTGTTATTTTTTTTTAAGCAAATTTGTGAAAATATTTTTACACTTATCATGACAAATTAAAGAATTTTAACATTGTGTTGCTTTGTTGGAGTCAGAAGGTGTCAAACCTACTGTAGTGAGATGATCTAAACACTTCCATACAAACTTCTGCAGGATAAGGTGAACAAAGTTACAGAATAGTATGGTGACGTAAACAATCACTGTACTTAGAAGATTGAAATACACCCAGGAGCCCTTTCATTCTGACATCCCATAATACAACCCTCTGTATTCACCCAATTTAACATGATTATTAGTGGAATTGAAATGTTTTGACAGCACTGTTATTTATTTATGTAATGACACATTATATAGGATTCCTCTGAAAATCATGTGAGATGACAAATCAAGATAACATTTCTGTAGGAGTCGGTGCTGGTTGGGGAGCTTCATGACAAACAGAACAACTGTGACCATAGCAGGTTGTCGCGGTTGTGTGCAGTCCTCTGTGGTTTCCATGTCAATAATGCGGTTCTACAATGTTGCAGTCAGTGCAGTTACCCAAATGTAGACACATGCTTGTTTTTACAGATATATTTGGTTATTTCCGGTGTGTTATAGTCCAAATATCTGGAAATAACACTCAGTATAATAGTCGATCTGCCAAGGTGTTGTTCAGCCCGATGGCAGTGGGGATGAGGGACCTCCTATACTGTTAAGTCCTGCAGCAGAGTGAGGTGAGCCGTCCACTGCAGCATCACTGTAATGAATAATTAAAAGAATGATTGGTTGCTGTCCTACTTTAGTGTAAAAAATGTCAAAATGTGCCCATCAGAATTTAACAAGTATTTTCTGTTGAAAAGAGGCAAAAATCTCCGTGTGATATCGCAACTAATACGAGTTTTCGTCCTAAAAATGATTGAAGCTGATATTCCTAGTATTTACCAAATATTTTTTCTGCCACTGTATTTGGTGATCAGTCATGGGTTTATCTCAAGGCCATGTCCATGACCCAGCAGATGATACTGTAATACAACTGAAATACTGTTCCTATCTGTAAGTTTATCAAATAATTGTATCTACATTCTTTTTCTTATTCTTTTGCAACCAGAGCAGATCAGTTTTTTTTTTTTTTTTTTTTTTTTACACGTACACACATACCACTACACACTCACACAAATACTGTACATTGATTAAATGGAGCCTTGGGGTCTTGCACTTGCCGGTTTTCATTATATCAATGCATCATTGTGCCTGTATGTGTGTCTGTGTGCTTAAATATGTCATGCCTCATGATGTGTGTGTGTGTGTGTGTGTGTTATTGCATCTTGTGTAAAATGCTGTGCTAGCATTTATCAGCCCGGTGTGTCACACAGCAAGCAGTGCACTGTATGTTGGTTCTCAGGGGCTGTCTGGTACGACGTACTATGAAATGCTGTGGTAATGTTTAAAAGAGGCCTGTTTGTGGGCGCTGAAGTGTATTTGCTGCCCCAGCGTTTTGCTCCTTTCTAGTCTTTCAGTGCTTCAGCATCCTAAACGCTGACGGGTTCAAGTATCTGGGGCAAAAGCAGTCAGAGGTCAGCAGATGGAAAAAAAACAAGAACCTTTTGAAATGTCTAAGATAATGCTGATGTTATTTGGGTTTATCTTAACATTTCCCATCATCTCCCCACTATCAGCTTCTAATATAAAGCATGCACTATAATTAAAATCCATTATCAGTTGAGAAGGTCTTACATTAAAACTCAGCGTTATTTTATTTTTTCCTTTCTATTAAATGCTGCTTCATACTTTCCAATAGTAAATTTTCACTCGGAGAAGGATGGACATTCGCCGTGGCTGCAAACACACATCACAGCTGTAACCGTCCACTCACAGGATCGGCTCGTGTATCTCTGTAACAACCCACTGACACCAATTTGCTTCAAATAGCTTTGAAGCAATGTGCTGCAACAGTAAATGGGAGCAAGTAAACAATTGCCTGAGTTATTAAGCCGCTGCTGAAACATCTCGTTGCCGCTGCAGACCTTAATGACTGACATGAATAACTTTGATGCCTGTTTTCCCCTACAGGTTTCCAAATGGGGAAGGAGAGATCATTAATGTGAAGTGGCTGTCAAAGTTATTCTTGGCTATTAGCCCAATGTACCACCTTGAAAAACTAATAGTCAATGTGTCATTTCAGTTTCTGGTGACTGAGAACCCAAAGACAACGACAGGAAAAAAAAAAAAAAAAATACTGTCTGAGAATTGCCAGTGAATAACGATGCTTTCAATGCATGCTTATTCATACTGCACATGCTTTATTAACACAGACACTGTGTTTTATGTTTGTTTGATTTAAATCATTTCTTTGAGTGTTGATTTTCTCCTGTGTTTACTCATCGCTCACCAATGATCAGGTGTCTTCTCTCTTACTTGTGCTTCATTTTTGTTTTCTTCTTTTTCGTCCTTCCGTTCTGTTTGCATGGCCCCTTCCTCTTCTGCCTGTGTTCATGCATGGGACGAATTGATGGGAAGAATTGGAACCACCGAGCTGTCACTCAAGTAGGCTTCAGTTTGATCCGAATATGATGATGTGTTTTTTACTTGCACACTTACACACCTAATAAATGTTTCACAAACTTGTCTCTTGATGAAATAGTCGTCACATTTTCTGCAGCACTTATTTGTCAGGAATATCTTGTTAAAAGTATGCAAAAAGATGCCATCAATTTATTTTTCTCTTACTTTTAATCAAATTTGACACATTCTTAACATCATGAACTTAATTTTTTAAATTGTATTTGTCAACAAATGCACAATTTTCTGTGCAAGAAAATGTTGAATCAAAACTTTCCTAGTATGGAAAGGATGCATTAGAGTTACTGCTCCTCAGTCTTTATTTACTCTTTATATACCACTTATATTACATTAATGAAGCCGGCTAACTGACTGAGGTAACTCCTTTATTTTAAGACAAATCTGCCTTGGTCTCTTCTGTAATAAACTTTTCTCCTAACTCATGTTTGCAGAGTTTGCAGCAGAACTCAACGGCACGATTGCACTGGTAATTGAATTGTGTCGAGAGCTCAGGTCTGTAAAGTGATTTTAGAGGAGCTGAGGTGTCTGGCAGGCAGCTAGATCGGATCAAGTGACAGCGAGCACTGCAGTTGTACTCACATTGCAGACCACAGCACATTAGCAAAATCAATATACCCTCCCAAACACACACACACACAGACCTGAAAAGATGTTGTCTCTTAGAAAGTGTAAAGCAGACTGACGCGATTTCCATCCCTTTAAATCACAGAATGGGTTTCTCAGTATAACATTTCAGCTGAGTTGACATTTAGTTCTTGGTTATGTAACCACTAGAAACAGTAAAATAACATTGGAGTGAACAGGGGATGTTCATAAAATCAACACAAGGTACATTAACGTTTTTAGTCTGTGTGCTCATCTTATTTTTTGCGACGTTTCATTTACATCTTTTATCTGCTTCATAGTACCACCTTTATGTATATTCATTAATGTATGCTGATACAGAGTTAGGCAAACTAGTCTGTTTAAAATCTAACTCTGGTTACTTGTGCCAACAGATTATTTATTCATTCATAAGTTGCATAAAAGAGTCACTTAAGTTGTGGAAGTTTGAGTCCCCTTTATTTAACAGCTGTCATTGCTTCTAATAGCGGTAAACAAAGATATATTTTATAAATGGTGGTGTAAATTTAGGATTTAGAGTAGATGTATGCATATATTTTGCATGACAGCATAATTAAAATATTTTGTCATTTGAGCAAGTCTATTTTCCTCTTTTTGTTTGATTAATATTTTAGGGGATCAGCAGTCTGTTCAGCTCTCTGAAGGTGGTCCGACTTCTCCGTTTGGGTCGGGTTGCCCGTAAACTGGACCACTACATTGAATATGGGGCGGCAGTGCTGGTCCTTCTGGTGTGTGTTTTTGGACTGGCTGCCCATTGGCTGGCCTGCATTTGGTATGTTGTTGTTTTAAAACAAATGAGCATGTATTTTACATTGAGTGGACCGTTCTCAACTAACACGCAATTATAGTCTGTTTTACTCTCTGATCATGATTATCCATTAACAGCACTGCCAGTTATTATAATGAGCTGTTTAATTAAGCTCATTAATGCATTAATTAGCGGCTAATTTTGGTCAACATTCTTGTTTTCACACATTCAGACTGTATGTTCTTTGTACCTTAAAGCAAGGAAGAGTTATCATAGTTTCAAGAGAATTAGTTTTTCTCATTGATATGCAAATTTATGGAGCACAGGCCTCCAAAGTCTAATCAGATCATCTACTCTGCAGGAGGCAAGTGTGGTGGAAACATTAAGTTTCCATCATGTTTTGTGCTTGAGTCATTATGTTTATGAGAGCATGTGGTATACATAGATAGATAGACATACATACCATTATGATGGTTTAAACTCCTACAGGGAACATATCAGTAACTTTTTTACAATTAATTTTCCATGTATGCTTCGAGAATAAACGGGAAAAAAAGCCCATTCTGTTCTGTGTTGTTATACAAGACAAAAACACATTTCACTAAAAACAATCCAGATGCAGAATCACATTGACCTAACCTGTGGTTGCACAACACAAACAGAACATTTGTATTTGAATAGTATTACATAAACATTAAATAAAATAAATAAATAAAAAAAAGGAGAAACAATGGCAATTGTGTCTCCCCAAATTATCAAATTTACTTACTTTTTTTTTTTTTTGGACAAAAAGCTTTTGTCTCCTCTCTGAGGTTCTGACCATGTAGATCAGAGGTGTCAAACTAATTTTAGTTCAGGGGCCACATCTTCCTAATATGATCTGAGGTGGGCCAGACCAGTAAATTAATAATATATAAATAATATCAACTCCATACATTTCTCTATGGTTTAGAGTGAAAAAAGTGAAATTACATTATGAAAAACCTTACATTTACAATCTATCTTTAAAAAAAAAAAGTGAATAACTTTGAAAACTGAAATTTCTTCAGACAAATAAGTGCAATTTTAACAATATTCTGTTCTATATTCTATTCTAAACATTTAGAAACAGGTAGAATATTGGTACAGTTACACCTATGTCTCTTAAGACATTTCAGGTTGTTCATATTTGTTCAGGTTATTCACTTTTTTTGACAGAACAGCGTACAAATGTAAACATTTTCATTTAATTTTGCTTTTTTGACACTAAAACAAAGAGAAGACTGGGTGAGTTGTCATTATTTCTAGGTTATTATGATAGTATTTTACTAGTTCTGATCCACTTCAGATTGAATTAGGCTGAATGTGGAACCTGAACTAAAATGATTTTAATGTCCTTGATTGATAATATTCTGAGTGTAATATTTGCAATTTCACAAATTCACTCCATGGGCCGGATTTGTGCCCGGGCCGTGTGTTTGACACCTGTGATGTTGACGGTTAAATGCATTGTATTTGTGATTGCATGACAGAGGGTATGATTTTATTTATGATATAACCAAATAAACACATCTTGAGACAGTTGCAGCAGCATCTCACACATCATCTATGTAACATAAAGTTAAATGAAGTTTAACCAAAAAAAATACATTAAAACAGGGTTTACCACTAAAACTGGTTATTCAGAAAAAAAATTAAACCAACATTCACCAGTAAATGTCAACATTTAAGACAGAAGTTAGAATCACACATTGAACCATTAATATTACATTAACCTAAATTAGCATTATCAGCTTTTTTCCAAACAATTCCAGATGTTCTCTCCATAGGGAAAAAAAAAAAAAAAGAAATGCACTTTTAATTCAATATTAATATTATTTCAACCCTCAAAGAAGTTTCATGTGCTGTGGTAGAACTATACTGCTGTGACTTCCTGTTGAATATTGAGTGGATGATGTGGCCAAATTTTCTAGAAATTAAAAGTATTTTTTTATTTAATATCTATAGCCTATGTATGCAGTTAATAAAAAAGATGATGAAGGATACACAGATGAGTTCCAATATGTGCAGACAGAAGATGAGCCAGTTTTGAAAATGGATTTGCAGTAGTTTTAGAGTATTTTATTAAAAGTTCCAGTTAGTGGGAGTATAGAAACTAAAAGCAGTTTTTCTAACTTAAGTAAAATAACAAGGACCTTGTAGCCACTCGGATTGAGTTTAGTATTTTCCTGAGAACCATTACACAATATCAGTGTGGAATTTTAAAGCCAAAACTCTATTTAGTAAATGTGGTGATGAGGGTTGTATTTCTGCCTGTCCACACTTACAGGTACAGCATCGGTGACTATGAAGTTATCGATGAGGAAACCAACATTGTGCGTACAGATAGCTGGCTCTACATTCTGGCTGAGACTGTGGGTACTCCATACCGCTTCAACGCCAGTGGCTCTGGGAAGTGGGAGGGCGGCCCTAACAAGGACTCGGTCTACATCACGTCTTTGTACTTCACCATGACCAGCCTGACGAGTATCGGCTTCGGGAACATCGCCCCGACGACAGATGGGGAGAAAATCTTTGCTGTGGCTATGATGATGATTGGATGTGAGTGGAGGCGTTACATCTTCAGTCTAATGTAGAGAATGCATGAAACAGGAGAAGTTCAAATATGCTCTTTAAAGCCACAGTCCTCTGAGATAGATGAACAAAATCAATTATACATACTGCTATACCTACTCAGAAAATAGAACTTTACAGATGATTAGCTGAGTAAAGATTATTCCTCTGAAGCTTAGATTATGCTGCCCACTTCAACTATAGTTTAATGAAATAACTATTGATCATAGTTTCTATTTAATTCATCAAAGAGTTTCCCACTACACATCACTCCTTATTAAAATAGCATTGTTATGGTCAAATATTTCCCTTTTTTGCGTAGTTCAATTGTGCTGAATCCTGACTCAGCTTCACTAAATTAATCAGATTATAAAACACACCCACCTTTTTATAAAAAGAAAAGGATCCATGGATTTAATTTTAATCTAAAAGGACAAAACAAATGCTGAAACCAGAGAATTGTGTTCCATCCTGGCAACCCAAAAGACGAATCATATGGTAGATATAAAAACACCCCCCCTATTTTTTTTTTTTTTTTTGCTTTTATGTTTCTGTTTTGAATTGATGAAGTTCAACGATAAACCCCCCCACTAATATCAATTACATGCACAATACACTAGACATGCTGTAGCTCTATAATGAACTGTTAAATAATGGCACAAAAACAACAGGACTAGTTTTCTGTTAAGTAACAATGTTATAAAACCTGACCTCGCTAAATTATCAGATGATCAAACTACTAAGGATGAGGCAGATTTTCACAGCATGTCCTTATTTCCACATCTCAATATGAAACATTTATGATGCATCTCTGCTTATGTGGCTCATAATACAGTGTACAGCGCTGTGCCATTGTGCGTGACTGTACGTGCAAAGCAACAGCTCAGAGCAATAACACTGCCAGATCAGTGCAGCGCAGCACACCCTTCGATCTCTTTGAAATCACTCCTCACCTGCGTTGTACTTTTCTTAGCCACAGTCTCAATCCTGTAACGAGGAGATGATTGTCCCCTACCACGCACTATTTGTACCTTTTGGCTGCTCTGTTTCTGAATGCACTCTCAGGGGAAATAGCAAGACTCATCTGGATCGAAGAGTTGTTTTTTTTCTAAATGTTTTCTTGTGTGATACAGATCATCTTAAAATGTGAATATCTAAACACCAGACAGCCCCTGGAGGTTTCTGTTGTAGATGCAATCTACTGTAGTCCACGGCTGTTCTCTATGAAAAATGAATGCCCTGATACTGTGCTATTTTTACCATCAGCACTGGATCGTGCTGCCAGTAGAAGATCACAGTGTGACGAGGGTTTGTGCGGAGGGTGGCATGGGGAAGAGGGGGGGGGGCTGTACATATGTCCTGTTGCTATAGCAACTGTTGTCCTGGGGCTTGAGTTTCTGACAACTGTCTTTTAACTACCTTGAAACAAACCAGCTGTTGGATGCCGAGCAACGCTACGATGAAGTTCAGTACGTCAGCAAGTGAGGAGCGATGTGCAGGAGCGACTACAGTAGATGAAGCTCTGCTCTACGGGGACAGATACAGTGTCTTATGTTGCAGCAATTTCTGCTTATTAGGGAAGGATGCACTCAGGCTTGAGGTTGTTGTCATCCCAAAACTCTGACAACCTCAAACACAGATTTTCTTTCCTCAAGCAGATTAAACCTCTTGAGCTACAGACACATGAATACCGTACGACAAAAAAATGTATCATAGAAATTAATTTCCTTTTCGAGCCATGACAAATATTTCTAAAATCTAGGCCATGTAAAACAGTTGCTCTGAAAATAGGGCTGGATGATATGTCCAAAATTGTCATCATAAAAATGTTCTAATTGCTAGACATTGATGATATAATAACAAGGATGGTTTTTGTCCAGATTTTAAAAACAATAAGATTTATTGTTTTTAAACCCTTGTTCATGTGAGAACTGAGAAACACTATACAACCTTTTTTTTTTTACAATTATAGACAGAAAATCAAATCCATATTATATATTTATATTAGGATAAAATATTTAAGGATGAAACATTTGTTTTGTGCATTCCAGCTAATAACATTAACAAAATCATAAAGATAAAAGAAAAATATCAACCACAATGCTGATAATTATCAAAGACAAATTATATTATTTTAAAGCCAGCAGTAATAATTACAATATTACAATAAAAACACTTGTGTGAACCGAATGTGTAAATGATCATAATCCATTCACTCTTTATCAGCCCTATACATACATATCGGTTTGTGGTGTATAAAAGTGTCGTGGACGGCAACAATTGATAAAACTGCTGAACCAGAGGATATGGGTGAAAGTGGTGGTCGTCGGGCCAGCTGTTGGACGCTGTTGATGAAGTTCAGTATGTCAGCAAGTGAGGAGTGATGCGCAGGAGCGACCACAGTAGATGAAGCTCTGCTCTACAGGGAGGGATACAGTTTCCTTTGTTACAGCATTTTGTGCTTATTAGAAAAGGGAGCGCTCAGGCTTGAGGTTGTCATCCTAAAACTTTGACAACTTCAAACGCAGATTCTTTTTTCCTCAAGCCGATTAAATCTCTCAAGCTGTTATCTTACCGATTTTTATGAACATATGCTCCAAACACGCATCCGTTGTTTTGTAGGTTATAAAAGACTGTAGTATACCGCAGCGCTTGATAACACTGTTGAACCAGTGAGTGGTGGTGATGAAAGGATGAAAGTTGTGGTTATCCTCGCCCTTGAGGAGTTTTGAGTGCATTTTTAATTGGTATTATTCCCTGTGCAGTTTTTCAACACTTTGATTGTGCACCATAAAATAAACAAACACACAAGCGCACACAAACACACGCACAGGTTACTGTCATCATCTGAGGATAATTGAAATGTGTGGCTGGCATGTTTCCTCTCCGTCCCTTCTAGCAGGGCTAATTAGGGCTCTACTGCCAGGAGAACACTGCACACAGAGCAGACATCTGATGGCTTTGATCCACACACACCAGCTGTTGCACCAGTTCATCCACACAGACATCCCACAGATGCACCTTTTCTTATCTGTTTTTTTTTTTTTTTTTTTTTTTTTTAATTTCTTACATGACAAGATGAGTGAAAGACACAATCTTATTTGGTAGGGTGTAACTACATGGG
>JAPTGW010000008.1:17931906-17944309 GCA_029814545.1 Apogonichthyoides opercularis
ATGAAATGATAAATAATGTGGCTAGACATCAGCATTTTACAGCTCTTACCACTTTTATTTGAAACTGACTATAGATGGTAAAAACAATAAAATATTACACTATTAAATATTACAATATTACACATTGCAAATATTGCATTATATTTGATTAAGGATTTGAGATTTTGGCAGTTTATACTATTAACAAACTGCCAGACTTACCTCCAATTACCCTGTAAGTCTAGTACCCCATCCATATCACCTATCATCCTTCCATTTACAGTATGTATACGATGTTTATGGTGTAGGCAGCGTTTGAATATCCAGAACATATGGAGACTGCTTTCACTTGACATCAAATAATGTCAATCTTACCATCCTGACAGATATGTGAGAAGTCAGTGATGATCTTGGAGGGCTTTTTCCGTTTGGCTAGGGGGGCAGGTTTTCCCAGAGGCATGACTGGAGACAACAGCAAATAGTAGTTAGGTGTTAAGTGTAAAAAACATAATGGTTCATGAAATTATTTTGAGATCTGCACATGAAACTTCAGAATATATGTCACAGATGTTCTAGCTGTGAAGAAAACAGTCTTCATCTTTAGATTTTGAAAATGAACCTGAAGAAACAATACATTTTCTGCAACTAACAATAGCATAAAGACACCAGCTTCAGGAGGGTTTTTTTTATGCATTTTCTGATTTTAAAGTTTCTTTCTAAAAACCTTCAGGTGTCATAACAGCATACCATAGATTTGGCTTAATGCAGTGATGTTTGCAATAAAATTACTCTTCACTCATTACTTGCAAACATGACAAACAGAATAAGCTCTACTCATTTTTCACGTTCAAGGGTGATGCCAGTGGCCTCAGATTCTTCACAGTCCCCAGTGAAACAGATGACCCACCCAAACTAAACATATAGCTCACTTTGAGTTTCAGTTTTGTTTGGGAACATTACATGTGCTCTATACACAGTGAACACAAACAGAAGCACATTGTGATTCACACAGAGATTAGTAACCAGTTCTTTCTGCTGCTCTGAGTGCAGGCCTGGGGATCATAAAATAGAATATGGCATTACTCGTATCATCTGATCATATTCCCCAATCTGCAGCCTGCATGGGAGACTGTGGGAGGGGACAGTGGGATCTGTCGAGACTTCACTCGCTGTGGGGACATATTACCGTTAATAACATTCCTCATAACTTGTGGTGCCTCGTCAGATTATATACATATTACAAGGCAGTTTTTTTTCTATTCTTACATAATTTCAACATTTAGAAGTTTCTTTAAGGCCCCTTCAAGCGGGAAAACATCACATCACTTGCTGTAACTTAACCCACAGCTGCTATTTTTAAAACTCAATTCCAACCAAGACATTTTAGCCACAAGTAATGGCGTCACTGGACTATCAAATGGGCTTGACACAACTCATAAGGACACAGTGAACACCTCCAGAAAACAATTCTGAGGGAATGTTTGAAGCTTGCTCAAAACACATGTGAGAATCAGAGGAGTTGTTGCCAGAGATTTTAACGGGAGGACTTTGGACACCGTTTCTACTGCTATAAAATAATTCCACGCTTAGGGACCCCTTGTGCTCAGGTTTTCAACCCCTCCCCCCAAGTCAGGGTTTGGTAGCAGCATATAAAATCTCAACAGAGAGGGATAGTCAGCACATTCAGCCATTCCTTTGGACATTTTAAGACTTAAGAAGAAAACTTAAAAGCAGCATACTGGCACTGTAACTACTGACATATTCAGCATTTTATATTGAAATCATCAGTTAGGAAGTAAAAAAAAAAATCTTGTTTCTTGAGTTACTGAGGTTCTGTGTTTTCAAGAACCACTGTTCTTATACAGCTTGTGATTCCAACATGTTGCACATCCATAGTCCCACTCCTCTTCTCTTGCTGCAACCAGTCTTCAGTGAAATCCATGCATCTGGTTGGTTAGTAGAATAAAACACATGATGGGATGCACATCCACTCACCGGGTTTTTGTTGTAATCCTGGGAGGAGAGACAGCTATAAATACCAAACAGAGAAGAGGAGACCAAAGGCTCAATGCTGGTGATCTCGATCACAAGTTTACAAATCCCTCAGTGCCTCTGACCCTACGTATGGCTGGACCCAGGTCCCGGGAAGTGCAAAACCCACTCGACACTCAGATGGCAGATCTTCCAGAGGGTTGGGGGTGTGGGTGGCGGCAGCGTTGGTGTCAAGACGGGAGGTGGAGGAGGAGGTTAGGAGTATGAATAGGGTTTGGTCGAGTAATTAAGGAGGGGGGAGAAATCTCTCTTGGCCAACTGAAAGTGCTGATGGGGATATAAAGGGAACAAAATCATTCTCACAGATGGTTGAGAGGCCTATATTTAGTTGCAAAGAACCAGGAGGACATAACCGAGGGGCAACTCAGTTATAAGATAACCTCAAAGGACTCCATGGTGTTTGGGGTACATGCTCAGAGAGACAGAGGGCGACTGGAGTAAGTTTGGGTTTAAGGTTAAACATATATAAGTGTACCATGGCTGTGTCAGTTAGTGTTTCAAAGTGAGAGAAACAGTTAGCTCCTTCATCCCCTGCACAACCTTAACCTGATTACTGTCACGTTTTCACTGTCTGCAAAGCTCCCTCTAACTGGATATGATGAATATGAAGAGACAGAGCTGTCAGAAAGTATAGGTTTGTATGCACATGCTTATGTGGCTTTATCTGCATATGAATTTACAGAACAGAGAACACTAGTCCCTTAACACCCATTATGTTGAAAATAAAAGTAATTCAATTCTGGTTACTTAGGGAATATCCGTGAACTGCCTGCATGAATGGCTTCGTCTCTTGTGGGTTAATCAATGTATGTATGACATGAATGTACTGTATCTATGACGATAGATCCTCTCAATGCATCCTGCAAAATCACTGGATTAATGAATTAATTATAATCCATGTCATCAAATGACCACAGTAAGCGAGTTACATATTTAAAAACTAACATCTGGATCCAATATCTGTTGATAGTGGCATCTCTCAACATGTGTCTTCTTCATCTTAACTTTGGGTTACTTCATAGTACTTTTAGTCTGTCTTTAAAGATAGAACTGTTGAGTTTCAGTCCAGAAAATGGACCTTGACTTAAAAAAAATAAAAATAAAAATGAAAATAATGCCATTAATACCTAAGACAAACAACAATAATATAAAAGGTTGGAATTTGAGTGAAAAATCATCAAGATCTAATTATATGCAATATCAATAATGTTCTTGAATTTATATATATATATATATATATATATATATTTTTTTTTTTTTTTCCCCCATACATCTTAAAATAGAAACAATCCCCGTTTTTTATGTTTGCTCTTTTTAAGCAGTTAAAGTTGCAGCAGTGGGATGCCAAAAGTCATATTTACTATATAGTCCACTGTTTATGCATAAACTGGCCTATATATATGCACCCTGTGCCTATAGAGTGTACTGTGTGGTGCAACAAAACACCCTTCTGATTGCACGCTCACCAGTCTTACAGTACAGCAGATGAAGGTCAAAAGTAACTCCACAGCACCACCTAAAGGCAAGTAGTGTTTTGAACAAGAAAACAGTGTTCAATGAATAGAATATTGCCAGATTTCGATGCTTTAATGTGCTTAATCTCAGTACCCTTTAAGAGCTGAAGAAATTAATTAATGTGTAACTTTTCATAAACAAAAGGTTCATTTGCGTCAACATTATTAGAACACAATCTTGATAGATAAAGTGTAACTGGGACTCAATATGTAATCATTGAACATGTTCAAAGGTGACTGCTGATGTGTATAAATAGGGAAAAAAGAGGAATGTATCTGAAAACAACATTGTTCCAACTTTATGTACAACAGTGTCCCAGGGGTGTGGAGCTGCAGTCAGGAGACAGACCAGGTCACTGTGATTGGTAAAAAATTAAAACCATTTGGTACATCATGGATAGACCAACACTTTTCAACTCCAAATAGTCTTCAATAGGGCATGAAACTCAAAATGATAGTTACTGTTTTAATATTTTTGAAGTTTGGTATATTGCGTCATTACCTGTTTCCTAACAACAAACAGCAGCAACAAATGTAAACTCACATGAGGCAACTATTCTGACAGTTTTACAAAAGGCCTGGCAGAGATGCATTTGATATAATTTTATTGAATGATTATGGGATAGTTGTGGTGGAGTTCTGATTCAAGAAGAGAACCTTTTATGGCAAAATTTACTTGCCAACATTAGGGAGAGAAGACAGAGACAAGCTGTTAAAAAAAAAAAACCTGTGTTTTTGTAATTGATTGTGGTGAGAGGCTCTGACTACTGCTGCTTTATTTTGGTGTCTGTGTATGACAAAAATACAGGAATCAATACTATCCCTTAAATAATCCTCTGAACTTTTAAATTCAGAATTTGCATTGAAAGCATTAACTTTCTAATTATGGTAATCAAATGTTTAATACTTGCTGCTCATGGTCCTTGCATTTTTTTTTTCTTATGTAAATGAATAGACAAAGGTATGTTGTGGTAAACACGACCACCCAGTATGCTTCTATACTTAGTTTGCTGGGGTGTGTGAAAATATGCAATACATTATTTTTACCCTTACAGTGCACTCTTAATGTACTTTTACTACAACTAATATACAGTAGTAGTAAAACTTAGTAGCAAAACTTAAAGTGTACTACTTACATTTACGTCATTTGAAGCATGCAGGTACTGAAAAAACAGCAGATCACACAATCACCAACAGGGGGCAGTGTCAAATCAGACATGTCAGACAACTGGAGGGCTTTCATGTCTAACTTTATTCCTCTATATGTATCTTGACTCTTGGTCAGTATAAATATCCCTACTCAGCAATAATAACAAACATTTTCACATATATTATTTAATCCAACTACATTCAGACACAGGCATGTATCATATTTTTACACCTGAGCATAACTACTACATCAACAGCCTTTTTTGCAACCATCACAATATGAAACCAAGACACAAACTTTCGAGTAATAATACTTTAAAAATATTAAGAAATAACAAAAATATCTGCTCATTCCCACTTGTCGTCAAAAGAAATTCACACTTAAAAAGCATTCATTTCTTCTTTGTCATGTCTGACATCATTAACATACCCAGTCTTTCTAAGTTTACATCTATCAAGTTAAGTACATTATCAACTTTAGGCTTTAACTAGTTTTATTGAGAGATACCAGCTTCACTTGTATGCTTCCTCTCAAATGTCAGGTCCCAAACTTTCATGGTCACTCTCCTTTAATTCTCAGGGATTTTAACTGTACCTAAGTCTCAGTTTTGTGGCATACTTCTGTGCAGCATTAATATTCTGTTAGTAGCCACTTGAGACCTCATTCCCTGATCCCTGCCCATCCTGTCTATACCTCTCTCTACATCTATTCTCACATCTTTAACCTTTTTACAAATGCTAGTATCTCTCAGTCAGTCAACTTCCCTTCCCACCGTGCCAGATAAAATCACAATAAAAACAAAACAACAAATAAAACCACATTTATGTATCTTTGTTATTTGTTTAATAAAAGTTAACACATGTTACATATATTGACCACACTGATGCTACGGCTCTGATGTGCCTAAGTGTCAAAAGGAAGCTGTGATATCCAGTGACAAGTGTACATTTAGTGACAGCCCGGGCACTTGTTGAATGTGACCCATGCTAAAAAGATAGCATTTCTAACTGGCTATAGTGAGCTGTGGTATTTAGCACAACCTCACTTTAAAGGAGCAGACAAGGTCGTCTTCTTTAAAGCTACAGTTCCTTGGTGAGTTGATTAGTGGAAAAACAATGTACAGTTTTTTGTATGGTTATGCTATGCATCACTGACACCACAGGAATAGTGGAGTTGATCATCATGGGTGAAATACGCTATTCAAAATGGATAAAAATACAACATATAATGCACATCATGTAGTGAAACTGATACTAGATTACAAAATTACAGGTGAAGCGGTTAAGCTTTCTATATTTGCCTTATGATTATCCCCCAGTAACATACTAAAACATACATCTTTGGTGATTTATTTCTACAGCTACAACTGCAACTATTAATTTTAATGATCTTTCAGACATTTCAAGTTTCAAAGAATAATTCAGTACAGGCTCTGTTTTGATAGTATTTCTGCTAAATAAGTAGAAAGAGATCTCCAGAAGCCTTACACAAACCTCCCCCAGGACAGGCATTTGGTAGACTATACAGCTGTACACAGATGTGACAGTATTCCCCATTTATTATTATCACTCAGTTGCATGTCTGAATAGAAGTCTTGGCAAAAACATAAGCAATTTGTCATTCACACTCAATCATCAATCAGATAAAAATAACCTTATAATTTAAGATGATCTGTGAATGAAATTAATTCATGTAAGGCTATCAGCTATAAGTTTAAAGCTGTCAATTAATTTGGTGTTAATTTTTACATTGATCACAAGTTTAGAAGTTAAAATATCCACAAATACTGAAAAAGTCCCATAAAGCAAACTTTTTTTAACATGAAATCAGTGAATGTTGGATAATTTTTCATCAAATAAAGAAATGATTATTGTCTGAACAAAAAAATCCTTTTCTATTGGCTTACTGACTGATGAAAATTGATTAATGTCCATTTGTGACAGAGGCTGGCTTTCAGGGGTTCACATTGCTCCTGGCCTCCAGACACGAGGCTGAACACCTCCCTTGGTGGCAACAAAACGTGGCTTGGGTGCTTGAACGGTATTTGATTTAAGTGGGGGCAATGAGGCGAGGATACTCAGCTCTGGGGCGCTCTGGAACTGCTTGGCTCCCTGGAGCCCAGTGGTGTATGATACTGGAGTATAAGGTGTGGGAACTGCAGGCGGCACAGAGTTGGGAATAGGAGTAGCAGAAAATTTGGGGAGGCTGGGAAGACCAGCTAGTTGGGAGGAAGGTAAAGCTGGGGTGGGGACATTGACTGCTACTGGCGCTGGGTTAGAGGGTAAAGGACCAGGAGGTGGGGAAGTCATGCCAGAGTGAGTTAAACGTTCTCCAAGTGTGGTAGCTGAACGTGGTGCAATGACTTTGGGTGTCAGTTTAGGAGCTGACATGGGTGTGGGAGTGGAGAATCGCTTGATCTCGTACACACGGGCTGTTTTAAGAGGAATCTGCTTTGGTGTGGTTAATGAACTGCCAACCATCGTGTAGTCACCTTGCTGCCTCTGAGCCTGGTAGGACGGCATGGCTGAGAGATTTGCAACACTGCCCCCGTAATTGAACATGGCAGAATTGAGCTGGTAGGGCTGCCTTCTCAAAAAATCCAAAGCTTTGATGCCTTCTCTTTGGGTGCTTCTAACTCTGTTCTCAGCCTTGGTATCTCTCTGTGGTCCTGTGGGAATACAGGGCCCCATGAGTGGATTGTACCCAATTGGTGGGGGGGCACGAACATTTGGGGAGTATTTGAACTGGGTGGAAAGGCCAGAATTGCTAGAATCAAGCCCTTGACTGTGAGTGGATAATTCTTGCTGATAGGGTGTCTCAGGTGGGGTATCTACCACATACATACCCATACGACTTTGTCTCTTGGCAAATAGCTGAGCCCCTTTTCCCTCTGCCTGAAGAATTAGTGGGGTCTCATGGATCACTCTTGGCTTGGGTGCCACAGGAGGAGGCCTTCCTATGCCAACTTCACCACTCCTCTCTTCCTCTGCATCACCATAGTAAACTTCAGTGGTTTCATCATATCTTTGTCGAACAGACCTGTCATCAAGGTTCTGCACCATAGACAACAATTCAGGATTGGGAGAATGTTTCTTAGCATCTGGCACATTGAACATTGGCCTTGGTTTCCCACCACGTCGTCGTGCCTCAAGTAGGATTCCTGTACGATTTGTTGATCCAGGAATAGGGGTTGGTGCTACAGTTTCTTGCTGAGACACTACTGACACTGGAACCACAGGAGCTACAGGAGGTTCTGGAGCTACTGCAGAAACTGGAGCCACTGGAACAACTGCAGCAACTGGAGCCACTGGAACGACTGGTGCCACTGGGGCTACAGAGAACTGAACATGCGGAGGCTGAGATACTGGTACTTGTACTGCAGGCACTGGTGCATCTGGAACAGATGGTCCAAGTGAAGTTTGAGATACAGGAGGAAGAGGTGCAGGAGCCATTGGGGGTTGTGGAGGCATTGTAGGTGTAGACATTGAGGCTACAGTGGCATATGGAGCCTGATGGACCATAGTTACTGGAGGGACTGTGTGCATTGTTTCTGCAGCAGTAGAGTAGCCAGGAGGCAAAGAGGTAACAGGACCTGGATGTGTCTGGGCTAAAGAACCTCTCATTACCTGTGGGGAGAATCCTGGTGGAGGAACAGTGGGCAAGTGTGGAGGTACTGACGCAGCATTAATATTTAGTTCAGAGGCAGTGGAGAATGGAGATGACACAACAGCAGTTGAGGCAGGCCGCTGGGCTGTCTTTGTGACATTTGGACGGAACGTTACAGGGGCAGTTGCAGCTCGGATGCTGATGAAACCAGGTGTGAAGGGACGTGCAGTTCTGTTTAGCACATTACTGGCTGGTAGTTCTGGCAACGGTGTCTCTGTTGGTGGTGAAGGACTGCTAAGAACAGTCACTGGAGCAGTGGCAGGTTTTGGCACCATAGCTGGAGGTGACATAATCATACTGGTCAGTTCCCCACCTGAAACACCATGGACTGCAGTAGAACCTAAAACTGAAGCTTGTGTAAGCACAGACTGTGGCTCTTGCTGTAGGACTAAAGGACCAGGTGGTACCATCTGTTGAGGCTGTAGATTTGCTTGTGTCTGGGGTTGTATTTCTGCATGTAACTGATGCATTTCAGGCTGCTCCTGGACTTGTGACTGTTGAGATGCCTGCTGTTGCTGCTGTGCTGCCTCCAGTTTTTTGGCATGCTCTGCAGCTCTCTTCCTCTGCTGTTCAAACAACTGAGCCCCCTTTCCTGCTGTATCACTCAGTCCTGGGCTAGGAGCATCCTCTGCCCCATCCCCACGACCTTCTGTGCCAGCTGTTGCCCTTTTCTCAAGCATATCTATATAGTCACTATCCCAAGTTGGGTCTGGAACTGAGGAGAAAGCATCATCATCAAACTCTGACTCACTGCCAGGGAACACTCCATCTTCTTCCTGTGAGTCCAGACACTGATCCTCATCCACACTGCCAAAACTTGTTAAGGTATACTTTTTGGAGCGCTGTCGCCTCTTTTTGAACATTAGCACCCCTTTAGAGTGAGGGTTGGGAGCATCAGTCAGCAGGGATGCAATTGTTCGACACTTGCTTTTGGCTTCTTTTACATGCTTATCTTGCTGTGTTTCCCCTCGGTTCAATTCTGCAGGGTGTAAAAGCCATAGCTATTAAAAACACAATAGATCTAGAAACAAAAAAAACACTGTTATTATCATTACTCCATAGTGACTTTAACTATTATAATGTTTATGTTGCATTAAATACAACATGACACAATTAGAAGAAGTAAAAATTCTTAGAAATAAATGTTTTCATTGCTTACTTAGCTTTTGTGTGCTGTTGTGTAGTGAGAAATGGACATATTTAACCTTTAAACCAGCAAGAGGCTCTAACATGAGCACCTAAACCCATGTTGACCACCATGTCTTTAACAGGCATCCGTCTCTTATCCTGCTGTAGGAGTCCATCCGGAAAAATTCCAGGCAAGCTTGAGGCTTCTCGCATTAGCTTGGTGAAGGATAAATTTGCACATTAATAGTCTTATGCTTTGTAACATCTAACTTAACCGAATGCATTTCCAAGCTTGTGGAAAGTCACAGGTTGTAGGTGACTAGAAGGAGAACTTCAAAGGGTAGCCACTACATATCCTCTAACTTGTTATGGTATTAAGCTTATTATCATAAGTAACCTAATTCCATGTCCTTAAAAAGCACAAGTATGTGAAGGGAGTTCTTAATTTGTCTAGGACAGTGTCCTTAATTAGTACATTAGGCTGTTTAAAATGAACGCAGTTATTGCAAGGAGGATTTATAACTGTAAGTTCTTAAGACAACCCTGACTTCAAATAGCTCAACTCTAGCCTTCCCTCCAGACTTATTATGGTCAATGAGCAGATGAGAAGGCGCTGGAAATGTCAGTATATGTCTTCTCCAACTTTTATGTCACTATATTCACTGTTGTATGTGCTGTAGCAAACGGTTTACATGTCTTGTAACACAGCAAATTAATTAATAGATGTGGATCTTTGACTTGCCACGTAATTATTTCAGTCTATGTGAAAGAATTAAGTTTAGAGGAACATTTTAAAATTTGTTTTAAAGCATGGCAAATTTGTTTCTGAAGCATGGCAGATACAAATGCAAATGAAAGAGCGGCAAAACTAAAAGCAGAGTGAAAGGATAATGAGAGCGAAGGAAGGGTAAAATGAGAGCGACCCTGCATTGCGACTTGATACCTAAAAGCAGCTGTAGATGCTTTTCCAAACCGCTAAATTGAACACTGGTGTTACTGCACACAGAAGTGAAAGTAAATATAGAAAACTGTACCTGTCATGCTCTGTTTAACATACTTAGCTGGCGCTGTCATCTAGTCACACTGGACTACTCATGATAAAGAAAGATGTGAGTTGATAATGTTTGACTGGATCATATGATTAGGATATAATGATCTGGAGTCATAACAAATTTAGGACATTGTTAAACACAGTGTATAGGAAATATTGTTAGGGTTTTGACAGATGAATGAGTTTTAAGGGGCACTGAATATCTTTAAACAGAATTTAGTATTTCTGTATGTTGGTTATAACTATTTAGACACTTACAATAATACATGTTTGTCTATTTACAATTAAGTTTATTGTGCAGTAACCTATACCTATAAAGAAATAATTATGTTATAGCGGTGGTCTACATCATTTTCAAGGGAGACTTAAGCATTCTTCTATTTAACAGCAATTAATGACATTCATTGTAGATAACTTACTTATAATATTACCATATCACTGACAAAACCTTCCCCTGGTTATGGTATCACTTTCACTTCAGACATGCTATTCTGTGTTGTAAAGCACATAATATGTAAAGGTGTTACAGAGCGACATAAAATTCTAAAAGAAATTATATCTGAAGTCAGAATTAAAAGGAAAAGTATTGTCCATAAAAAAGAAATCAAATATTCGCAATTGCATGTGGTATAAAAATTCACAAATATTTTTATAGCATATGCAAAGGCTAATATTCCTAATATCGCTTTGTCAGGAACTAATCTGTCTATGTTGTTTTTCGTCCTGTCATACTTACTGGCTTGCTTGGCCTTTTCCATGTAGGTTATTGTGAGCTCCTCATCAATGGGCTTGTTCACAGGCCCTACCATAGGCACAAGCTGGCTGCGAGAACTCAACATCAAGGCCTCTTTGGCTCTTTCAGGGGACACCAGTGGCACATTTGATGGCTCCAGGAAACCGCTGTCCTCTTCCTGTGCTACATCCCGAGGCCCCTGGTCATCTGCTGAAGAGATGATGGAGGAGGTCTCAGTGGAGGTCTGTGAGGACCACATTCCTGGACCAGGAGGTTGATAAATCACCTCCCTGCGTGCCACCCCTGGTAGGCCCCCTGTTCCGCCTCCATTACCTCCACGTCCATCTAATAAGGGGGGATAAACATGGGCATCTGGAGCACTGTCATAGCCACTCATTTCTGACGTCTCTCCACCTTCAGGAGATGTTCGTCCCACTGGCTTTGCAGGAGTGGAGTTGCTGGGGCTGCGACGTTTCTGTCTGCGCTGCCTCTCGTAGCCTGCCACATCTGCATCACTGTCAGTCTCACCATAGTACGCCTCGCTTCCTGGTGGGGATGTTAGTCCACTGGTTAAGGAAGACCGACTACGATGGACCTCACGGACAGGTGCGTGTTGAGGGTGGTTGGGTGACATGGCACGCAGAGCAGCTCGGTACTCTTTGTCTATACGAGGTGATGGAGCACGGGTCACAAGAACCACAGACTGGAAACCAGCAGGCACTCTACAAACAAATACAGGGTTTTACACACTGATGAGATGTAAAGAAAGAGTAACATCAAATGTGTTATTGCAGAGTACACTGGAAAAAAATCTAAATCCTACCAAGTGTGTTTTTCTCATTTCTTGTCAAATATCTTATCACACTTAAAATAAGACATAATCACCTAAAAAGTAACTTTTCAGTGAGAATTTATTTTTAGACAATAGATCTTGAAAATCTTATTTCAAGAAATCTTACCAAGATCATATTCACTTGTTCCATTGGCAGATGTTTTAGCTTGAATTCAGCAAAAAAAAAAAAAAAAATCTGCCAATGAAACAAGTGAAAATTCTCTTGGTAAGATTTCTTGAAATAAGATTTTCAAGATCTATTGTCTAAAAATAAGTTCTTATATCTCACGGAAAAGTT
>JAPTGW010000008.1:18063588-18073899 GCA_029814545.1 Apogonichthyoides opercularis
CCCCCCCCCCCCCCCCAAAAAAAAAAAAAAAAAAAACACACACACCGACCAATCACAGCAATCATGGCTTCCTGTTCCGAGTTGTTTTGGCATTCTGGCAGGTCAGAGTTCCCGAAGACAACATTCTCCTCTTTGATTGGAAGAAGGAAAGAGTGCTGATTGCTCCATGCAGGTTGTGATTGTTCAGTCGGATAAACTGGAGATGTTGGCGCTGACATGCTATGAAAATGTACAAGCCTAGCTGAATGTCTGAGGTCAGTCTATGGCTTTGTTTGTGCTGCTGCCCCGATCCTGCTTTTTTTTTTTTTTAAATGATCATCGTCGTCATGACGCAGAAGGTCCAGCTGAGGATCCAAAAAATGTCGTTTTAAGAGTGTGGTTTAAGTTTGCCCTTTTTTTTTGGCTGTTGTGTGAACATTGGCACTGTACCCACAATCTGCAGAGACTCGTGCACGTGGAGCAGTCTGTCACATCTGTCACAGCAGTTCTTACAGAAAAACAAAGCATCACCACAACATTTCCAAAAGTATTTTTGTCATTTCCTTGATTCAAGGAAGAAAAACTAAACAGAGAAGGAAGTCACTTTTCTCTACTGGAGTGTTCTAGACTTAAAAACAAAAAATCAGGGGGTGTACAATCTTTTCTTACTGTAGACAAGTCTCTACAAAGCTTCAGAGACACAGAGCTCCAAGGCCACCTTTTCTCTGAGTCCCAGGTAAGCAAGAAAGAGTGGAAAGAGTAAAGAAAAGAGACAGATTACAAAATATACTCAAGTCAAGAAAGAGAACACAAGGAGAGCGCAAGTCAGAAATGTTGGTATTCAGGGTGTCTGCAGGTTTCAGACATATAATGCTCATGTTGGACCAAATTTAAGACAGATTATCTTTTTCTTACTCAAGTATTGTAAGTCAAATTAAAGGTCAGTAGCAAATATGTGACTTTAAGTGGGAATGTGTTATTCGAGTGACTTTGATGTACAGTTTGCTCACAGGTGATGGCAAACACAGCAATTAAGATCTTTAACGTCACACTGAAGGCCTTGATATAATAAAATGTTAAATTCAGCAATTAAGACCATTTCGTGCCACAGTACTGTGGCAGTAGCCATTGCCTAATGTTTATACAGATGATGAACCAGGATCATCACCTATCTGCACACAAGTCGACATCTAACCATATATGCTCATGAGTTCAGTCATTTGTATTTATATGAAAATTTCCATGCTTCCCCAGGGGAATAAACAAAAACAAAGGGGGGTGGTCATCAGTATCAAATATTGACTAAATTAATTTAACCCTTTAAGGCCTACAACTATTCTTTGTGAATTAAAACTCCTAATCTTTCTTGTGTCTTGTTGCACTTTATTTTATTTGGTTTTTTTTTCAGTGAAAAGGTATTTTCCTAATTAATTTGCTGATCATGTGGATATTTATAAAATTCCAAGGTTGTTATATCAAAACAGAGAAAACTGAAGAAAAATGTATCATTAACTGAACGTAAAACCAAACATCTAAACCCACTGTCATTCATCAAACTCCATGGGTTTTTACAGGTGAATTAAAATTGCAGAAAATGACTGTTTTCTTTTTCACTATGGAGCCGCTGAATGTCCAAATGAGTCATATCTGATTGTGATGAAAAGCTGAAAAAATACTTTGTATTATTAACATGTATTAGCAGTTCTAAAATTAAACATTTTAGATCTGTAGATGTTTTAGGTTGCTAGCGACTGTTTAAGTTCCTTAGGGTAAACGCATATCTGTACTGGCCCAAAATTTCACAATCAGTGCATCTGTACTGTAGAAAAAGATCCTGTAGACACCCTGTTATTTAGGAGGAAGCAGCAGCCTGGAACTACATGCTGTCAAAGGGGCGAGAGGAGGAAAGGATTTCAGCGCAACACTGAAGCCATGCAGTGACAACAAGCAGCACGAAAAAGCAAAGGGACCATGTGTTTTTTTTTTTTTTTCCCCTCCCACTGGGGGAGCGATGAGCAGTCACTTTTAGTAGCGCTGTGGAGTGTGGGGGTTACACGGTAGGACTCCACAAGGATATTTAGGGGCACAAACAAGCAGGCGGCTTCACCAATCAGAGCAATGTGGTAAAACGACCCATATGCCATGAGGCCCAGGCCCATCAGGCTTTGCGGTCAGGCATTTGGCACCACAGGGATGGCGAGCGACAGACAGGGCGGTGTAAGGTGGGCTTTGGAGTGACGCAGGGGAAGCAAGTGCACGGCACGATGGATGACATCTGTTACACCACGTTTGAGGTTCCCATGGAGACAAACCAAACCCCCTCCCACCCCCCATCCGACCTACTCCTCTTGCTGAGCAGCACACACTCACCACACGCTCACAGCATGGTAGCGGACAGACGAGGGGAGGGGGTGGGGCTTAGCAGCTTTGCTGCGGCTCCCCGCTCCTGCTTTTAGACTTTCTGCCCTCCACATCTGTAGGACAAAGGCAACGTTCATGTTATATCTGCAGAAATTTAAGAAGAACTGCATGTACTGTACGATGATACAAAAAAAAATATAAAACAGCAACTACAGAAGCAGAAATAAATAACCATAATACTAGCATTGGCACATGAAGCAGTGCTTGTCTTGATTATAAGTTAATGCTTACAACATTCTGTACAAGAACCATCTAAAATATAGAATCAGTTATCCATGTAACAAAAGATGTGGTGCTGTGGGAAATAAAAAGGTCCCAAAACCAAATAAAATGATGTTTGCTTCATTCCCAAAACAATCTGACCTTTCTCTGTTCAACTTCTTGTAGTTAATCATTCTAGGGGTGGGTAATGTAGCAAAAAATGTGATCACAATGTTTATTGTGATAGGTGTTTATTCCTGGAAAACTTGGTGCCTGAAGGAACAGTTCATTAGAATATTAGTATTTGTGGCTGCATATTTTGCAGAATGTCTTATATGTTAGAGTTTGAGGTGCAGTCAATGTGTCAAACTCTGTAATACAGTAGTCATTCTAAATATTTTCCTACCAAATAACCTCTAGTGATTTACTTAAAGAATTTACAGATGTTTATTTCTTCTGTTAAAATGGCCTTGGTTCTTCATGATTAAACATTTTATCGTGATGCTAGCATTAGCTTCATCATCCAGCCCTAACTCACCATTTTACTTTCTCTGCCCCTAACTTTACTGGAATCTCTGTTTGCATCCTGCAGCTTTAACTATCCACGTACATATCCAACTGAACTTTAACCATCATTCAGATCATTTGAGAAATA
Organism: Apogonichthyoides opercularis; assembly: GCA_029814545.1. NCBI lineage: Eukaryota > Metazoa > Chordata > Actinopteri > Kurtiformes > Apogonidae > Apogonichthyoides > Apogonichthyoides opercularis. The sequence continues at coordinate 18,066,845 of JAPTGW010000008.1, forward strand.
AAGCATCATCATTCTGTCATCAGAACAGAGTCAGTACAATATACCATTAAAGAAAATACAGGCAAAGTGTCAACATGTACAAAAATAAACACCATCAATTTAAAAAAAAGACAGAAATAAAAACCATTTTGACCACACCAATCAAAATGAGCGTTTCAGACCAAACAAAGCCATGCAGTTTAGTGTAAATGCAAAGAAAAAAAAACAAAACCCAGCAGAACTGAGTTGAGAGCAGTGCCAAACACCAAAATAAACAGGAAGTGATCAATTCATCTATTATCTGATACTGACAAATGAGTGTTAATGGTTTTCCTGTGTAACACTGTTGCCCCACCCTCTGTAAAATTCTTGCCCAAAAAAAAAAAAAAAAAAAAACTTACCTAAATCTTGCTTAACCATTTAAATATGAAGCCAAACATCCCCTTAAACAGAAACTAGTGACCCTTAATGCTTTGCTTTCTTTCAGACTCTACTTGTCATTTTATTTAATGACTGTTAAAGCTTCAATTTGTGCAGCGTAGTGACTATGATTCAGTGTAATTCAATGAAACCCTCTGATAAACTTAACACATTTTTAACAGTGAATCCCTTTCCTTTCATGCTTTAGCAGATAATAGTCTGTTAAAATAATGAGGAAAATACTGAATGGTGAAGAACATCATTAACCAGAGTCCCACTCCAGAGGACAGGACAGAACATGGGAGGTGATGGCAAACCAAAAAAAACCAAAAAAAAAACAAAAAAAAAAACTTGATTCAATAAATCAGCACCATGGCAAACAAACAGAACCAAACACCAAACAGACAGGTAGTGCTCAGATAAACACATGCAGAGTAGAATTGTCGTGTCCTCAGGGTCGAGTCAGTCACACACAGCCGTACTCGTACCACAGGGACTGGTTGTCCTCTTGGCTGAGTGACGGCTCAGAATTATTCACACGGTTCGGCTCCACTCCTTCATTAAACCCTTTCAGACTACTCGGGCCATTCGACTGGCTGTGTGGGTTCTGGTTTTGTGACACATTGTGGTTCGAAGTGGGAGTGGGGTGTGTTTTAACGGGAGGCCCGCTGATGTTGCTGACTAGGCTGGGGTTCAGAGACAGGAAGGGGTGGTTTTTGCCCGTGGACTCACTAAAGATGGAGTCCATAAACACTGACTCTACAGTGAAGGACGGGCCGAGGAAAGACTCAAGGGTTGAAAGGTCGGGCTCCTCCAGGCTATGGCAGGGTAAGCTGAGGGACTTTGGTAATGGGGAGGCGGCGGTGAGGGGGGCCTTTAGGTTGGTGCTGGTGGGGTGGTACTCACTGGATGTGGGCTGGGAGCGCAGCCCGGTTTTGGTGGAGGCAGTGGGAGGAGAGGCATCAACAGACACGGGCTGGCGGTTGTCCTTGGAGAGTAGGTCGTGGATGCTCGTACGTCTTGTGGTTCCCTCTGCAGTGGAGATGACACTGCTGGCTCTGGGCAGCGTGGAGGAGGTAGAGTCCAGACGCTCGGACACTGACATGGCTTTACTCTGCGTGGACAGACTGGAACGAACCGGGACGGATCCTCTGACACGAGTGCTCTCTGCTTTCCGCAGGGTGGGGCGCCCAGGCTGTCCTGTGGATCTGGGTGGACGGTCAGAGCTGACCGGTGCTGCCCTCCCACTGGAGGAGCGGAGGATGCCACGGCCCTTCGAGGATGTGCGCTCCTTCTGAGTATGCTCAGAGGAAGTGGAGAGGCGAGGAGAGTCTACAGTGAGGTTCTCCTGACTGCCGGACTGCAAAGGTACACACAAAACACAGATTACATTTAAGTCCCATCATTTTTACTTTGCAATTGATTATTTTATCCTTCAGGCCTTTCGTGCGCAAGACTTTATGTGCATGTAATTCACTTACTACTGTGTTTTACCATCATGTTATAAGTACTTTCATATAGAGAACGAACACCGCAAAAAAAGCAACAATGTTTTTCAGAACAATTTCATCTGAGCCACCACAAAAGCATCAATCACGCTGTGTACAACAATATCACATCACACACAAAACAACTTATAAACTACGCAAAGTAACAGGACACTAGGGCTGCACGATTAATCATTAACAGATCGCCATCTTGATTCACACATGTACACACACTCATTTCTAATCATGGACAATTCTTAAACATTTTATTTCACGGGCTGCATTACAAACAAATGCCCAGAAACGCAGACTCACCGCCGCCTCCTCCCTCAACCAATGGTAAAGTGTCTGGAAAGGGTGAATTACAGCAGTAAAGAGAGTGAAATGGATGAAAGCCCCAGTGACAGTGGCCAGAGTCCCCCATCCAAACTTGTGCCCAATAAAGGTTTGCATTCAGCCGTATTATCTCATGTCTGTCTTCTTTTCTGTCATCCAGAGCCAAGTGTCTTTTCACTTTCACTTCTGCGCTGTTCTTCACCTTTTCTTTGCTGGTGAAGATAACTCGGCCTTTAACCAATTTTTAGACTTAAAAATTCCATTGTGCCAGCTGGAAAGTTTCTTTGCGCTGCAAACTTTAACAGATCAACTGACATCGCTTAGCAACCGGGACCATAAGTGACCGGACTACTTGTGGAGTGATATGAAAGACGCGAATCGGAGGTAAAAGAACCCATTTTCCTTGACAGCGGTGCAATAAACATTTTGTGAAAAAATTTGTCCAAGAGAATTGTGATCTCAATTCTAAGCCAAAAAAAAAAAAATCGTGATTCACATTTTTGATAAAATTGTGCAGCCCTACAGGACACTGGAGCAAACATGTTGGAACTCACATAAGCATACACTGACCAAGTTGACATGAATCTACTCAGACCTTTTACTGAACAAGTGTTGAAACCAAACAACTCTGTTACCAGTGAAAGTAGTTTTGACACAAAATGTTAATTTTTCTACTTAACAGGCTTTTATTCCATATCCTCCTGAGACCCACAAAAGTAAAAGTTTTGGCCTAAATTAAATAATTGCCTGATTACAAACGGCATGATGCAACAGTTTTCAGTTACATTTTTTTTTTAGGGGATGTCCTTTGTTGTGGATGCAGTGGACCCCCACAGTCCCCTACAAAGGAAAAAATGCATTGGTGGGTCTCAGGAGGATATTGTAGTCAAAAATTTCATCATCCCTGTTTTGGGATGTGGGCTCCTCACCTCTGCAGGATCAATACCCTCATCTAGGAACTGCTGCAGGGACAGCACCTCATTCCCTGGTGAACCGGTCTTCCTAATCTGGGTCTGTCCTGGGCTGCTTGTGCCCGTGGATGGGTCCAGTGACCTCCTGAGCTGCAGAGGGCTCTGGTGGGATGAACGTGAGGAAGTGGGCTGCTGGACCGGACTACTGCCGCTGCTGGACCACACCTCCTGGTCCAGGCTCAGGCTGAACTCTCCACTGCTCTCACTGTGGGGCCTGCTGAGGCTGCCATTCAATGTGCCTGTGAAAAAAAACCCCAGACAATTAAAGGGGTTACAAGGGTCAAAGTTGGGATAGTTTGATGTCAATTTTCAACAGCAGCTTAAAGCCACATTGTGTAATCTTATCTTTATATTCACTGTGTATTTAGAGAGGAAAGAACTGCATCTAGGTGTTATTCTGGCATTTTTAGCCCTTCCATTGATGCAACCTGTAACTTTAATGTCCTCTTTAAGTTTGAACACATCCTCATTTGTATAAATTTCTAATGAAACCATCAAAATGAAGTGCTTGACAGACTCATCTTCAGTAAACCACCTATAAACATCAGAAAAAAGGGCCATTTCAAGATTGTGTGCCATTGAAATTAACAGGAAAAATATGTTCTATGTTCATGAATAGTATCAGCTTAATTCATATTCTAACTAATAAGAAAAATAAGGAAAGATTCTGCTGATTCAGAATGAATCTTTTTCAGTCCCAATAAACTGGGGTTAGTCCTCCTGTACAGTACAGTAAATGAGATACTGGTTTATTTCTTTTCACCATCTTACAGAATATTTCACAGCATAGCAGAGATCTCTGCTGTGCCTCAGTGTCAAACATTTTGGGAAATGTTTATGAAACTGTCTGTGCTGGACCAGTGAAAAAACTAAAAAGCCCTTCAATTCAGACAGGCACAATGCTACCACCACGCAATGAAGAAATCAATATAAACAAGTAACAACACTGCTGCATTCAGAACTTTAATTTTATGTGTGTAAAAGCTTCAACTTCATATAAAACTAACCATGTTTTGACAGCATTAATCAGAGTATTTGGCTAGGTTAACACTGCAAGAAAGAGTGGCCCAAATCTGACTGTTTTTGCCCATATGTGACCCATATCTGATTTGTTTTATGACAGTCTGAGCACAAATCCAATTTTTTCCAAATCAGATCCAGGCCACTCACTGTCATATGTTGCATTTTATCTGATTTTTACGCAATTGAAAGGAGACAGACGTTAAAATGTTTTGCTGTAGGAGGCAAAATCCATATCCATATTTACTTCTGTAAACAGTGTGATGGGTTCAGGCACTTCATGACGGTACATACGCGAGTCTGATGGCAGTAGCATTTAAATTACAATGTGAACAACTATGCAAGAGTCAGATTTCAGCTAAAAAAAAAAAAAAATAAATAAATAAAAATCTGAACTGAGCATTCAGACCTGCAGTGTGAATGTAGCCTTTGTGTGTTGAACCTTAAATATAAGATCCCTTAAGCAGTTAAATGCCAGTAGTGAACTGCAGTGCTAATATACCAATTTGGTATAGTGGTACTAATATACCAACTGACTTTCTGATAAATGTTAACTCAGAAACGGCCAATTTTCCCTTCAGGGGGTAGATCAGAAAAAAATAAACTCACAATACTGAAAATAACAAAGGCAAGGGAAGAGAAGAGGACTGGTACAAGGTGATAGGGGAGGGAGGAGCGTACCTTTAGCCTCCAGAGGAGAAGTGAGGTGGGAGTTATTGTTACTATTACTACTGGTGGTCCTGTTGCTATGGAGACTGGAGGGTCTGGAGGCTGGGTAAAGGACAAGAGGGAAGACACACACACACACACACACACACACAGTTAGAATATAGAGTATATCAAGTTAGAGGTATCCAGACAGACATGCAATAAAACAAAAGGGGAACAAGGCAGGCACATGCTGACAGTTTGAAGTAACATCTCCTGCTGGGGCAGCAGATGGCACATGCCAGGCACAAGGACAGGAAGGGGGGCAAGGTGCCAGGCTGCAGCCCCAATATGTCCAGTCCATAAACAAAGACACTAAGAACAGAGACAGCAGGGACACCTACATCCAGGACAGAGCACAAAGTTAAGATATCAGTGGGAATAAGAGGGTGCAACAAAACTGGGAATGAAAAGAGTGCCCAAAACCGAAGTGGAGAGTATGGGAGACTAAAGGAGAAAGCACCTGTTGCTGGTAAAAAAAAAATGACAGTGACTTAACTTCTTACTGGTTTTCAGGACATGGTAACACCAAAATGTATTTAAATGAACCATTTCATCACTATTTTAGTCCTTGTAATGTCTAGGAAACCAGCCGATTGTGACCCAGAGTGAGGTTGGGAGCCATGTGTTGGTAACTTACTACAGATGCTACAGGGCACTCTGCACACAGCGCTTAAATCAACAGGAGAAGGACACAGAGCCAAAACACCGCTAAACACCTGCAGGCCTGATGATAAGACACACATGTACACAACAACATATACACAGGCTATGACACAGCACAAGGCTACATCATTACTCTACTCACAATACAAAAAAAAAAAAAAAAAAAGTAAAGTAGTTAGTAGTAAAAGGCCTGACTACTCCACCAACATGCACCAATACAAAATCCTGTGGCAGACATAAAGGCTGCTGGGAAAAATCAATGTAAAACTAATGACTGCCATTAATGACACTGCTCAAAAAACTCAAAACAGATGATGAGCTAATGGCTGATGTTGTAAGTGATGTCCGGTTGATGCATTTCCTCTAGCCATTACAGAGGAGGTGCTATCAAATGGGTCTGGTGGGTTCTGAAACAATGCATTGGATTCCTAAGTGCATTCTGGGAACTGATCAGCCAAGAATAATCCATGATATAATGATGGCTTTATTTAAATTGAAACACTGGAAATAAAGTGATTAACACCGTCTGCACATTACTAACAAAACGTGCAACAAATAAACCATCAGGTCAGGCATTGATGTTACATTAATGTCCAGAGGAATGAGTTTAATGATTGTGTTACATAAGCTGCCAAAAGTAATGAGACCATTGTCTGTGTGTTAAGTGTGGCCTATAGATCCACTAATACTAGGCAAATGAGTTCACTGATGTGTGAAAATTTGTTGGCAATGTTTACATGTCTTAGCACACAATACAACAGCCGCTGGACTTTAACGTCAGTCCATCTGTCAAGTGTGTTCTGTGACTAAGAGGGGGAGGGATGATGACCACAGGACTAAAGTTACACAGTTGTTCCTGCAATGAGCTCCTAGAAATGTTTCTTGTTCTGGGGGAAAGTTCTGGTAGCAGAGATGTGACTACAGTCTGATGTGAGATTGAACATTTACAATATAATTGTAAAAGTATGGGTTATGTTTACATTAAGTATTTGAGGAGAAGTGGTGTGTTACAAACTGTATGGTTGGTTTCATGGTAGTGTCACAACTGGGTCACGTCTACTGGAGTACCGCTGAACTGATGACTAGCTGGCTGGCCACAGATTTACTGCCCTGGATAACACCCTAGAGCCTGGAATAGAGTCAATCCTACTTTCAACGAAGCCTGATCACTCGCTCTCTTCTAAAATTGTTTTTTTTTTTTTTTTTTTCCAGCTGCAGATCAGGCTTAATCGAAGTGCAGGAAGGCAGCCCAAAGATTAGCAGAGGGACTGAGGATGTGACCTCTTTTTTTGGGCTCTCTCTTTCCTTGCCTGAATTGCCTTCTGATTCCCAACTGGTTCAGAGTAAATGCTTCCATTACCCATCCTTTATCCTCTGTATGTCACATCTACAGTTTGATGACCGTGTAACAAATGCGTCATACCTTGGCTCTTTGGGTCATCTAAGGAGCCAATAACGTCCTCACAGG